>JAJOZX010003556.1:0-491847 GCA_023014485.1 Bathynomus jamesi | reverse complement strand
AAAAGAAAGCAGCCTTCCCCATCGGTAACCAAATCACTCCACCTTCCCCAAACGACTTTCATCTTCACGACGAAGCTCTCGACTATTCTCTTGGCTCTCGATTTTCTCTCGATTCCTCTCCTTGTCCTTTTATTTACTCAGACTCCCGTAGCGTGCTTGAGGCCTTGTCCTCCTTTGTCTTTCTTCACCCACTGGTGTGACAGATCCAGGACTGGCTTGTCCTTCTCTTCTCCTGCCGCAAGTCGGTCGCCTTTGCTGGGTGCCCTTCTAAGTCAGTGTCTCGGGCAGCGAAGGTGGTGTCTTCCATGTCTTGTAACCCTAACACACCCCTCCTGGCCTCGGACTTACAAGTTTTTCAGGATACCGTCTTCCGCGGGTGGCAGGACATGTCCAGTAATTTCCTGATTACCCTGAAACATCGGTTGCCCCGTGGCCTTCTAGCCAGTGTGATCGACGTTCTGAGACCACTCTGATGCGTCTGCGTACTAGCCACACTCGCCTCACGCGCGGCACTCTCCTCTCCGTTTCACATCTCTTGATTTTCCTCGCCTTCACCGTTGCACGCTCCCAAATTTTCCCCGTTTACCCTCAGGCTCCATTTTCACTCTTGTTGGGTGACTCTACCCTGTACCGAAGAACTCCCTCTTCTCCTTTCTCCGTTAGACTGGTTTCCAGCCCTCCAAGGTACAGGTTGGATCTCATGCTCCCCTTACCATTCCTTGTTTTTTCTCTCTTCCCCCCCGTTTCCTCTTTAACTGTTCTTCCCTTCATCTTCCCCATTCCCCATTTACTCGCATTTCCTCTTTAACTTTGTTTCGGCGTGATATGACCCTGGCAGTCGAAGCGCCGGTAGAACACTATGTCCCTTCCTTCACAAATATAAGAGAGGATACTAATGCCGTTCCAACATAGTTCTTGTATTTTATCTCCCATATTTTGATAGTTACAGTGGGTTTTAAAAAATGAAATTATCGCAAGAGTAATGGCAGTTATTTAAAAAGTAGACCTACTTTAATATCGATTTCCTTTTCAATTACGTTGGACTTATTCCTTAAAAGGTGAGAGATTTCCAGTCTTGGCATGCAGTTCTCGTTCTTTGTGTAAGCCAAATTTATTTTTTAAGTCATAATCTACGAATTAAGTACAATCACCCGTTTTAAACATAGCTTGAATTTTTTTTTTCTTTACAGGTGTACTTGCAAATGAACGTTATGAAGAAAACGAAGACGAACTCGAAGTGTGGACCACTTGAAAATAATAATAATAAAATCTTTGATTAGTGGAGCTTTTTCGGACAAATCAGTTCATATGTATATATTAAAAGAGTGCTAATTAATTATTATTCTTTATCATAATTTTTATTGAATCTCATTGCATTTTGTAGTAGTGAAGTATTTAAGGAACTTTTATATATTCTTATATAATAAAAACTTTTAAGTACCTAATATTTTATAACTTTAGTAGTTTAAGGATGGGAAATGAAATCCACAATTAAATTTTACTTTTATTAGAAAGACGACACTTCGTTCTTCAATAGTCGGGCACTAGATTGTAGATTGAAAAAAAAACAGAAGTTACAAAGACAATCATACAAAAACCTCCTTTGATCCTAGTACAATCTCAAGTTGAATATTTTCGCCAATATGAAGGTTTTATCCACCAACATTTATTGAAAGGTAAACTGTTCATTGCCTCTGGAAAGACTGAAATATAGTCTACTGTTTTGCTACCTATGAAATAAAATTTACCATTGTATTCTCCAAGTTGCTATTGGAACTCGAGTAGAACGGTAATATTGATAGTTCAAATTATCCAACTAAGAACAAGTACTGAATGTTGCTTGAGAAGTGTCCTCATAAAATTCGTTAGCGATTGGGACAAGTTTGAACCTCGTACATACTGTAAATTATTTCGTGATATATATTTCAGTTTCAGCCAAACTGTGTTATCCACTTTCATCAGAAGCTTTTCGCTACATCATTATTAAAATAAATCACTTGTAAGTAGCATCAACACTGTTAATTGCTGGTAGGCTCCGTTATTGAGGTCACGGTGACAGGTGGTAATGCCCATAAATGCCTCATTAAAAAGGTCACTGGATCGAGCCAAATACATTACGTGTAACGGCTCGTCACTCGTCACTGTTCTCCCCATTTCTCAAGCTGACTTTCTCACATTAGCCTTGCAGTGTTTCATAGTTATTTAGGCTGGGCCCTAGTTTTAATCATGCGTGTTCCTGCGTGCACATCACACGTTTTTTCAATTACTAATGACCAACTATGCTTTTGTGAGCTGTTCTTAATCTCATGGTATGTCTCAAGATAAGTGCATACTGAAACAGTAATAAGATTCTTTGGCCGAGACAATATGACTAATTATTATTATTATACTCGTGTGTGTATATATATATATGATGGTATTAAATTGTTTCATAAATTAGTATACATATTCAGGGCGTCAAAGTGAACAAAAAAGTTCCTATGAACACAAATCTGCAATCGCTTTGTTTCTAAGATATTGCTTTTTTGCCGAGGACGATCCAACTGAAATAGTCATTAAAGTTTATCAAAGTTTATGTACAGTAAGTTATCAAAATGGTTTCCCTGCAACGCGCGTTGAAAAATTTTCCGCATACGTTCGAAAACACCGACATGTTTGTGTATTGTTTCTGAACAATCTTGAACACGTTGCATTCTTTAATTTTGTTAAAATTACACACTGCTCTTTTACTGTATATTGTTTTTTAGTTAATTTTGGTTAGAATTATAAAATACACTAAACATCCGATAATAAGCGATCTGGGCATGCGCAGACAGCACAATTTCCCTGGTGACTCATGAACTATAAAGGTTGGGTAATCGAAAATGAACAGATCTTGGCTTATAATGGAGAAACCAGCTAACTGGACAAGTCAGATAGTGGGTTGTTTACTGTAACTAAAAGAAACCTAGTATGCTTCAGTTTCCCCTATATTTTACGTCACAAACTCAAATTGTCCTGTTCTATTGTTCCACAAATCTGAAGTCAATGAAAGAATGTGACTTTTCAAATCAAATTTCAAATCACTATAAAAGCAATATGATAATAAAAACCCACTCTAATAGACAGAGTTTATTTCCACTCTATTAGAGTGGGTTTTTATTATCATATTGTGACTTTCACGTAGAAAAAGTGTTTTTTTTTGCATTCAATATAAAAGCCTTTACTCTTCAATACTTTGCTCGTAAACAAAAGTAATTATAATTCAGTTGATCTGCGTTTTATTCGGTCACGCGCTTTGACACCCAATCAAACGCAATTATGATCGTGACGAATAGATAACTGCTTTAGCCCGTCGTTCACTTCTAGTTGTTTTTGTAAAACCTTAGTTAAAATATGTAATTAACAAATATTAAAAGCTAAAGTCTTGCATTAAAGACATGCAACAGAATGTAATTAATTATTATATGTTTATTTCGATTTTTTTTAACCACAAACCTACATGGAATAAGTGGGACACCGCTTTATTTCAATTAAACTACTGCTTTAACAGCTGTTCCATGGGCACAATTTGCAAGCACATTCTGAAAGTTGAGTGAACTCAGGAAATTAAATGTTTCTATAAGAAGAAAATATCGTTGAACTAAGCAATTTTTAGGTATTTTCGTGCAAAATGAAATTGTAATTGTGTTTGAGTTTAAATTTGAGCATTCAAGAAAATAGTTCTAAAAAAAAAAAAAATTGTTTAACTTCAGTCGATAATTGCCAAATACTGCGAATTAGATCTCTATGAAATAAAGGGTCTTAGTACAAAGACTTAGTACATACCCACATTTCGTACAATCATTAAAAAACTGTTTCACCAATTTTTATCGTAAACTGTCATTAACTTAGAATTTACAAATGAATAATAATAATAATAATAATTAATGTTTTAAATTAAAAAGTTATAATTACATTTATATTATAAGTATGAAAGTTTGGGTGAAGTCTAAAACACCAGTCTGAAATCCCACAGTTTATGGTTGAATAGTAGATCTATCCTATATATGTCTGTGGTTTTTACAATCTGCTTTGTGTACAATAATCAGCTGATCTAATGACATTGAAGTCCGTCGAAAGCCCAATATTTTGTACGATAATACCGTCCGTAGGGTAGAAATGGTGCCAATATGACGTATATTTGTTGACATTTCAATAACGATATTATTTATCAATTGCAAGATTATGAAAGTGAATGTCAAAAAGTAACTGGCTCTAAGATTAAGCTTGTTCTCTTCAAAGCTTACGTATATCTAAGTAAGCTTTGGCTTAATTTATAATTATTAGTTCTATAAATTCATTGATGTATAAGGTAGCCTTTAGTCTTAATGTAAGAAAGAAATCCTAACTACAAGACATTAGCTTATGACTTGGATAACATGCATAGGCCCGGGTGGCTTCATGTTTTCCAAGTGTAATGTAGAGATAAATTAGATTTAGGCCTACTCTTACATTTACTCAGATTAGGTTCAACTTAAGTTTTGCCAATAACCTACTGGCACATACTTCAGTAACCCCAGACTGCTAAGGAAGGATTAGAGCATAAAAATGGACTCAGGGATATAGGGCCTGGTTAGTTTATTATTTATGCAGTAGGCTTATTTGGAATTAGAGTGCAAATCTGCGAAATTATTGCATAATTGTGAAAAAACTATATAGGGTTACGGGTTGATTGCCTGTTTGTTACCCTCATCCATTGGAAATTTCCAGCATATTTCAGTGGAGAGAATGACAAAAACCCTACATTTTTTTTGTTAAAGAATTATATATATGGAGGTCTTCAAAAGACCTCTTTATGTACATATTGTTTTTAGTGGTTAATAGTAAATTTATTTGCCTTCAGTATTTTAGCATTGCCTAATGGTAAAGAAAGAAGTTACCTTATTATATTATTTTGTTGGGGCCTCGCTTCTGTTTTGATGTAGGGCCATGGTATGATGGAGTTACACAACAAGTTGATTTGGTTTAATTAATATAGGCAGTCACTATATTTAAATTCTTGAAGGTATATGCCTATCCTTTTGAGTTATTAGGTTTATATTATTTGTTATTCACTCAGAACTTATAGGAAGATTAAGTATATCTTCCTTGCTTAAAAGCAGGGCTTAATATAAGTAGCTTCGAGTGCTGCAAAATATAAATCTTCTTAGGAATTTTTCTTGTTATGCAGACCCAATGCCTCCATATTAGGTTCTATGTATGGCAATTATTTTCATTCTTAATAGGCTATGTCACCAATCCTGAGGCAGTTTTGTAGATATTTAATTAAATAAATTAATAATTGATATTTAATTAAGAAATAAAGGTGCTACATATGATACCATATTGTAATTATATATAGTTTTTTCATAATAATTATTGTACTACATTATTGTACCAGCAAGTTATTTTCATTATTTAATATCATTCAGTAATAGAAAATAGTGTCTTGTTTGTCTATTTTTATTTATTACTGATTTATTTTGTTTTAATTAAGTTTTATATGTCAATCACAGGGTACCCTAACCATAATTATTGACAAAATATTAAATTTAAAACCAATGGTAATTAAAAAATAAAGGAATACAAAATGCAAATTAGAGAAAAGAAAACTATTTTTTTCAAGAAAATCATAGTCACAGATTACAAAAACTCATATTATAAAACTAAAACCCCAATCTCTCAGTTTGGTATACTACTAAGAGTAGTAGCCTGCATACCATAGTTTGAGAATTGCTGGTTTACTACATACATGAAACAAATTTTAACAAGTTTGCAGAATGCCACCTGAAGATCTCTTGAGTATTGTAGGTTAGAAACTAAATAGTGCACATGTATATTAGATTTAATGAGAAAATAGCACTGAGGGTGAAATTCATAAATTTTTCACATTGTGTTTAGCAGTATTTGTTTAAAATATTCAGATGATATTCTTGAAATAGCATGTAGATATTCCCTTTCTGTATTTCATTTATGTTAAGGGTTAATATTCGTTTTAGCACATGACCTGGACTTTGGGATGATAATAGGTTTTTCTTATGTAGAATTTAAATCTGAATCTTCTTCTATGGTATTTCTTGTGCAACCCTTTGCTTTGTCCGGAGCTATAGGGCGCGTCCCTCTGTGGCGAATGTGGGAATACACCTTTCTTCGGTGTAAGGGCTTTCTCTGCCCTCGTGGACCATTGGGCCCATTTGGGGACCCGGCTGTTCTCCTGCTTCTTTTTCTTTCTTTCTCCTTTAACCCATTCTTTCTGGCTTCTCCCTTTTTTTTTTTTTTTTTTTGGCGTTGTTCTTTGGACCTTGATTTTGACCCTTTCCTTGGCCCTTGGGTGTGGGAGGTGGTTGCCCTGCACCCTTGTCGCTTTCCAACCAAACCCAAACCCTGTCCCTGCCACTTTTCACCGCGCGTTGGATGAGAGTGGCCGCCTTTCAGGCACAGGGACTGGGTGCGGGTGTATCTCCCCCTGCGTGACATCCATCGGCGGTGGGACCAAGTGTGCCCACACTTCGCCTTTCCCTTGTTGGAGTCGGTGGTGGCTGGATGCGCGCGGGGGATGAAGTTCTTTTTTGTTTAGCTATGGACACTTCTCCCCCCCGGCTTACGACTACTGCTTCTCATTCCCGGACTACTCTTTCTCTCAACACTCGGGTGGTGGGCAACCAGGCCCTCGAGTCCTTTACCACTGGAAGACCGCAACCTAATGGGGTTGACCCCCCTGTGGAAGCGGAACGCTTGCACTCTCCTTTTCCGTTGCCGACCCCAGTCCGTCCCTCGATTACGCCCTTGGACCTACACTCTCTAGAGCAGGGGCCTCGCCCCAGCCCACTTCAGCCACCTTCGGGCAAGTCAAGTTCCACCGAGGACTTGCCCCCACAACCCGGCTTCTTGCTCTCCCCATATGCCCCCCTCACCCGCCGCCAGCCCACCTCCCCGCGGAGAGAGCCTCGCGGCGGACGGGGGAGCCGGCATTCACGGCCGTCCTACCGACCGTTGAATATTCCAGTACATTTCGACTCTACAGCCTCCCTCTCCCTTCCAAGTATCCACAAATTCCTGGTGATTCGGCCTACATCTGGGTCCCTCCCGAACAACTCTGAACGGACGTTCCAGGCGATCCGAACCCACAGCAACTCCAGCCGCTATGACGTACGCCCACAGAGGGATGGCTCCCTCCTCGTAAAATCACGCTCAGCCGCAGAGACGAAAGCCCTACTCTCCATCACTGAGGTCCTTGGATGCTCGGTGTCCGTTTCCCCACACCCTCGCCTGAACCAGAGTCAGGGCACTATTTACGCCACCCGCCTACTGTCGGTCGCAGAGAACGAGCTCCTGGAGGATCTCGCACCCCAAGGAGTTATTAAGATCTATCGTTTCACATCCCGACAGGGAGGCACCCCCTCCCCCACCCCACGTCTGCTCCTTACTTTTAACTCACTAATCCCCCCTGACCGTATTGTATGGGGTATGGGAGACCGCGCCTCATGCGAGTTTTCTATCCGCCCATACGTCCCAGACCCGACCCGTTGCTTCAAATGCAATAAATTCGGACACGTCAGCTCCGCTTGTCGACAGCCGCATCCATTATGTGTTCACTGTGGACGACTCGCCCACCCGGACAGGTGCCCCAACACACCCAAATGCTCGAACTGTGAAGGCGCACATCCCTCTTCATCCCGAGAATGCCTTTTCTTCAGGTTCGAGAAGGAGGTCCGATGCCTACAGGTGACGGACTTCCTTAGCCCCCGTGAGGCACGCGACAGGGTGCGGAGTCGGGAGGTGAGGCCGGGGGTGTCCTATGCCGCTGCTCTCGGCTCTATCATCTCGGCACGCCGCCCTGGCCTGCCGCCGAAACCCCCCCCACTGCCTCTGCTTCCTGTTCCCCACATAGCAAATCCTCGCAGGACCCGACGGTCCCCTGTCCCCCCACCGTTCCTCTTCTTCCCTCACCTCACCTGCCACGAATCCCCCAGGAGTCTGGGACCAGGGTTTCCAGGTCCCAGCCACCTCAAACCCTGCCTTCCCAGTACTCCCTGTACACGCCCGAACCTGCCGCCCGGAGCAAGCCGTCGAGGCGGAGACGCCGGAGCGTGTCACCAGACCCTCCGGCCTCCCAACGTCTCTCTCCCTCTTCCCCTAAGACCAAGAAGACGGCTCGGACCCTTACACCGCCCACCACGCCCACTATGTCCATCTCTCCCCATCGTAGAAGTCCCACCGTTCTACCCCCACAGACTCTGACAATAGTGGCCGAAATCCACGACCCGCCCTGTACGACGAGACCCAGCCCAGTGGATCCAGTGGATGCGGCTCTGGGCAGCTGCACGGTGTGACCGAGGGAAGCTCGGCTGCGCCCACGCCCATGAGTCTCCTGGATCTGCCCTTGCCTCTGGTGCCATTTTCTCCACCCCTCCACGAGACCACTCTGGTTCACCTCCTTCCACCCCCATCGTACCTACCCCCCCAACATCCCCGACCCCCCCTTATCAGCTACCCTGAGTACGCCCTCCCTCCCACCCGCCCGGTCTTTTTGGTACCCCCTGTCACCACCTAGGGTCCGCCGTGAGACCCCGGACAGGCGGGGTAGCGCCCCTTTTAGGGTTAACTGCCCCCCCCTGGCCCGACCATAGAAGCCCGACAAGGCACTTCCGACCCGCTCAGCCCACGATGTTCCTCTGCCTGCCGTGATCCACGCCTCCGGTCTCGCTCGGCCGACTCGACCCCGCAACCTCCGCAGGGTTCGACAGGCCGACCGATTCCTTCCCTGGTGAACGGTAGATAGCCAGCCATGCTCCCGACCCAGCCTTCAGTTTCGCGAACTCCAGATCCCCCTTCACACTCCAACTCCTAGCGCCTATACCTTTACCCATCCCCCTTCATCAACTAATGGATCCCCCGAAAACCACGATAGTCCACTGGAACTGTCGAGGAATCTTTGCAAACAATGAAGGCCTTAACTCCTTGATTGCCACTTCCCGTCCGGTGTGTGTCTGTCTCCAGGAGCTAATCCTGGGGACCAGGTCCATGCCCTGCCCCACTGGTTATTTCTGCGTCGCCACCCCGCCTCCTACCTGCACTCGAAGGGGAGCTGCCATCCTCGTCCACCACGCAGTCCCCTTCTACAATCTCTCCATCCGGTCCCCGCTACAGGTGACTGCCGTCCGGCTCTCCCTGGATAGACAGTACACCATTTGTTCAATCTACCTTCCCCCCCACGCTCAAGTCTCCCGCGACGACCTGGTGGAAGTCGTGGAACAACTCCCCAGGCCCTTCCTACTACTGGGCGATTTCAATAGTCGTCACCCCTTGTGGGGCGACACACACACCACCTATATGGCCCCAACCCTGATATCCGTCATGACCGAGCTCTCCTTCGAGTGCCTCAACGATGGCTCTCCAACATTCTACCATGCCACCACCTGCACTCCATCCTGTATAGACCTGTCCCTCGTATCAACTGATGCCCTCCTAGACTTCACGTGGCAAGTCCTCCAAGAGGACTATGGCAGTGACCATCTCCCCATTCTACTCACCCTCAATCGACCCGACCAGACCGTACGGGTACCGGTAAGGTGGGTTACCACCACGCGAATTGGGCCCGCTTCCGCGACAACACATATACCACCTTACAACTGCCCACTTCCCATCCATCGACGGGTGCGTCGCATACTTCGAGTCCGTCGTTCTAACGGCCGCAAGCACAAGCGTACCACAATCCTCCGCCTACCCCCGCGCCCGACGGGTTCCTTGGTGGACCCCGGAGTGCGCGGAGGCCGTGCGCGCCAAGAAGAAGGCAACTCGGCGCTTTTACCGGACGCGACTCCCCATCCATCGCACGGAAATGCAGCGGGTCAGGGCCATCGCCCGCCGCACAATGAAGACAGCGCGCCGAGCCTCTTGGCGTGCCTTTGTGTCCGGCATTACCGTCAACACACCTTCGGCTACCATCTGGAAGAAGGTGCGGGGCGTCGAGAGGCGACATGTCCCCTCCCGACCCCCGGTCCTCCGGACAAACGACGGACTCCTATGTGAGCCCAAGTCGGTGGCAGACCACCTTGCTTCTACCTTCGCCGCCGTTTCTTCCTCTGCAGCCAATCCCGTACCCGCCCCTGACGATAGCCCCTCCCCACCGTCCATAGACAGCACCTACAACCGATTGTTTACCATGCGTGAACTACAGACGGCACTGGCCTCTCGCGATCCCCTTGCCCCGGCCCGGACGGTATTCCGTACGGCATGATCCAACACCTCCACTCTACCTTACAAATTTTCCTGCTAGACTTATACAATCGCATATGGATAGAGGGTGCCTTCCCCTTTAGGTGGAAGGAGGCCCACGTCATCCCTATCCCCAAGCCCGGCAAAGATCCCTGGACCCCACAAACTACAGACCAATCGCCCTGACATGTTGTGCCTGCAAGATCCTCGAAAAAATGGTCGCTACGCGATTATCGTTCGTCCTTGAACGTACCAATTCCTTCCCGTCTACCCAGTCCGGCTTAGACAATTCCGCTCCACCACTGATCCCCTCCTGCTTCTCAGCCGAGACATACAGGATGCCTTCGACAATAGACAGTTCGTACTGTCAGTTTTCTTCGACATCCAGAAGGCCTATGACACCACCCGTCGAGCAATGATCCTCGGTCAGCTCCGACATCTGGGCCTTGTCGGAGCCATGCCTACCTTCATCAGGGGCTTCCTTACTTCTCGGACCTTTAAAGTCCGGGTGGGCTCAGTCCTCTCTGACACCTTTGTGCAGGAGGACGGGGTCCCACAGGGAAGCATCCTCAGTGTTCTCTGCTTCTCTGTCGTGATGAACACGGTCTCACAATGCCTTCCACCTACAATCCGCTCTTCCATCTACGCGGATGACCTTGCAATCTACTTCGCAGGGCGAGAACCGTCTGTCGTTCACGGCAAATGCAGCTCGCCATCTACCGGGTGGAGAGGTGGGCGACGTCGGTGGGTTTCCGCCTCTCCATCCCTAAGTCCAAGTGTATGGTCTTCAGTAGAAGAAGACCCACAACCCTTCCTCTACCCTCTGTTACATTATATGGCAGTCCTCTTGAGGTGGTACCCTCCACGCGTTTTCTGGGCATGACCCTAGACCGACGGCTCAATTGGGTTCCCCATCTCAAGCACTAAAGCAATCCCTTCGACGCCCCCTCGCTCTCCTGGATCACCTCTCTCACACCACATGGGGTGCAGATCGACGCTCTCTTCTTCGCCTTTATACTTCCATAGTACAGTCGAAGCTGGACTATGGTAGCGCAGTTTATGGTTCAGCCTCCAACGCCCGCCTCCGTATCCTGGACCCGGTACTTAATAGAGGCCTCCGCCTCGCCACCGGTGCTTTCCGCTCCTCCCCAGCCTCCAGCCTCTATGTGGAATGTGATCATCTCCCTCTCGCCCTCCGACGGGGTCTACTCCTCATGCGGACATACCTCCGTGCACAGAGGCTACCTTCTTCGCTTCTGGGCACGGCGGTTTTAGAACTACCACCTCAGGGACGGAGCTGGCACTTCACTGAAGCGGTCCGCTCTTTCCTTGATCTTTTCAACATGCCCGCCCCCTCAGTTATCCCCATTTCATTCAGCATCTACCCCCCTGGATCCTAACCCCTATCAAGTTCTGCAAAGATCTGTGTTCCCTACCGAAGACTACCACGAGCGCCATGATATACAGGTCACTTTTCCGCGAACACGCAACCCAACACCCGGACGCAATCGCCATTTACACGGATGGTTCCCGCTCGGAAGCTGGTGTGGCCTCCTCAGCGGTGATTCTGTCCCAGCCGCTCTCCCGGAGCGTCGGCCTGCCCCGCGAGGCCTCCGTTTTTTCGGCGGAACTTTTCGCCATAACGGAGGCCCTCGATATTGTGCGCACCCACTCTGCCAGCTCTTTTGTCATTTATTCGGATTCCCAAAGTGCACTTCTCTCCCTAGAAAGATTTAACTCCCCTCACCCGCTCGTCTGTACCATCCAGCAGACCTTCCACTCTTTAACGATCTTCCAACATAAGACAATCGCATTCTGTTGGGTCCCGGCTCATGTCGGCATCCAGGGTAACGAGGCGGCGGACCGCACAGCGAAGACGGCCTGCTTGCTGCCGGCCTCCTCCCGACCCCTCCCCTTCTCCGACTTCTTCCCGGCTTTCCGCTCCCACTTCCGCTCCATATGGCAGCGGGAATGGGACCAGGCCACACAAAATAAACTCCACACGATCAAACCGCACATAGGACACTGGGCTTCTTCATTCCACCGGTCCCGCCATAAAGAAGTAATCCTAGCCCGTCTCCGCATAGGTCACACCCGCATCACCCACGGACACCTTATGGCGAAATCGCCAGCCCCGCTTTGCTCTACCTGCCATACCCCTATCACTGTCTTACACCTTCTGGTGGAATGCTCAAAGTTGGCCGCTCTCCGTCGCAGGTGTTTCCCTCTCTCAGCCGAAAACCCCATACCCAACTGCCTACGATCTATACTCGCCGACGGCCCCCACTTTTCAGCAGAAGCCGTTTTCCTCTTCCTTACTCACTCCCATCTGCTCCATTATCTGAAACCGTACCCCTCCTACCCATTATCCATCGACTGACCCTTACTCATTCCCCTAGTCTACCGCCCCTAGCACAGTGACATCACCCGTTCACGGCCTCGCCGAGATATGTACCGTCTCTAGGTACGAATCGGCGGTAAATCTGGAAAAGAAAAAAAAAAAAAAAAAATTTCTTGTGCAAATTGATATTAATGGAGATATACGGTAAGCAATTTTTGGATTGATTAAAATGAATAAATTAAATAAATTGCATGTATAAATGCATTTTCCGGGAAGAAAATGACATCAATCTCCAAATTCAAATTCATCATGGCTGTTGTGTGTACCAGTTGTGACCTCTCCTATTACAATATCATTAAGTAGTGTTTTGACAATAATGAAGTTGCTGTTAAGACATTTCAGCAGCACAGAGTATTGCATTTGTCTCTAAATTGTCCAAAGTGTTCTAATCCTCTGAAATACCATCAAGATCAGCATGCATTCTACTGTAACCATCTATAAATATCCCCACAGGGGGGTCCAGGATGCAAGCCCCCAGCTAGGAGCATGATGTTAGGTCTAGGTAAGTTAGGTTGGGTTTTTTAGGTTTGGTAGTGCCACTATGGCTAGGGGCATGCCCTCTTTTACCCTACAGTTTCCCTCTACTTCAAAGCCCTACCCACTTCTGGGGACTTCAAAATCGTACAATGGGTTGGGAGGGGGGGTCATATCCACAACTGCTCATTTGCACAAGAAATGAAGATCAGATTTGCACAAAACACAGTGAAATACACCAGGAAAACCAATTTTCATGCCAATGTCCAGATCATGTGCTAAAACGAATATTTAACATGTTAATTTTAGTAAGAATTCAGATTCAGACTCACCCAGCACTGATACATAGTATTTATGTATTACATAATCATAACACTACCTATAAAGAGTTTTTTGTATAATAAATCTTAGAACCCAGTAAGGTCTAAATAGTGATGTGAGTCGTTTTTTATTATCTTTTTTTTTTTTTTTTGTCGTTTTTTTGTTTAAAACGAAGATAGTCTGTTTTTTTGTTTTTATTGTTTTAAACTTATTCCATATTTTTCTTCCTTTAATCTAATAAGTATATTAGTATTACCTATAATTTACTATACTACCATGCTTATACAGTTATACCTAGTATATATAGTCATCTTTTAGAAAAACTGAATCACGCAAAAAGTATATAATAGAAAGGAAAAACAAACCCTAATTTTTTATATGTATATATTTTTTAACTAGAACATAAAACATTCTTCCTTGTTTCAAACAATATACATAATTGTGATTGGCAAGAGTACCAGTATATATATTCCAGATAGAAAAAAAAATATTCACCTTTTTTTGTACCTTTTTGTTAACCTAATGTTGTTTAACCTTCATTTCCATGGAAGAATCATCACTAGATTGGGTAGAGCATATATGCTAGTTTCAATATCACAGGTACTGGTATAATATACATAATAAAAAATATATAATACTGGTATAAAACAATATATATAATTGTGATTGGCAAGATACCAGTGTGTGTGTGTATATATATATATAATATATATACATTCAACTGCAAAGAACACGCAGTATAAATAACGTAAAGAACGACGCTTGTATAGGAGATATTCCGCGCAAGACGAGAAAGAGAAAACAACAAATGAAAAAATGAAGTACCACCAGGTGGTACTTCATTTTTTCATTTGTTGTTTTCTCTTTCTCGTCTTGCGCGGAATATCTCCTATACAAGCGTCGTTCTTTACGATATATATATATATATATATATATATATATATATATTCCAAATAGAAAAATAAAAAAAAAAAAAATATTCATCTCTTTCTTTAACCTTTGTGTTAACCTAATGCTGTTTAACTTTCATTATCTGATTCTATTTCCATTGAAGAATCATTATCACTAGATTGATTAGAGCATATAGTTTCAATATCACAGGTACTGGTACTTATTGCAGATTTGGATGTTGACGAAGCCAATGTAGCACCATGTTTTACTTCACTTTCTTGGAATTTTGCATTTTGGGATATAAATACTAGCTTTGCTGCTCTGTCTGTGCTTAATCAGTTTCTTTTGGCTGTATGGATATTACTGTATGTGCTAAATGATTTCGGAGGTAATGAAAGGGCGAAATAGAGGTGTATGAGTTTGTGTAGGTATATATGTGAGTATGCGTGCGTATGTATCTGGAATTCTGGATGTATGTGTGTGTATGGGGTATATAATAGATATAAATGTGTATATAAGTATTTATGTATATATTGGTATATATGTATATGGGTGTATGTGTATGTATATATATAGATGGTCTCGGGGGGAAAATATGTCATCGCGGGTCTAAAGGATAGTTAAGTGGGAGATTCAAAATCCGAGGCATAGATGGGAGAGTCCTGGAAAGGTTGGACAATGGGCAGTCAGCTCCCAGCCAGTATTCTCGCAAGTTTAACGGATCTAAGATACAAGACTTTCAGTGCAAGAAAGAGGCCAGTTTTTTCTGTAAATAGGCTGAAAAGGACATTCTATACTGGTACCATATGGCCTATTTTATTATTTATTTATTTATTTTTATAATATATATCATTGCAAAATTATACCTTATAATTAAATTGGCAATATCTATATTAATTATTAAAAAAAAACTTATTAAAAAAAAATAAAAAGCAAAAAAAATAATAAAAAACAAATAAAATGACAAAAAAAACAACATGGACATAAAAAAACCCGTTTTTTTGTCTAAAGCTTAAGGATTAAATAAAAAAATAGGTAAAACTTTATAATCCAGAGAACTACAGTTCAGAGACAGTCCTCAGTGCTCTAATTACTGACCTAATCTAACTTAAAATGGGTTGGTGTAGACCAGTTTAACATATTACCAAGTTCTTATGGATTGTCTCAGAACTGCATCTGGATAATAAGTTTTGCCTAAAAGTAAATATTGATAGTGATATTAGCAATTAAGCCAATTATATACTCTGTATTGAAATTATTTCAATACAGTAATTGTAATGACTAATATTAAGTTTCACAGGGACCAGATTACACTAGATTAAGTAGTTATTTTAGATTGGCCAAAATTTGTCACACAGAAAATAACTAACCAATCATAATCTTTGTAACATTTTGACTCAAAGACACTGGTCTCCACAAAACTTAATAATTACCAATTATAATATTATAGCCTAATACCGAACTTATTACTTTTGAAAATCTGCCAAAGTGTGGGTATATTTTGCTAACAAATAAAACAAGAGAAACTAACTTAGCCATCACACATTTTAAGAGTTCACTTAAAGTTGACATGGTTTCCAAATCTTGCCCTTAAAGTCAACATAGCTTTCCAAATGTCATATTCAGTATTAAATTACATTAGGTTAGGTCATTTTATATACAGGGTGGGAGAAAAGTCTTCAAGGAATTTATCCATACAAATAATTTGATATCACTGCAGTGCAATACTTTTCAAAGCAACTATACAAGGCCAGGAATGACCCAAGGCTAGAACAGGAAGGCCCTAAAGCCCTAACCATACTTGGCACCATATCAGTAAGGATAGAATACAGTAATGAAGAAAAAGTGTATCTTGTATTGTGGGCTATTTCTTGTAATAATTATGAAGAAAGTTTGCATTTATTTCAAGAAAAATATAGCTAATAAACCACTACCACATGTAATCACTCTTCAATACCTGGAAGGTCAAACTTTCAGAAACAAAGAGCCTGGTAAAAGATCATCCAAGAAGTGGAAGACCAGTAATGGTGACAGGAGACAACAACAGAGAAAATGTTCTGGCCATTTCTCAAGTTGATCCAACAACTTTAATGAGAAAAGTTGCAGAGGAATTGGGTATTTCCAAATTTTCAGTACTGTAGCAAAAATATTGAAATCACAGAGGTACCATGATTACAAACCCATTTACTCTCAGCTCATATATGACTATAATTCTGATAGATGGCTGCAGTTTGCTGAAACAATGAGACAAAAGTTCAACTGTGATCCAGATTTCCTGTGAGAGAGAGGGTGCATTGTCATGATGCAACATCCACAAACCCAATGCCCATTTTGCCAGGCATTTTGTACTCTCCATAAGGGATTTCTTAATGAAGCACAACATTCCACTGGTTCCCCCCACCACCATATTTACTGGATTTGGCACCCTGTGACTTTTTCCTGTTCTCCAAGCTGAAGAACACCCTCAAGGGAAAAAGATTTCAGGAAGTACTAGAGATTGAACAAAATGTGACACAAGATTTGAAGAACATTCCAAAAGAAGAGTATAACAGGTGCTTCAATAAATGGCTGAACCACTAGAATCACTGTTTACTATCAGAAGGAGACTACTTTGGAGGAGTCAAATTTCTCAGTGAGAAAAACAGAATGGCACTTGTTTCAACACTCTAGGTCATATGGTTCTGGAGATATGGCCATTCAAATTTTGTAAAAAAAAAAGGTCAATTTCCAGTCATACCATATTTCAACATAAAATATCTCCGCTCCTATTGCACTTACAGAGACCATTTAAACACTATTTTAAAGTTTTTAAGTAGATCTACAACTTTGTTTCTATTCATATTTTACTTCAGTGGTTAAAAAAAGTTCTTGTTTTTGACCTTTGACCTTGTGTAAATCATTTGATATCACAACCAATTTTTTTCTCCTTTCACCCAATTTTGGATACACATGTCTACCTTAACCTAGAACAAGATTTTTAGTGTTGATTAAGTTAGTATAGACGCTAGACATTTCAGTGGACCATACCTACCTCCATTTTGACCAAGTAACTTTTTCCACCAAACTTTGGAGCGCCATTTCTTTGGAACTGTTTGAGCTAGTGTTGAGAAAAGTATGGTATTAGATTTGTCTCACTGAGATCTATAATGTTGGCTATTTTTAAGACAATTTGCCTTTTAATATGTATATTAAAATAACCTATTCCTTTATTTTTACCAATTGAGTTATAAGAACCAATTCTTGTCTAGTTGGGTGAAACCATGAAAAAAGAGGCAGCAACATAACTTTATATTTAAAAAAGGCAGTTATTGGGTATTTACAATATATTTTATGGAAGCCATTATTGTTACATTTATAATAATAATAAAGTATTTGTATACGCCTTTCAAGGTAATTATTTATCCTACCAAAGATTTGACCTTAGACAAAAACTGAGATCATTATTCAACAGCAAACAGTAAGAAAGAAAAACCTATAATAAGAGACTTTAGTTCTGCCTAATAAGACTCAAATTTAAATAGGAATGCTAAGATACTAACCTAAATACAAAATATAATTAATAGATAATAAATGGTACAATAAACATAATGGTTTTAATAAACAGTGATAATAAAAAATTTAAGTACCACTGAACTAACTTAAACATTTCATATGAAATATGTGTACCTAATATTATCAATGAAAAAAAAAAAAAAAATCACATCGATGAGGCAAAAAAGATTACCTGTTGGCTGTTACACTACTAAATGCTCAAGCATAGATGTGGCCGCCTTCATTTCTGACTGGGTCAAAGTGTATGTCCTGCCATTTGTGGCAATGACTTGCAATCATTAGCACATCACTGGCATCACCTAGAAGTTCATCAGGTGGGGAAGGATATACAAATGAGCATGCAGGTCCATGGGGGTGAAGGAAGGTCAAGTTGACCTCTGCTCTCTGGCTTGACATCTAAGATGCAGGCGAGATACCAGTGAGAATCATAGACTGCTAAGCAATTTAGCCTTTCATAGATGCCAATGGGATGTTGCTTCTCTGAAGAATGGTGACTTTTTCCGATCTGGATATAGTCAAGGAAGAATATGAGTGGACTTCTACCAGTCCATCGCTGATTGGCTTGATGCAATGGATCTTCTGGGTTCCTGAAAATAACATAGGTTTTAGCAATGGGATATAATTTCAGAATATTTTGACATTCGATCATTATTCAGAGTTCCCACTAAATTATACCCTTGAAATTCCATTGAAATGGGGGCACGATGCCGGTAAGTGTATCTGTGTAAAGCTGCGTTTGCGTTACTTACCTACCAGATACTCTGTTAGTGGGGTCACAGCAGCAGCTGCTGGTTGCTGAGATGGGAGATTTAGCTGCCAATGAGGACCACCGAGAGGGCCTTCAATTGAATAAAAATAATCCTTTGACTTCAGCACCACCCGCACTGCTAAGAATGAGAGAAATGAGGTGAGCAAGTTACCAATTTTAGTATGGTTGAGATTATGTCAGATAGATGGCTCCTACCAATTTGAAACTGGGTTCTCACCTTTAAGATCTCTGGGGCATAGCCAATCTGCCTCTTTTAAAGACTTACTCTTCGGCTTATGGTGGGAGGATTTAAGAAAAGTAAAATGTCCTTTGCCTAATTTAATCAACGAAACAACAGTAACACTTACAAGGTTAACTGCATCAGCAGGCAAGTTTTTTACAGGTAACTAAAGAAAATATGAGCAATTTTATTGATCATTACACCAATGTGTATTCAGAACCAACTAAGCACTTGAAAAAATTATTACAAAACAAAAGAAACAACCATCATTAGTCCCATACCACACACAAAAATGTCAACATAAAATAAAACCATTAAATTATTGGCCATCACCAGCCCATTACCACATGAAGGAGACAAGACTTACAGAAAAAAAAGGAACTTACATAACTAATGCAAAAAAACAAAGAATATTAGTCACTAGGGCAAGGTCAGTGAGTGTTACCCAACTTGTATAAAACCTGATAAATCCCAGATGTGTCATTTTAAACTCCTCTTCATATCACAATCATTAAAGGTATTCTTGGCTCAATCAGTGCAAACAAAAGCAATGTTTATCACAAAAAAAATATGTGAATACTGGCTTCAGCATTTGTGCAGGTATTGGGGAAGAAAAAGCTTTGTCCAAATTCACTTCAATAAGCAAATGTCCCAACCAAAAACAAATCCCTGATAAAGAGAAAAAAAAACCAACAACATTTAGAGATTATCCCCCCAGCACTGTCATTAGTGGACCCACAGGAATCCATGAGTGCAATGATGCCAGAAAAGGGAGCAAAATTGACAATGATAATTAATGTTCTAAAATTTTGGGATATGTATTTGCAATAATATGTTGCTCATAAGGCAGTTAAAGGTACAATTTAGTTCACAGCCTGAGAAAGCTCAAAATCCATTGTGATGCATCTTGATAACAAGTTAAGTTTTTCAACAAGGTCTTTATGAAGGAAATCAGGGATTCAAAAATGATTATGATATTTACATGATAATTTTAAGTGATCCAAATATGTGAGACATGGTTCTTATAGCTAATGGATAAGCAATACAAAACACCAATGGTAAAAACACGACTATAGGATCACCTACCACACCATCAAGGAGAAGTGAGATGCTTTCCCATCTCTTGAAATGGGCATATGATTGCCTCAAGCTTCTGATTATTCTCTATACTGAGAGAATTTCAAAGCTGTTATACTCAGGCATATGATTGCCTCAATGTGCTTAATATTCTCTATCTTGAGAGAATTTCAAATCTGTTATAATCAATTAAAAGAGAAGAAAAGCATTTTTAGTAACTCTGAAGGCCTGGCTTTCTAAGAAAGCTCTGGTCCAATGGGGATTACTGAAACCTCCCAGGCCCTACTGAGAGGTTTGGGAGCTCTCAGGAATCCTTCCCAATAGTGGACTTCCCACCAACTTGGGGTGTTAACCCCACCATCTCACCATGATGATTGGAGGTGAATTTCTATGACAAAAATTCGCAAGAAAAAGCTTAAAATTATATTTCTGGAGTGAGGAATGGATTAATTGTATAATTAGGCATACCTGGAATGGTTTTTGCATTTTTGAAGCGTTTTTCCAACCAATCAGTGGGATTCATACTTTTCTGTTATCACGAAGGTGAAAGTGATTGAAGGAAGCGCTGTGACTGCAAAGTTGTAGAGGGCCAATGGATCAAGGATGGGTTTGGCACCACCTATTCTTTGGAGGCTAGCCCTGGCCGCAAGCCTCTTCACAGATCTGCTGATACCATCACATGGCCCTTTACCGTGACTCGTGGCAAAGAAATGCCATTCAGCCTCAACTCCGAAATCTTCTTCATGATGGCAGAGGTTTATAAAGTTCTTGTGATTTTTATATTGTGCAGCACAACCATCACTGAAGTAAAAGATTTTGGCAATTTGATGGGATGCTTTTATAAAATTTATGAGACGGGTTTGGAAGAGGTGAATGGATATTACATCATGCTGGTTGCAGTCAGAAATTGCAACAAAACTTTTATACATCAGTTCATTATCTTGTCGGTAGTAGACTACAAAAGGATGCATTGTAGCTTGGCAGTTATTCCAATGGAATGATTGCACCGTGTCTTGAACTATAAAAGCATAATTCTCCGCAAAGTCAGCAATAATGAGAAATTCACCTTCATGGAGTTCTTTCTTTTCTTGTAAAAATTTCATCTGGCTTCTTGCAAAGAGATCATGTTCCAGGAGAGCTTCTAGTTTTTCCTGAAAACTTTGGATGAATTCATCTGCAGAAAGTTTTTGTGTTTGCAGCATTGATCTGTCCATTGAAATCCATTGCCTGAATTCAATCTCAAGCCCTTTTCTATTGAAGGCTGTAGTTAAGAAGTCTGTGAAGGCCTCTTTTCTTGGGCATTGATCACATTTCCCAAAGAAGCATATCTCCTGAGGTGGATTACATTGGAGGAGGGCAAGACAATGCCTGTAGTGACAAATATAATTTGTCTTCAGCACATCATCCCATGTTGATGAACTAGGCTTATTGGGAAGGTACTGCTCCACCTGGAAAACACTGGTTATTGCTGCCATCATGAGTTTGACATTTTGGTGCTTAGTGCAGATGCAGACAGAATGTGTTCCACTGGCACCTGGCAATGCACATTCTTTTGGCTGAAGCTCTGCAAATTTTGAAAATCCTATTTTAATTGCTGGATGGTTTGTTTGTTTTAAAAAGCTCAAATGCTTCTTTTAGGTTGCATAAGATTAGCAATTTTTGTTTTCTTTCCTGCCTACCATCAGCTCCTTTTACAGAAACATAGTCTTTCAACCCTGGCATTTGTCTACTCACATCTGGCGAATGATAGAAGTCAATTACTTTGGCAGCAGTTTCAGTATTCAGGTGTTTCCCCAAATGCGGAGTAGGAGTTGAAAGCACTCCCTTCTCCCTCACCAAACTCTTTGCTTGCCTAGCCATGTAATCTGAGCACTTAAATTCTTCTCTGATCTTTACTTGTGTCCATCTTTTTGGTAGGATAGTAAGAATTGTCAGTTTTTCACTTCGACTTGTCATTTGATTAAATTTCTCTTTTAGTTGTTGAAGAATCTCCAGTTCTGTATCATCTGAGTCACTGCATGAAATTGGTTGTTTAGTTGCAAGTTCAAGCTTTCTTTTCACAACTCCTACTTTCCTCAACTTTCTCTTGGCATTGAGGTGGATGGTGATTTTTCAAGTGGCTCGCATTCGGGCATTGGGGATGGACAATTTGCTAGTATATTTCAACAGGTTGCACATGCTTTATGATTATTTGTTAGTTTCAATCCAGGACTTTGATCAATTAAATTTTTAGTCAATGCACAAATGCCTTTTTTCACTTTTCCTTTGTGTTTTCTAAATGGGTCACAACAGAACCTGCCCATATTCAAACTGCTGAAATCCATGTTTATCTAAAAAGAAAAAAAACATCTACAGATCTACAGAAGCTAAGGCTAACAAAGACCCTAAGATCCACTCTAAGGTTAGCCCGAGGGAAAGGAACCAGGGTTTGGTTCAATTACACAAAATTGAAACAATTACAATTATTTTTTTATTCTTCAAATTAATTACAGTTAGTATTGTACTTCACAATTTCAAGATCAATTGCAATTTTACAATTAATTTTGTCTGAATCAATTACAATTACACAAATATAACTATCTATTCTATATATCTAAATATATATCTAAAATAAATATATATCTATATCTAAGTATAACTAAATAAACTATCAAAGATTTATTTTCATTGGATGATGTATGACTGCCAGATCTAGGGGTATAATTTTTAACAATTGACATTAATTGATCAATTACATCAGTTACAGCTCAAAAATCAATTACAATTACCTTTATTTTTATTTTATTTTGAATCAGTTACAATTACAATTAATGGAAATTAGGATCAATTAATTAAAATTACAATTATAATTATTCATTGTATCCAACCCTGTTAAAAGCTATTTTTGCTTAGATGGCACAAATAAAATTTGGGGCCTACTGATCTTGTTTCAGAGGTCTACAACAAGAAAAAATGTGCAGTTTGATTTACAGATTGGAATAAATACAGATGCCCAAAAAATCCTTGCTCCGAGGTTTATATAAGCTTATTTTCACATGGGTACATACTGTTGTACACAATGAATAAATACACAAAGTTAAGTAATTCTATTAAAACTCATCTAACTCTTAAAACTGAACTTATTCTATAGGGTAGTACCTATAGCCTAGTATAACATACTTATATACGTACATAGCTTTACCTTTAAACAGGATAGCAGGTTCGAAGTTCTTCACACTTTTGAATGTCCATATAAATTAATTAATTATGTAATTTAAATTACCTATATTATATAAATATAATTCTCTGAAATATACAAAAAAAAAAAATTTATAATAGGGCCGGATACATATTCAACCAACTAACTGGGTTAGGTTAGATAATTACTGATTTTTTGAAAATTAGCAGACATTATATATCTCAGTAAGAAAAATCTAATGGTATTTTTTTCAACACTCTAGCTCAAACAGTTCCAAAGATTTGGTGCTCCAAAGTTTGGTGGAAAAAGATACTTGGTCAAAATGAAGGTGGGTATGGTCCACTGAAATGGCTGTACCATCTATACTGACTTAATCAACACTAAAAATCTTATTTTAGGTTAAGGTAGACATGTGTACCCAAAATTGGGTGAAAGGAGAAAAAAATTGGTTGACATCAAATGACCTACACAAGGTCAAAGGTAAAAAATAAGATCTTTTTTTTTTTACCACTGAGGTAAAATATGAATAGAAACAAAGTTGTAGATCTGCTTAAAAGCTTTAAAATAGTGTTTAAATGGTCTCTGTAAGTGCAATAGGAGCCGAGATATTTCATGTTGAAATATGGTATGACCTTGAAAATTTACCTTTTTTTTTTACAAAATTCGGAGGGCTATATCTCCGGAACTATATGACCTAGAGTGTTGAAACAAGCGTCATTTTGTTTTTCTCACAGAGATCTATAAGTGTCCCAATTTTAAAAAAAATTGGTGATGGTCAAGTTCTTTTCGCCATTGAACTGACATGGAATGACCCACTAGAAAATTAAGTTTTCAGTTTTTTTTATAACTTGATTTAATAAAGCAACTTGAAACCTCCCATTTCTAGACTTGAAAAAACCCTTAACAGTATGATAATAATTTACACTTTATTCTGGAGGTTCGAGACAATAAGAAACTTTAATCTTAAATTAAATGATGATGGGGTTAATAGGTTAGTTGTAATAACATTTGATTACACACACACACACACACACAAGTTCTAAATAACTTGATCTTAACCTCTTAACAACGAAGGTTTTTGTAGGGTTAAGTTATGAATGCGTGTATTGGAAACGGTACAAATTTGACCCAGTCGTCCAAAAGAGGTTAAACTTTAGAGAGGGTCTTAACATCCTAGATTTTGACTGTTTTTATTCACTGGAATTCTTCTAATTTGTTTATTTCTTAATTTATTTGAACAAGACAACAAGTAGCTATACTGTAGAGGCACTTAATGAATTCACATGCAATAGCTTAATTAAAGGTTTACAAGCCAAAGTTGCAAGAAAAGGGTACATACTGGCAATGCTTCAAGTAGTTGACTTGTGCACAACACTGGATTGTCTGCCTAGAAGGAGCACTAAAGTTCTGAAGCCTTAGTGCTAAACTTCAAAAACATATGGTACCTTCTGGCTTCAGTAATGGACTATGATCTCGCCTTTTCTTTAGTTCAACAGGTACTACCAGGGCTAAATATTGGACTAGGTTTTAACACTAGTTCAAGAGCTGTTTCTAACAAGATGCCCTGTTAAACTGATTTAGGGACTTTTGCATTATCTACTAGTTCATGAGACAGACCCCAAATTTTGGCCAATTGGTACCACTAAGGCAAACCAGATGAAACAATAGTTTGTGGAAAGCTTATAATTTGTAGTTTCCAAATATGCTTGCTGGACATCTGTATCTGGTAGCATTTTAGTGTAAATCTTCATCAAACATAGGCACCCAATATTTCAATATTGGGTGCAAACTTAAAATGCTGATAAAACAATAAAGCCAATCTTTTGAAATGTCCAGCAAGCATTTTAATCATCTACTTAGCATCCTTCACCATTGGTATGAGGGACATTTGGTTCCCCTTAGTGGTACTGATCAACTGTTCTGGCACATGAACTCTACAGTAGGTCAGGTCAAAATTTTGGAAAGGTACATATTGTGAAGGGTTTGAATTGAACACAGAAACCCCCTCATTAATTATTTTGATGTTTAAAACCTCCTACCCCTGGCACAATTTTTCACTTTTTGACCTATATTGAAGAATATTCCATTTATACGAGACTTACTCTACATTCAGGTTTTTTGATTACATAAATCTTTATTAACATATAATATTTATTTAATAATGTACAGTATTATGAAAATTAATTAAGTACAACAATATATTCAGAAGAAAAAATTAGAGGCATAATAAATATGCTAAAATTCAATTCACTTTTTCCATTGTTCCTTATCACATCAAAAGGGAAGAAATTTTCAATATCATTAGGAAATTTTATTTCATGTGTTTCTTACTCATTCCATTGGGCCTTCCATTCAAACTTGGGCAGTTTTTGCCTTGATTCTAATGAGTTTAAGGTAAATTTTTGATGGTTGTCATATCCTATTCTTTCCTGACATGCCTTTGTTACTAGGTTCATTGCCCTGTCCACATTTTGACTGTGGCATGGAAAAGAAGCTATCTTCAGTGTTTTACATTGAGCCTGGAGTAGCTCATCATTGCTAAAATTGTTTAGCAGCGGTGGAGGGGTAATGATCTCTCTTTGCCAATCAATCATCTTGGTGTAGTCAGTAGATTGGAAATTGAGGGTTCGAGGCAACTCAAAGTTTCTGATACCTGAAAATCCTGTTCTTGAAAGGATGATTTTCTGAATAGCTTGCTCCCTAATTTCTAGTCTCTTGTCAGTTACCATTGATATGAGTATATTTTCTGGGTGGACAAAGTAGGCATTATTCTTTAATACTGGTTCTATGATTGATCTATGTTGTTCATCTAAATCTTGAAGCAAGCACATTAAATGCCAAAAGTTATATGCACCATCAGTTGCATTAGGATGAGATTTTATCCAAAACCACCATGGAGCATAGAACTGCATAATAATCTTGACTATATCTTGAAGGTTTTTATCAGGATTTGGCATTGAGATAAATAATTGAAGGACTCTGTTGGTTAGAGTTAGCCAGTGAACATGGTGAAGAGTACCCAGGGATGAGTGGACAGATCTTGAGAAGTGTCTCCAGTTTGCACTGCCAGACACATATCATAGAGATATCTTTGATCACTGCTTAGCTCCTTCACAACATTTGCTGGGATTTCTTTAATGTTTCCCTTTATGTCAGAATATTTGACTACCTCCAATTTTGTTAAATCTGTTTTCAGTTTATTCCCAATTGAACCCACAAAAGTATTTGGACCTGTTGTTTTACCATCAATGGCTTTATAGATGTGCATAAAAGGCAGCTCATTTAAATGCAACAGGCACACCAACCACAGCACTGGTCTGTTAAGATGAATTTCAACCAGTTTTATGGCTCAACCAATTTTTCCTGTATTTACAGGAGTACCATCACACAGTAAAGCTTTGATAGTAGCTGTGCTGTTCGAGTCTGTAATAATAGTTGTCATCTCTTCTGCTATGCAGTGAGCAGTTCCATTATCTGGTGACATGGTCTACATAGATGCTTCCAGGTTCTATCACAATAACATAATGTTCTTCTTTTATCTTTCCACTTTTAGTTAATGTGTTACCTTTCCTTCCATCAAATCCAAGGCACTCTATCTTCAGATTTTTGGATTTAGACCTAAAAGTATTTTTCACCCATGCGATTTCTCTCTCTAATTTCTTTGTCAAGCATATTGGTGTGGTTAAGGATCCCCATATCTTTTAAAGCTGCATTAACTATTGCAGCTGCAGCTCTACAACTTACATGATAACAATCTGCTGTTAATGCTAGGTTTTTATAGGAGTGCCTGTTCTGAATATTCTGTCAATTCTGAATCTCACTCTGAATCTACATCCATGTCTTTGGTATTTTCTATAAATTCTGATGGTAAAACATTGGTGGCTTCAGTCATTTCTTCTTGTGCTTTTAGTTGACAGTTTTGTGCTTCTTGGGCTTTCGTTAAAGATCTCTTCTTTGTTGAACTAGCTATGTGATCAATTGTTCCTAACTGATTTTTTCATTTTTGACCCACAAAAGACTCCCATTCTGCCATTGGTATTTTATCCTTACACCTGCAAGATTTCCTATCAATTCCCTTATCATAGCATTCACAAGAAGATGTATCAAACATTTCATCATACTGAGCTACTTTTAAGGCAAAACTTTCATTTCTTTGATGTAATGGCACCTTGTCCAATTTTGAGGTGGCTTCTATTAGTTGACTGACTTTAAGATAGATACCTTTGGTGTTAATCGTAGGAAAAAAAATTTCATCCAAATGTCTTCAATATCTTTTACAACAACCCTGTAACAATCATTAGCAGTTGCTGAGCCTTTTGATTTAGCTTCTTCACGATGGCACACAAAAAGGTACTCACAACATCTGCTTTTGAAGGAGTCATGGCTGCTGGGAATTCCATAGGATATCCAAAGGCTGCATTTGAGGACTTGCTTCTAGTAGTCATAGTTTATATTCAGAAGTAAAATCAAATTATATGTAATTTATAATTTATGATGATTCAAATTATAATTAAAGCAAATGCAAATTATTTCTATTTATCTGAAACATAAAAATATCAAGCATTAAACAAACAGCTTATGTAACCTATAACAACATTAAACATATGCAAATATGAAGGTAAAAAAGGGAGGAGGGGCATGTGATAGGGGTAGTAGGGTAGCACGTGCTTGATTTTTTAATATTTTGTTAGTGATAAAAAAAAAAACCTCCTCACATATGGTACTTTTTAAGAAATAACATTTTTTTCCCATTTAAATATAATGCAATATGAGGGTAAAAAAGGGATAGGGTATGTACTAAGGGTAGCACATGCTTGATATTTTAATATTTTGTTAAGATGATAAAACGAAACTTCTCACATAGTGTACTTTTAAGAAATAAAAAAATTTCCCATTTTCAACCTGGCCTACTATGCAGTATATGCTTATGCTTGACTAGATTGACTTAATGAATACTCTTAACTAGAGGCTGCAAAAGCTGAGTGGCTTGAAAGAAAAAAAATACCTGAATTTAAAAATAAAAAGACTCAAGAAATGAGAATCAACAAAACCCTACATTGGCATAATTTTTGGTAGGTCCACATTTTTGCTCTGGTGTTCTAAGGTAGCTAGGTGTTCTGATAATTAATCAACCCCTTAAGCAGACTTACTTTGGAAAATGTTTTGTGACCATAATTTCTATTCCATAACTTCACCTTTTCAGTTCATGTCTAACATTGACATTACCCTGGATATTGTATGTAATTTCAACCCTCTGGTGTATTGATTAAATTATTATAGCTATGAATTTCATGTCAGAAATACTAATCATGAAGCTATTTTTTTAATAATCAACCGCTTTATATCAGATGACCATTTTTCTTTGTATATAGATAAAAGACAAACTGGAAATTTTAATAAAATAAATTATAATATTTTATTACAGAAGTAATTACAGTAACCCCTTGCTAATTCAACATATTTGGGGCTCTACCCTTATTGAAATACTGAGAAAGTATGAATTACTACAAATTTGAATTTTTTACCCAATTTTACTTCCTTCTCTGATGCTAATTCAAACTTTGTACAAACCCATTCCTCCTCTTTTGACCTGTCATGTTAATTCATACTAGAATTCAATATTTTTGTATGCATACAGAAGAGTACTTTATCTAAATACACGTATGTAATGTATTAATACAGAAATCATAAATCAAAAAAGAAACTAAATTCAGAATAAATTCTGTAAAATATAATGAACCAAAAACAATAGACAAACCCACACAACCTTATGCTGCTAACGAGTTTCCTCTTGCCTTTGCTGGTAGGATCAACTAATGCACTGCATCTTTAATTGTCAATTGTAAAATTTTAATTTACTGAACTTTAATTACTGCATAAAATTTTTTAAAACAATTATTAAATGAATATTAATTTAATTTAAATTTTTAAACACTACACTATTGAATTTAATTTGTACACTTATTTACACTGCAACGAATTGCGCTACATTATGGTATTAATTATCACAAATTCTCTTTGAAGCAACAAGTTGATACTTGATAGTGTGGTGAAGTATCGTGTGCAATTCAACTTGTGCATGAATTTTATTAAAATTCTTTTTTGTACCATACATTTTACAAAATGTCTTCATATAATTCAAATTCTCAAATATTAATTTGACTAACACTTAGTCGAATTAAAGCGAAATTTGAATTAGTGGTTGTTCGATTAGTGAGAGGTTACTGTATATCATATTGTACAACTGAGACTTCTAAATTTGTGTACCTAAAATGACCATTAAAGAGAGGCCTAATAAGAAACTTGGGAAGAAGACTTGTAGATTAGATTGATGTAAATATTTCTTCAGTTTTAGAGTGGTGGATTTTTGGAATAGCCTAACTTGCCAACTTCAGTTGTGAATAGTAGTACTTTGGATAGTTTTAAGGAGGAACTTGATGAAATTTTTAATCAGAGAAATCCCATAAATAGTAGAAAAGTTAAGTTTAGTTGGGAGTGATACACTTCAATGAATGGAAGTAGAGGCTAATTAAGAACAATTTATGACTAGTGAAAAGGGGATTCTTGTGAATAGCTAGGGTTCTTGCATGCATTTGAATGACACAATCTTATGGATCTAAGGGTGGTTTGAGAGAGAACCTCGTAAATAGCTGGAATTCTTTGTACCAGTTGTGTTTTGGAGTAAAACATCATACAATGTATTTAGGGTGATTTGGTTCTTTCTTTGGACATAGATAACTTAGAAAGGCCCAGATGGCTTTGAGTTATCCTTAAGCACTTATTGTTTTGTGTAATATATTTATAAAAATATAATTTTTCAAAATAAATAAGTAATGATGATAGTTATTTTAAAGTTGACCATAAAAGTATGTGATATATAATAATGGTTAATAAAAATTTTAATGTCATCCTCTACATCTACCAGAAAGACTTAAGTTTTTACTAAGTAGATTTTTAATTAACAAAATATCCATCTTAACCACATAACTTTTGTAAATTTTATTGTACCATATTAAGCGTAAAAACAGTTGGTTATTTTATTATCTACAGAATTTTCATCTCATTGAAAGTAAATTAAAAAAGTTATAGAACAAATAGGTATGCTGTATGTAGGCTATAGTAAGGAAAGAATTAAAAATAAAAATACTCTTTGGTAAGCCAATAAAAACTAGTTTGGCTGACTGAACATGTACACAATTACAGCTGTATGTCAACAAATAATTGAAAATAATAATTATGAAAATGAGTTAATTTTCATGCAGTTTTTGCAGAGAAAGTCTGCTTCATTATCAGTTGAATCCCCATCATAACAACATTAAACCATCTTGAACATTTCTTCAGAATACACCAGATATGAACTGTTTTGTGACACTGTTCATATTCCATCCATTCAGTTGGGATTTCTTCCTGGTTCTCTGTATGTTAACTTGCTTTTACAGCACGCACAAACCTAGTGTTCCCCTGAATTTATCAAATGTTTGTTTTCATCAATCTTGTTTCTGAAGCTCCAACATACCAGTTTTTCTGCACTGAATTCACCAGATATTGTGAAATTTTCACATAAAAAAATAATTGAGAAGTTTGGCAGGAATTTACCAGATCTGATGCATCAAGCTAATTACAGTACCGTATATTATACTGTATTAAGTTAAAAAGGAGTTTTGTTCAAATGAATTCAAATATTTTCTCAATTTTTATTTCAGCCTTAAAACTAAGAAAAAAATTGCAACTACAAGAAAAATTAAAATCCCCAAAATCTGGATATTTTAGGTAGATTTATCCATTTTTTTCATTGTCATCCCTGAGAGTAATGCTCTTGCCTAAATTAAACTTTTATCTGTTTTAAACTATAGTGGTAATGAACAGGAAATACAGTGAACCCTTGCTAATCCAAATTAATTGGGGGGAAGGGTCATTTGGATTAGTGCAAACTACGGATTATCAGGGGAAAAAGTAGAACATGGCCTAACACATGTAAATAAACCAAACTAAACCCATGTAATAAGAAATAATGCATTAAAATAACACGTAAAACAATAATAATGTTGATTAATAGATTTAAAAATAATAGTTTATTACTTAAATAAATGCTTACCTTTAAATCCAAAGGGCTCCTGACTCTTGAAGGTAATGTGGAGGCAGTGAGGGGCAGTGAAATACAGTAATATGCACTGTAATATTTATGTACACTGTAATTAATTAACACTAATTTTGAGTCTTTATCTCAAAGATCAAACCAATATTTATTGCATAAAGTACCAATGCTGTGAGTCACCAGCTGCCCACGTATGTACCCTTCAGATTAAGCGACATTCGGATTAACTGTGTTCAGATTAGTGAGAGTTCACTGTAATTAGATTTCTAAGTCATGTAATTGTATAAACACTTCAATATGGTTAAGCACCAGTTTGCAATAAGAAAGTCAGAAGTAACTTCTAAACATGGTGAGGTTTAGAAGACACTTTTACATTATGCAAAGTCTGTTTTGACTTCTGTTCAGAGCGAGCTTCTTGTAATCATATTGTCTGTTTTTGCTCCTTATTTACAAGAGTAAACTCATTATTTCCATTAGTTAGTCCATGATAAACTTACTAGTCATGCAACAGATTTTTTCTTTAAGAATAACTAATTGTTGGAATGCAAATAGTGTGGATGCAAGAGTGTAAGGAAATGCAATAGCATTAGCTAACTTGTATATTTCATTTAATGCTTTTGATAAATGAAAAGTTGGTTTAAGCTAAAACTAGCCTGTTTCCTCATTACTTAAAATGTATTGAACTAATTCAGGCAATAATTTATTGCCAGTTTAGTTTATATATTTATAGAGTAACCCCCAGTTGTTTGGGAGATGTCTACAAATTTTGAATAAATCTGTTCTAAGAAAATTTGACTTGTGAATATACATTGTCTTTCTCCTACTATAACAGATAAAATATGAGCACCAAATATTGCCACCCAACATTAGAAGCCTCAAAATGCTTGAAGCTGCTCTTCAACAAATGGATGGTATTATTGCAGGTAAGATTAAAATTTAAAATTTGAAAGTTAGGGTGTAATGAACTTCGCTCTGGATTCATTAATAAATTCAATCCTGTTTGTTACATTCATGAAGTAAAAATGGCATTTATTTTGCCAGTAGAATGGCTTATACTGTAGAACTAGAGCAGGACCTGAATGCAATAAGTTCATAGGTTTTACATCATTTTATATCTGTAGGGTAGGCTCAAGGGAAATATTTGCCAAGTATCAAATTTAAAAACCCCACCTTAAATTTCAGATTTTACATTTTTTATCCAACTCTGTCAAATACCCATGTATGTTAACCTATTAAGTTATTAATCAGTATCCTATTGTACTAGTACAACTCTAAATCCTAGCCTATCTCTTTATTATAAAGAAGAAACAGTTTCTTGGCTTAAGTTTAAGATAAAAAGTACTATATTTGAAATATTGGTACCATAGTTTTATGTCTTCAGTAAATAAATTTGGAGTGGTCATACTAGATTGCACTTGTCTATCCATCCATCACACTTCTGCTTTGGGCTATAACTTTAAAACTGTTAAACATAAAATGTTGAAACATGTATTGTCATAAAATGATGTGTCTCAGCAAGCATGAAGTCCTTGCATCAGATCAAAGTCACAAAGAGGTCAAAAGTCAAAATGAGATCCACATGATAACTTTGGAACCAATCAACATAAATTGATGAAACTTCATACACCCATGGATCATCACAAAATGATGTGTTGCGAGCAAGAATCAGGTCCCTACATCCATCAAAAGTCAAGGTCACAAATATAGGTGTGGACATTGTTGTTGTTCCATAGTTCTTGTTTCAGGTAGCTACATCTGTGCAGTTAACAGGGTGTCTACCAACCAAGAAAAGCCAGGGGTATATATTCTTCACTTTGTGCCAATATTCATCAGGGAAAGAAATGTACCTTTTTAGGAAGTGGGGAAGAAAAAATACACCTGTGGGAAATAGTGGGGAGGCATAGGAAATGGAAAAGAGGAGAGAAGGGAAAGGAAGGGGGAAGGAGATAGGGGTGTGAAAGAAAATCTATTTGAACTTGGTAAATTTGTAACATCTGGTCCAGAGAAGAAAATACCTTCTGAAATTGCCATTGAAGAAAAATGTACCTTTGGAAAAAATATATACCCCTGAGGAAACCTGGAAAGGTTGGGGAAATTTTAAATTCTGGAACAGTTATGGAAATGTTAGAGATTCTGATTAATAAATCTAGACTGTGAGAGAACTTAATAATTCAGAATAGCATTAGGTTTAGGCTATGCATACAATTAATGTGGGAAATTTTCTAATTTTTGTGAGCCAGCTGAAGGTTGAGGTGAATTATCTGGTACTTTTATGGTGTCATTTTGAACTTTACTAAGTAAAGTCTGTTAATACATTGGCTGACCACTTCTGAATATAAACATAGGAGTATAATGTGTTCTTGTATGGGGAGATGAATACAAGCTAGAGAAATTATGAAAAAGAGCTGGTAACCAAAGTGATAAATATCTCACCAACCACTTTATATTTTGCATTTTCTGAAAGATCATGCAGTATAGTTGCTTAGTTGCTGCAAAAATTATAACCAAAATTGAAAATAATTGTTTTTTTAAGTTTGTCAGATTTCTAATTCTTACTTTAAATATAAGTATTTTTATCAGATTTAAATGCTTGAGTTCTTTTCAAAACCCAAAGCTGTTTTTTTTTTTTTTTTTTTTTTTGGATGATTAAAAATAAAGTATATCAAAATATAAAATACCATTCTGTTAATTTATTTATTTTACTCTGATCTGATCTGCTCATACAAATGCATTGTTTAAAGAGTTAAAATTATTAAAGTTTAAAGATGTAATCAAAATGGCACATTTTAATTTCATCAACAAATGTAGCCTTTGAACCAGTTTGCTAAATTATAATAGATAAATATTTTGTAACTCAAGAAATTCACTCATATCAGGTTAAGAGGAGAGCTAGGCAAGTTATTCCTCAATTTAGCTTGTCTTCAACCTGAAGATCATCTGTTTTCATTGGAATGAAACTGTGAAATGATTTAGGTACTGATCTTAAAAATACTTCTCATCTCGCTGCATTTAAAAATAAATTTAAATCTCTCTCAGTAAATTAGTACTGATGAATGTTCATATTTTTTTTCTTAATGTGCAGTTGTCTTCATTATATGAGAATTTTGCTATCAGTTCATCTGTGTACTCTCAATTGATTAATACACACACACACACCTCAGTGGTGTAGTGGTTAACATCGCTGACTACAAATCCATTAGCCCCGGGATTGAGACACAGTGACAGCAGCTGGTGCGCAGCAAAATGCAGCTGTTCATCCTAACACACAATAAAGAAAGTGGTTGGTTGATAAATGGGAACTGTGGGTGTCCTAGTGGTTAAGACACTGAGCTGCTGGTGGGGCGTGGTTCAGATTCCACATTAAACTGTAGGTCTAAGGTGGAGTGAAAAGCTTGACCTTCATCAAAATGAACAATTTGTGCAGAAGCTAACCAAAGGTTATATATATATATATATATATATATATATATATATATATATATATATATATATATATATATATATATATATATATATACACCTTATTTCCTGGCATATAAACACTTTTTTTTCCCCCCCAAAATACTCCAAAAATCACCCTGCGTTAAAATTAACTCATTAAAATTGTACATGTGAAGTGAGGTAGGAGGTATATTTTTTCCTAAATTTTTATTTTCCTAAATTTTCTCCTCAAAATAATTTTCTCTTCAAAATTAGGGTGCGTGTTATACGCTGGGAAATACGGTGTGTGTGTATATATATATATATATATATATATATATATATATGTATATGGGAATGAACTCTGAATGGTTCCCTGAGGTTTTTTATGATACACACAAACTGTGCATGGAACAAGGAACTGTTCTAGGAAAATTAAATCCACTATAGTTCGAATAAATAATGGTAAATGACAAATACTATAGTTTTCTCTTTTTCATGATGCTAGCCTGACATGGGCAACAGGTCACTCGCAAAGAGGTCCCAAAAATATATAGCTTCCCTCACCAGCTATCTGCAAAGCAGATAGGATCCAGCTTTGGAGAGGATCTAGGGTTTAAAGCAGCTGAGCCCAGCAACATTTAGAACCTCAATATAAGCAAAAGCCTTGCTGCCTTCACCTCAGATTGAATACATCAAAGAAAAAGGGGTAACTATTATACAGTGGACCCCCGATTTGAGTACATAATCCGTTCCAGCATGGCGTACTCAATTCGAAATTACTCAAATCGAACTTAATAACCTATGGGAATTAATTAATTTTTCCAAAACCCAAAAATTTCACCCCACCCCTACTTTTTCTATAGAAATTGGCCATCACTATAACAGTACACTATGTCACTATGCCACAATATAAAATATAGTATCAAAGTCACTGCATGTACGAATCACCAAATTTATGCTATATTTTCACTATTTTATGCTGTAATCAACAGAAACTAACATAAATAAACACTAAGTACAAAGTCAGAAAACAAAATGTACGAAATTCTAACAGAAATCCCTAAGAACACCTGTACTATTCAAAACATTAGACCCCGAATGTTCCCGCAACGAACGCTCTAGACAAACTGAAACGCATTCGGCGTCGCCGGCTGGCGTACTCAAATCGAGTTTTCTACTCAAGTCGAGTCAATAGGAGCCTATGGACGAGCGTACTCAAATCGAAAATACTCAAATCGATGCGTACTCAAATCGGGGGTCCACTGTATTTTTAGCCCAAAACTAAAACTTAAATCTCAACTGGCAGAATTGAGCATCCATCTTTCAAGGCACATAACATGTCCGTTTCATGATGGGAATGAACTCAGAATGGTTCCCTGGTTTTTTTTATGATACACACAGACTGTTACCCCTTTTTCTTTGATGTATTCAATCTGACGTGAAGGCAGTGCGTCTTTTGCTTATATTGAAGTTGCAAATGTAGCTGGGCTAGGCTGCTTTAAACCCTAGATCCTGTCCCAAAGCTGGATCCTATCTGCTTTGCAGATAGCTGGTGAGGGAAGCTATATATTTTTGGGTACTCTTTGCGAGTGACCCATTGCCCACATCAGGCTAGCATCATGAAAAAGGAAAAACTAGTATTTGTCATTTACCATTACTCATTCGGACTATAGTGGATTTAATTTTCCTAGAAGAGTTCCTTGTTTCATGCACAGTCTGTGTGTATCATGTATATACAGTGGAACCTCAATATACGAACTTAATCCATTCCTGAGGGTTGTTCTGATATCGAATTGTTCGTATATTGAATCAATTTTTCCCATAAGAAATAATGTAAATTGGATTAATCCATTCCAGACCCCCAAAAGTTACCCCTTACGAAACATTTTTAAGTCAAAATATTGGTTAATTAAACCTGTAAAATAAGACTTACATGCATAAAATCATACATGAAACCTGTAACAACAATAAATAATGCAATATTATACAAATAAATGAAAATTTAACCTGAACTTTACCTTTGCTGAGGAGTGATGATGGCCTAAGTGGAAGCTGGAGAGGAAGGTCGGGTGGAGGAGGGAGATTATTGTTTGGAAGGGGAGTCACCTTCCATAAAAACATCAGGTAACTCCCCTTCTGGTGTTCTCTCTCTTCTGGCTAGAGAGAAACTGACCAGCTTCTTTTGGTTCGGATATGAGGGAATGGTTCGTATACAAGGACAATTTTTTTCTTGAAAAAGTTATTCATATACCGATTTGTTCGAATAGAGATGCGTTCGTATATTGAGGTTCCACTGTATATACTGTATATGGTATATAAAAAGTTGTCTGAATAAAATTCTTATTGTTCTTAGAAAACCTGAAACAGGCTTAATCTGGATTTTTTAAAATGACACTTCATTAATTTATTAGACACCATGAGTTAAGGTCTGACATTTGTATGACCATCATTAAAGTAAACTAATATTTAATGATAAGACATGGGTGTTCTTGATAATTTACCAGTGCATTTGTGAATAATTCACTTTATACACCGACACTACAGTGCCCGCGAAAAGTATCCGATCACTCAAGAAAATACAATATTTTCCCTTGATATTCAGAGACACGTAATTCACTTTCTATTTGTTCTAGCGACATCTGGTAACTTTGAGGTTGCTCGCTGATATGAGAGCTATCCAACGCATTCTCAAATTAGTGTTCTGGTAGCCTTCGTTGCGGGTGGCTGTGTCTCAAATTTGTCAGATTTCACTGTTTGTGTAAATTTCTTGATATTTTTTTTTTTTTACAGAAAGTGGTGTAAATAAAATTTATATATAATGTGTGCTAAAAAACAACTTAAGAGTGATTGTCGAGGTGCTATTGTTGCTTTGCATGCATGTGGGAAATCACAGAGACAGATAGCTAAGGAATTAAACATATCCCAAAGTACCGTTAATTTATGGGTTTCACGGGCTAAGAACAATGGTGGCCTAACCACGCCAGTCCCTAAAAAACGATCTGGCAGACCGAGAAAAACAAATTCGCGAACAGACAAACTTATGAAACGTTTAGTATTGAAAAACCCAACAATAACTGCGAAAGAAATAAAATTTAATATGAATAATTTGTTATCTGGTGTTTCTGAACGAACTATCCAGGAGCGGGCTCCAAAAAGAACTCGGATTACCATCTCGCCATGCTGCTAAGAAACCGTTCATTAATGAAAAAATGCGTAAAAAACGTGTCGCATTTTGTAAAAAATACATTCATTGGACTGTTGATGACTGGAAGAAGGTTTTATTTAGCGATGAGTCGACATTTTTGACATTCAGAAGTTGTCCAAAAAAGGTTCGCCGGCCTATTGGCTCAAATAGGATGGACCCTAAATACACCCTAAAGACAATGAAACACCCTCCAAGTGTGATGGTTTGGGGTTGTTTCGGTTACTATGGGCGTGGAAACTTATATTTTCTTCCGAAGAACACAACTATGAATGGTGCACGGTATTTAGCAATGCTACAGGATAAACTTCCAATGGCAATGGCAATCCAAAGGACAAAAACATACATGCATGATGGTGCACCATGTCACAGGGCCAAAATAGTGACAAAATGGATTACTGACAATAAATTTGATATTTTGGATTGGCCTGGTAATAGTCCAGATCTCAATCCGATAGAAAATCTGTGGCTAATAATAAAAAATAAGGTTGAATGCCACGACACTGGCTCAGTCGAAAAATTACAAGAGGCCATCAAAAGGTATGGTGCAAGGAAATATCAGTGGAAGTTTGTCAAAACTTGATTAAATCCATGCCAAAACGTCTAGAACAAGTCATCCAAACCAAAGGACAGATGACAAAATACTAATATAAGGTTAGTATACATTTAAACATTGTTTTTTATGTAAAAAATACAAATTTCAAGGGTGATCGGATACTTTTCGCGGGCACTGTATTATACCTTTATTAGATTTGTTGAGGATTGTGTTTCAGACCTAAAATTGAGTCACCAATTGCCATGTATTAATGTATATAATTTTATAGGTGCTCAATTGGAGTTGGCTTCTTTACCCGATAGAAGCATGTCTCCACCTGTCAGTGCTGTTTCTCTTTGTGAAAAATTGAAAGCAGTCATTCAGTACAATCCAGTAAGTATCAGCCAACCAGCCATCAGCCTTAGCTACTCAAGTTCAATTATTCCCTGCTGGTTTGCTTTTTTCCTAAACATGCATATCCTGATTAATGTTCTAATTGCAGTTAAGATGCTGATTGCTGGGTAATCAGAATCAGACTTTTTGGACTGCCCTAATTAATCACTCCTCTAAGCTGAGGCTCAGTAATGCTTTAACAACTTTTTGATAATAAGCTTTAATTTGATGATAAAAACCCACTCTAATAGACAGAGTTTATTTCCACAACAGTTTCAATGCCCACTGGCTTCCTCTTCGGGTGGATACAGAAAAACAAATGAACCAAAAACAAGAGGGAAAACAGTCCAGGGACCATTAAGAAATTTGCACCTAGGCTAGATCCCATTCCCCTGACCCCAGAAGGGCATTTTTTTATTAAAAGGTCCTGCATATAAGTACATTCGCACAAATTAAAACCATCTTGTTCTATCCATACAGATTCTATTATTTTGACATAATTACTGCATTTATTATTGCATTTACATTTTTTAACATTTATTATTATTATCTTTACACTAATTATTACATTCATTTTATTACCTTTATTATTATATTTATTGCATTTCTATTTATTTCCACAATTATTACTTCCATTATTACATTTACATTTACGTTTATTATTCCATTTACATTTTACTAGAAAAAAAAAAATGAATGAACCAAAAGCGAGTAAGGAAACAATCCAGAGACATTTAAGAAATTCACACTTAGGTTAGAACCCATTCCTTCATCCGACGCTGTAAGGGATTTTTTGACCAAGAATCTCATTAAAGGGTCCAACTTATAAGTGCCTTCGCGCAAATTAAAATTATCTTCTTGTTCTATACATACAGATTCTATTATTTTTCTTTTGACATAATTATTACATTTATAAAGTACCTCACTTGATTCCCAATCTATAGCATGATTATTTTGGCTGGCGTGATAAAAAAATGGCATTATTAGTATTACAACTTCTGAAGGCATATTTGTGTTCTTTAATACAGGTTTCAATATTTCTTCCAGTTTCTCCTACGTATACTAAATCACAACTTTTACAGGGAATGCTGTAGACACAGGCTTGTTTCTGTTTTGCAACATTATTCCTAACCAATTTACTTTTCATGGTAGATGAATATTCGAATGCCAAAGCAAACAAAATCTTTCAATAATGGTTTTACTCTTTCTAAGCTAGCAATGTAAGACAAACTCACATATTGTTTTTGGTTAACTGAAGGTTCCCGAGGGGTATAAAAAGATTTTCTGGCTTCAAAATACACCTTTCTGATAAACTACTCAGGATATTTTAAATCCTTAAAAATGTTCCAAATCTTTGAATTTTCTGGGTCCAGCAAATGTGGGCAACAAATCCTGAGTGCTCTTAGAAACATTGAAGAAATAATTGAGCTTTTAACTCCTTCATCATGATATGAAAAATAATGAATGTACAAATTACAATGAGTAGGTTTTCTATAGACCGTGAAATTGGGCTTTCCGCTTTTGTTAATAACTAAAACATCTAGAAAAGGTAATTGTTTGTCATTCTCCCATTCATATTTAAATTTAATCGAGGGAACAAGATTATTTAATGACTGAAAGAAAGTGTCAAAGTAATAAATGTAATAAAATGTCAAAAGAAAAATAATAGAATCTGTATGTATAGAAAAAGGAGATCATTTTAATTTCTGTGAAGGTACTTCTAAGTTGGACCCTTTAATGAGATTCTTGGTCAAAAAATCCCTTACCACTTCGGGTGAATGGGTTCTAACCTAAGTGTGAATTTCTTAAATGTCTCTGGACTGTTTCCTTACTCGCTTTTGGTTCATTCGTTTTTTTTGTTTTTTGTAAAATGTAAATGGAATAATAAATGTAATAATGGTAGTAATAATTGTGGAAATAAATATAAATGTAATAATAAAGGTAATAAAATGAATGTAATAATTAGTGTAAAGGTGATAATAGGGTAATTCCAGGACAAATAGACAAACGAAAGTGCCAAATTTACACTCCACCCTCTCCAAAATTCATGAAATTTGGTGTGAGGGTTGGTTTTGGTTCAAATTACAAAAATCTGAATTTTTTCGAAAATTGGTCAAGTTGGTCAAATTTTATGGCTTGACCAAATTTTGGCCAAATGAAAAACCAACAATTTTCAAACGTAAAAATATCAGTTGCTAATTGTGGTAGCGTAATAAGTCTTAAATGATAAAATATGTAAAATTAACTGTAGTTTCTAAATATGTATCATTTTTTTAGGGTAACAAAAATAAAATTATGATTTTTTGGAAAAAAATGTCAATTTTTTTTTTTTTTTTTTTTTTTGATTTGGCAGCGAAGATATCATTTTTCGAAAAAAAGACCAAGAATAAAAAATGTTTATTTGATGTATGTACACCATAATAAGTAATAAAAAGTCAGCTTATAGTTTATTATAAGGCTCAAAACTGAGTTTGAAATTAAGTAATAAATTTTTTTTTCAGATGACAAAGATTTATTACAGACTTGTTGGTCCAAAAAAAGACAATTTTCAATTCATATAAAAAATACATGTAGATAAACCAAAGGAGAAAAAATCTTTTAAAATATATGTACAATGTACATACATAACCTCTCTTATATTTAGGGACAGAATATATTGACAATAATAATGTTTAATTTATAAAGCACTTATCAGAGTATAAAATACTCTTCCTAATACTACAAATACACAAGTCTTTGAGAATGAATTAAGAGACAGTATTCTCATCCAGTGAATCCAAATTTTAGACACTAATAATATAATAATAAGAAAAAAGAATTTGAAAACATTTTTATAACTATTAAGTAGATACACAAATCTTAGATAAAAATTTTAGAAATATTATATAGACAATCTTAAATAGTATACATTCGATATAATTTATTTTATCTTCTTTGAAAAGTTATTTAATTCTTGAAGTGGAAAAATGTACATATTGTATTCTTGTTCCTCCTCGTAAACTTGCTTCAATACTCCCAATATATTTTCTGTTGGAACGTGACAAACATCATCTTGCGCAGGAAAAATGTATGAGGGACATACGCCCGAAGGATGGGGAAATTTTATCAGAAAATCATCATATTCACAGTCAAAGGACGACTAATCTGAGCCATAGTTTATTTTCATACATACATAACCCACAAAAGAGCCTGTTTCAATTTCGCATTGAGAGACAGTATTATGTTCTTGAACCGAAGCAGAAACTCTAATGAGCTCTTATTTTGACTGACTGTGCACTCTGAGAGAGTGGATAAACCTTCAACGAATTCTTGGAAATTGGGACGAAGCGATGTAATTGTTGAGTACCTTTGATAGAAGTAATAGGTTCACTCAGACGTTTTTGTAAAGAAAGCTCTACATCTACAACTTCGTAGAAGCCTTTATCTGTATAAGAAACAAATGTCCTGAATGGAGTCTCTATTGTTTTATTACCTGTTTTAATAGGGCTTTCATCAAATAAAGGTAAAATATTGTCGCTGAGCAAATCTTTATTGAATTGCCTGTCTTGAACGACAAATTCTTCCAATGATGGTGGATTCATGGAATCGCTACTGCTTCGCTCCATAGATTCGTTAAGTATGTCTGGCTCAGGTATTGGCGCAGGTTCCGGCTCTCTGGGTGAATGTTGAACATGTTCTAATACAATTGGCTTCTTTTTAATTGTGACATAGCAATTGCTGCATAGTAATTGATTTTCTTCCAAACTTCCATAGCTTGCAGCTGCCATGGCAGAGTTTACTTTTTTGATGTTATAGAAAATTTTTCTTGAGTGTTTTTTCATAGGATTGCAACAAAATTTTGTGTTTTGAAGCATTTTAAGGGTTAGGTAAATTTACGTATACTAGAAAATTAGGTATATACTGAAAATCTGGAAAGAAAGCAAAAAATTATTAAAATTTGGAGGATTTTTTTTTTAGTAATTTTTTTTCATAATAATCATTGATAAGCTGACTTTTTATTACTTATTATGGTGTACATACATCAAATAAACATTTTTTATTCCTGGTCTTTTTTTCGAAAAATGATATCTTCACTGCAAAAAAAAAAAAAAAAAAAAAATCCAAAAAATCATAATTTTGTTTTGTTACCCTAAAAAAATGATGGTAATTATATAGAAAACGGCGCAACCCGAAGTATGATGTAAAAAACATTTTATTAGGTCAATTTCGATGTGCTGAAGCCAAATCTGTTAACCATTTGGTGTGCAAATGCTTCAAATTAGAGTAAATGTTATTTATATTTTACTCTTTTTGAAGCATTTGCCTAAAAAATGGCTAACAAGCACATGAAAACTAACCTAACCTAACCTAACCTAACCTAACCTGACTAAAATAACCACACATTGGGCACGACAACTCAGAAAGCAAAACACCATGTTTTTGGAAAAATAGAATTGCTTCATCATCATTTTCGTAAAACTTTACAATAGCTTCAATGTATCTAACAGAACACCCTTCACACTCCATTGATATACCAACATTAAAAGGGCGCATTTTAAAAGGGTTATAAAATTGCTTCTGTTAAGAACTACTTTGACTCGCGGAGCAAAATTATTGGAACCAAAACATAAATGATGGGCAAATGAATGAACTTCAAAAATTTGTAATTTTATTTATAATCTGTAAAAATGTAATTTGCACACCAAATGGTTAACAGATTTGGCTTCAGCACATCGAAATTGACCTAATAAAATGTTTTTTACATCATACTTCGGGTTGCGCCGTTTTCTATATAATTACCAAAATGATACATATTTAGAAACTACAGTTAATTTTACATATTTTATCGTTTAAGACTTACTACACTACCACAATTAGGAGCTGAGATATTTACATTTGAAAATTATTGGTTTTTTCATTCGACCAAAATTTGGTCAAGCCATAAAATTTGACCAACTTGACCAATTTTCAACAAAATTTAGAAATTTGTAATTTGGACCTAAACCAACCCTCACACCAAGTTTCATGAATTTTGAAGAGGTGACCGTGTACTTCATTTGTCTATTTCTCATAGAATTACCCAATAATAAATGTTAAAAAATGTAAATGCAATAATAAATGCAGTAATTATGTCAAAATAATAGAATCTGTATGTATAGAAGAAGAAGATAGTCTTAATTTGTGTGAATGTACTTATATGCAGGACCCTTTAATTTAAAAAAATTAAAAATGCCATTCCAATGTGGGGAGAATGGGATCTAGCCTAGGTGCAAATTTCTTAATGGTCTCTGGATTCTTTCCTTCTCACCTTTTTCATTCATTTTTCAGTTTATAATTTCTGTATAATAAACAACAATGTAATAATCAATGTAATAATAAATTTATAATTTCTGTAATAAATAATAATGCAATATTAAATGTAATAAATTGAATAATAAATGTAATAATTATGTAAAAAAAATAATAGAATCTGTATGTTATAGAACAAGAAGATAGTTTTAAATTTGTGCAAATGTACTTATAAGTGGGTCCCTTTAATTTAAAAAAATAAAAAATGCCCTTCCAGTGTGGGGAGAACAGGATCTAACCTAGGTGCAAATTCTTAATGGTCCCTGCACTGTTTTCCCTCTTGTTTTTGGTTCATTCGTTTTTCTGTATCCACCCGAAGAGGATGCCAGTGGGCATCAAAACTGTTGTGGAAATAAACTCTGTCTATTAGAGTAGGTTTTTATTATCATATTTTGACCTTCACGTAGAAAAAAGTGAATTTTTTTGCATTTATTAAGCTTTAATTGTCTTGGTTGTGCAGTATGGTATAGGAACTGTAATATACAAGGTGTTTCAGGTTGACCCTAGAAATATGGAAATTGGTATAATTTGTATTTGGAAATAAATTTGTATTTGGTATTTGAAGTTTATCATAGTAATTCCACCAATTTCCATATTTCTAGGGTCAACCTGAAATGCCCTGTACATAAATTGGATGATTAATTGGTACAGTACTTGGGTGAGAATCAACTTTCTTTAGATCCATTTGGGCCTGACCCATGTCAAGGACCAGCCAGAAAGGTACAGCAAATTGTACGCCTAATTATTATTATCATTAAAATACAGTACAGTACTACTAATAATACAAGTGGTCCATGGGAAACCAACAGATGGTCTGCAAAACTATTCTAAGATTTTAAAAGCCCATTCATTCATTTTATGGAACATTAACATTTAAAAACAAAGCATTGGATATTTTTTGTCACTATTTTATATATATATATATATATATATATATATATATATATATATATTATATATTATATATATATTATATAATATATATATATATATATATATATTATATATATATTATATATATTATATAATAAATATATATATATATATATATATATATATATATATATATATATATATATATATATATATATATATTGGCAGAACATTATTATAAACAAAAAAATTTAGTGGGATTTTGCCATTAATTACCATTTGCCAATGAGTTTGTTCCATAACCAGGTTACCCTATATAGCTTAATAACATTTTTATTTGTACCATATATTACACTGGTCAACACTCATTTTATTGCCAATCATATTAGAGTGATTTTGGGGTAACGTTGTGGTGCTGATTCCGAATATGACATCGGTTTTGCTAGATTGGCTCTAATTTATGAGATAATTGGTACCCCATTGAAACACGTAAAAATGCAAAAAATTTAATGTTCAGGCAGAGCCTACTTACAAATTGCATTGAAATTGTCTCAAATCATACAAAAGTAAACACATGAAATACATAATGGCATTTTATTCGGTCTCACCATCTAGAATGTTCCAGTAGTTTCCCATATGCATGCCTTATGGTTACGTTTCCTATTAATTGAGGGTATTCATTATCTCAAGAACTAGAGCCAAATCGGAAAAACTACTTTCATTTTGGAATTCAGCAACCCCAAAATACCCTAAATTCGTACGAATTTCCTTGGCAACGAAAAAAAAAAGTTTTTTTGTTGACCTGTGTTATACAAGTATTTGTTAATTTAGTGTAACAAATTTATACAGTAAATTTTTACACACACACACACACACACACACAAAATTACAGGTGTAAATATATACACATAAATGGTGGTGCAAAAGTAGGTACAGTATACAGTTAACTGTTACTATTACTTCTATATACCTACATTTGTACCACATAATTATTTTTTAAAGCATTTAAAAACAAAAGTCACTCAAACTTGTTTTTGTATAGTAATAATAATAATACTGTAATGATAAAAAAACAGACTTGATGGGTTTTATTTTTTTATTTATCTATTTATTTTTTGCCAACCCTGCTCACCTATCATAGTAATAAATTAGTACATAAAGCTGCATATCAGACTGGCACAGGTAGGTATGTTATTGACTACAAACAACAGACAGATACTAAAAGGGGTATCATTTATGAACCTTGTTGTTTTAACAGCAACTTAAATATATTGTTAAATAATATACAGCTTCCTCATATTTTACATTCTGTAGTTCCACCATTAATAAACTGTATACATTTGAGTATAGAAAGTTTTAAACAAAATCATCCTTAACCCTTTGATGACTGGTATACGTTTCTTTGAACTTAAAAGTTTAAATTTTATTGTTATTTACAATTAGATATGTTAGTAACTATAGTCACTTAAATGACCCATTTTTGGGCTAATTTTTCGCATGCAAAATTTTCTAATCAAAGTGTATTTCTTTGAGCATATAATTATCTTTATCATTGTCTCATGATGTCCTTCTTCTGAGAGATCATTAGTTGTTACTGTTTGGCCCAAATACTTTGTCTGGATCACTTCTGACATCATTCAACTAAAAGTAAGGAAATTTTGTGTATACGTATATAGTTCTTTGTCCTTATAATCGTAAGACTTTCATTACGATTTCATGTTGTCATGATCTATCCCCATACTTTTCACTAACTTTGGGAAGTGTGCTCAGCACCTTTTACAGTTCGAGAAATGATAACTGGATCATCTTGATACATCAAGTGATTAAAAATTTTTGTACCAATATTGCACCCTACTATACAAGTATTTAGTACATCAGAGAGATTATTTATATATATATACTGTATATATTAAATAGATAGGGAGATAATATCCCTTCTTGCCAGACACCATTGGTAACAAAATGGCTCAGAATTGACTTCATCCCATCTAACAATAATTGTTTGGAGATTATACCAGAATATTAATATGCGGACTAAATAACCTGGAGCATTATGATTTAAAAGCTTCATAAATAATTTGTCATGATTGTTTGACCTGATTTTGTAATTTGCTTCTGTTTTTGCTTGTTCAGGAAGATAATGAATTAGATGAAGTTGATGAAGAGACTCGCCAAACATTAATGGAGTGGCTTTCTGATGGGCGATCAAAGGTAAGGATTTTTTTTTAATATTAATCATGCACAGTTTTTGGGTAACAGCCAAAATAAACTCTATGTAGACTGACTGAAATCATAAAATCACACAGGATGTTCTTGTTTAATTTCCTCTTATGAATATGTTAGTTCTGTCAGGAGAATCTTGTGCTTGCTATTCCTTATTTGGGTCCAAACTGCCATATACTATATATGTGTGTGATAACTGGTTTTGCACAGGTATTTGAGCCTTTAGCTTCATTTTATGTTGCTGTTTTTTAAAATTGTTATTGTGTTTTTAAATGCTCAACATATATTCAAAAATTAAAAATTTTTCCATACAGTAACTTTGCTACCAATGGTTACATTATGATTGTTATTTGCATTAATGTAAATTAGGAAAAATGACAGTACTTGCGTTATCTTCCATTATAATTTGAACATAAAGCAGGTAAGTGGGTATTCTGTATAATTAATTGTATAAAATATAATAGGTGATAGGAAATTAGGAATTTATATCTTTATTTATAGAATGATCATTATACACTGTTTTTAATAATAAAAAAATAATGCATAAGTTCTATTGCTTTCACACTGTCTTTAAAAACGACTATATTGTGTAGAAAAAGCATATGATGACCATATTATAATTAATCTCTGCTTCATCACATCTATAATTAATGATACTGGCAGAATGCCTACTGTAAAGTAAATTGATGGAATGTGTATTGGTTTCTTATGAGACTTCTGGTTAGGAAAACAAGAGCAATAAATTTAATATACAAAGTCGTAATTCTCGTTACATTTAAAAATATTCATAAACTTTTCTTTAATTTGTAATATAAAAGTAATGTAAAACTAGGTCTGTTCAGGCATATTTATGTTTTCAATCGACAGTTTTTTGGTTCTGTTTTAATTGTACCTCTTGAATGTCATCAGTGTTTTCAGTGCCACTCAGTGCTGACATTGCTCTTCGATACTTTTATTCAGGACTGTTGTGGTGGCTTTATTAATAACTGTTGTAAAGGGAGAAAGTACAAGGGTACTTCAATAAGTATCCGCACTTTTTATTTTAGTGATAATATAGTATATATAATATATACTCATAATAACGAGCCAAACTGAGATCTATAGGTTTATTTAGGCTTGCAACAGTATAGGTTTATTTAGGCTTGCGACAGTATAGGTTTATTTAGGCTTGCGACAGTATAGGTTTATTTAGGCTTGCGACAGTATAGGTTTATTTAGGCTTGCGACAGTATAGGTTTATTTAGGCTTGCGACGGTATAGGTTTATTTAGGCTTGCGACGGTATAGGTTTATTTAGGCTTGCGACGGTATAGGTTTATTTAGGCTTGCGACGGTATAGGTTTATTTAGGCTTGCGACGGTATAGGTTTATTTAGGCTTGCGACGGTATAGGTCTATTTAGGCTTGCGACGGTATAGGTTTATTTAGGCTTGCGACGGTATAGGTTTATTTAGGCTTGCGACGGTATAGGTTTATTTAGGCTTGCGACGGTATAGGTTCATTTAGGCTTGCGACGGTATAGGTTTATTTAGGCTTGCGACGGTATAGGTTTATTTAGGCTTGCGACGGTATAGGTTTATTTAGGCTTGCGACGGTATAGGTTTATTTAGGCTTGCGACGGTATAGGTTTATTTAGGCTTGCGACGGTATAGGTTTATTTAGGCTTGCGACGGTATAGGTTTATTTAGGCTTGCGACGGTATAGTTGTATTTAGGCTTGCGACAGTCAGGGCCGGCGCTAGGAAGTGCGGGGCCCAATTAGAAAATTGCTAGCGCCTAGCGGGGCCCTCTACCCGTTGTCGTTTCAAAGTTGGAGTGACAAGAAATTTCGCTAGAGCACCTCTTTGTTTTTCATTTTCAGCTGCCTTAGCCTTGGCCAGTGCTCGTTTCTGATTGCCGCTCAAATACTTTCGCCCTTTGTCTCTATCTCTGCTTGTGCTTGCCATGATGACGATGATGTAAGGGCTTTTTCAATTACTTTTCTTTTAAAAAAGCTAAACGGCGACGATAAACTGAAATTACAAAACAAAAACAAAATCATTCACAATAAAGACTCCCTGGCACTGAAAAATAATAAAGATGTGCATGTATGCATCTAATGATTAAAGCAAAAGATTTCATGATTTTTAAAAGCCTGGGAGTAAGAAGAAAAGCGCAGGGGGCAAAAGAACAAGCTCTAGTAAATATAAATGTAAATGCTCTCTATGATAATGAGGCAAAAACTAGTTAATTTAATATGTAGGATCTACTTACCACCACGTTTCTCTGTTACATGCAGGCTTAAGACACTTCAAGTTTGCAGTTTGGACATATAAACAATTTGGACATATTTAACAAACAACACAACTTTACATTCCAAGCTTTATGTTATATAATCTCATTAACAGCGCTCTTTCTGTGTTGAGGGTTTGAATATCGTCCACAAATTACCTTTTTTTTAAAAAAGCTAAACGGCGACGATAAACTGAAATTACAAAACAAATAAACAAACGATTAGCAATAAAACATTGAAACATAGATATACGAGGACGGACTGAATAGTTTCACTGCCTTCACAGTAACAAGAAACTTCGTGCACACTGGACACTCATTAATTCATCATAGCGTCCCCCACTCGAGCGCGTGCGCGGGGCTCAATTTGAACAAATCGGTCTAATCGGCTTAAAACCGGCCCTGGCGACAGTATAGGTGTATTTAGGCTTGCGACAGTATAGGTGTATTTAGGCTTGCGACAGTATAGGTGTATTTAGGCTTGCGACAGTATAGGCTTATTTAGGCTTGCGACAGTATAGGCTTATTTAGGCTTGCGACATTATAGGCTTATTTAGTAGGGTGGATCGATTTTACATTTTTTTCGATTTCCATATTCTAATAGAGACAAAAACTTGCGCATGCATGAGAAAATAGCCTCTGCAAAATCTTAGCTTAATAGGTAATCATCTTCTGCCCCTGGCAGAGCGATGAAAATCATATTGTAGTAGTCAAAAACGTATTTTTAAACCCTAGCCTAGAGTCATAAAATTTTGCGTGTGTGTTATTTCATGCCTAAGCAGCGATATAAATGCTATGGGAAATATATAAATGCATTATTTAAGACAAAGAGCCGATCTGAAAATATGTATATTATACATATTTTCAGATCGTCTCTTTGTCTTAAATAATGCATTTATATTTCCCATAGCATTTATATCGTTGCTTAGGCATGAAATAACACACACGCAAATTTTTATGACTCTAGGCTAAGGTTTAAAAATACGTTTTTGACTACTACAATATGATTTTCATCGCTCTGCCGGGGGCAGAAGATGATTACCTATTAAGCTAAGATTTTGCAGAGGCTATTTTCTCATGCATGCGCAAGTTTTTGTCTCTATTAGAATATGGAAATCGAAAAAAATGTAAAATCGATCCACCCTATTATTTAGGCTTGCGACAGTATAGGCTTATTTAGGCTACCAACAGTATAGGCTTATTTAGGCTACTCGTAGCTGTCACATATCGTACGAGTAGTGAGCATGGCTGCGCCGCTTTCAATTTGTACTCTGGAAGAACAGAGCTCCGTGGTTCGTTTTTTGTGGGCAGAAGGTGTGAAAGGAGCTGAAATTCGCACGCGTTTATGGCTCAGTATGGGAATAATGCGTTACCACTGCGAAGTGTGTACGAGTGGATTCAAATGTTGAAGGAGGGTCGGACATGTGTGACAGATGCTCAGCGCTCAGGACGACCGTCAACATCAACCAGTGGTGACAAGCAGGAAGAAGCCAGAGCCATGATTTTTGATGACAGAAGATTAACAATAAAAGAAATTGCATCTTCATTAGACATCAGTCAAGGGTCAGCCTATTCGATAGTTCATGACATTTTTGATTTTCACAAGGTTTGTGCAAGATGGGTGCCCAAACAGTTGACAGAAGAGTACAAGCGTAGTCGTATGGACGTCTGCTCTCGTCTTTTGGCGCGATATCATAATGGTGAAAACTTTTTGGAGCGCATTATCACTGGAGATGAAACCTGGATCCATCACTATGAACCAGAAAGCAAACGACAGAGCATGCAATGGAGACACCCAACATCTCCCGTTGCAAGGAAGTTCAAAGCGCAGCCGTCAGCAGGTAAAGTTATGCTAACACTGTTTTGGGATACACGAGGCCCCATCCTTGAATATTATCTAGAGCGTGGAACTACAGTAACAAGTGCATCGTATTCTGACATGCTTCGGAATGAGTTAAAGCAAGCAATTCGCACAAAACGGAGAGGGGGAGATTGTCGGAAGGTGTTATTCTGTTACACGACAATGCGCGCCCTCATACCGCTGCACAGACTAGAAAATGCCTTCAACAACTTAAATTTGAAGTTCTCGACCATCCAGCCTACAGTCCAGACCTGGCACCTTCGGATTTTTACATGTTTGAACCACTAAAAGACGCTTTGAGAGGTCAGCGATTCCAAGGCGATGATGACCTGAAGGAGGCGGTGCATGACTGACTACGCACACAGCCAAAAACATTCTTTTGTGATGGCATTAGGAAGCTTGTAGATCGCTGGACTAAGTGTATTGAGAAACAGGGAGAAGTGATGTGTTTATAATCTGTAAGATGTGAAAATAAAATTGTGAAAATAAAAAGTGCGGTTACTTATTGAATTATCCTCGTATTTGCTAATTTTCCTTGAAGAATGTTAGTTTTTTTAATTGCTGCAAAATGTTGGTGAATTGTAGTAAGAAGTTGTTGTTGATGAATTATAAAATGCGCTCAGTTGTTTTTAAGGTATTCGGACAATATTTATTTGAGGGATAACCCAGTTACCTCATTTCTTGCGAGCATGAAAGCATGTCATAATTGTTATCTGAGCGATGTTGCCAATGAAGTAGACTGCAGCAAAACATGATCATAAATACGCTCTCTTGGTTTACTTTTAATCGTTACCCCACGTAATTAGGTGATGATTTTGTGTATATATATATATATATATATATATATATATATATATATATATATTAGTGGTGGACCGGATATCCGCATCATTTTTAACATCCGCATCCGCACTTCTGACTGCGGATGTTATGCGGATATTACCTCTAATAAATTATGCAATTTACAATTAAATTAGCTTATAAAGTAGCTTATAAGGCCCAGTCAGGCACATTTCATGTAAAGTATTAATTATTAATGAACAAACAAATATATAAACCTCAAAATATAAATACGTGGTAACACAGAAAATTGAATGAAACTTGTTTCATTGAATTTTCTGTGTCTGAAACTCTTGAGAAAGTTATTATTTTTATCATAATGAAAACATTAATATTAATTTTAATTCTTATGCATTGCCTGCCATAATAGTAATATCACGAAATTTGAAAAATTGTCATATATTCATAATTCTATATTATATTGATAGATTAACTAAATATCGGCATCCGCGGATATTGAAATAAAAAATCTGCATCCGCGGATGTTGAAAAACTGACATCCTGTCCACCACTAATATATATACAGGGTCCGCAAAAAAAAAAAAGGAGCATGACGAAAATGTTTACTGTACATTTATTTTTACACATAATGACAAATAACTTATTTTAGGCAAATAAGCAACAAATAAACTAAGTTAGTACCAAATTTCATGTCAATACGTCAAAAATTAAAGAAAATATAAAAGTTTTACTACAACATGTCATATAATTTTACAATTTCCAAAGAAAACGAAATTATAAGACTAAAAAAATTGTTCGATATGTTTGCCAGAAACCTCTATAACCCTTCGTAATCGGGGCCTAAATTGATCTATAGCTTTATCTACTTGATCTTGGGTAATTTCTTCCCATTTTTGTACGATAACTTTCAAATGTTCGACATTTCGGATCTTATGCTTGTACACTTTCTCAGCCAACATTTCCCATATTCCGTAGTCTACGGGATTCAAATCTGGACTATTAGGGGGCCAATCTTTTGGGTAAAGCAATTCAGGAACATTATTTTCTAAAAATTCAATAGTTGACTTAGCGGTATGCGCCCGAGCGCCATCCTGTTGGAATAAGAAGTAACCATTATTCGCCAATCGTCTCATTTCGGGCAGCATTTGTTCCAACAAAGTTTCAGTGTAATAGCGGGCGTCTACTTTGATGTTTGGCTCTACGAAAAAAACAGATGTCTTGCCTAGTTTAGACACACCGACCCATACCATTATGCTGGCAGAAAAATGATTACGGGTAGCATAAAGTCTATCATCTGGTATTTCATTTTTACGATTAACTCTTGAATACACTCTGTCATTTTGGGAATTTCGCGGTGGTTCTACCGTAAACTTCTTTTCGTCAGTAAAAAAGCCGAGGTCTACTTTTTCGGGAGTGATATTTCTTAACATGCGTTCAGAACAAACAACTCTTTTCTGTTCGTTAATTTCAGTTAATTTCTGCCCGTGTATCCGTTTATAAGGTTTTAGTTCAAGGTCGTTTTTAATAATGTTTCTGACGCTACTTTCGGATATGCTCAACTCATTAGCAATTCTGGACGGTGTCACGTGAGTCCCTGGTCTGCCTTCTTGACTACAAATTCTTAGTTCCACATCTCTGATGTTTTCTTTCGGTTCGAACTGATCTTGGCCTCCCGCTTCCTTGTTTCCTTTCAGTACTTTGTTTCGTCGATTTTCTTAACAGCTTGTCCAAACCTCCTTTCGACCATTTTATTCGGAAACTCTTGTAATAATTTATTGCGCCATAATTTTTATCAAGTCTATAATGTTTTATTAATATTTTATCTTCTTTAGAAAAGGGCATATTATCATTTTATTGATTAAAATTATTTAGGCATCTGAAAAAAATAATTTAAAATGAGAAAAACATTAAATTTTTACGCGGAAATTCACTTTTTTAGTCATTGCACGTTTGTGGCCATAAAATCTTTATTTTATGACCGATTTTGATGAAATTTGTTTTATACAACTCTGGCTCTTTTATCTTTAGCTAGATATATAACATTTAAGGGTCTGGCAAAAAATGCGGGCGTGAGAGCAATTTTCGTCATGCTCCTTTTTTTTTGCGGACCCTATATATATATATATATATATATATATATATATATATATATATATATATATATATATACAGGTGGGCCGTAAGTTTCCATACATAGGAAAAATAAACATTTTTTTATGGACAAACCATTTTTATTTATATAATATGCTCTACATGGTTGCCATTGTTTTGAAAACACATTTCAATACGTGTTCCCCACTGTTGATGAACACGCATTAGCACAGTTGACGTTATGCTTGTAATGGCGTTGGTGATACGTTCCTTTAGATGATTTATGTCTCGTATCTTTTCCTGATACACCATGGCCTTCAAGTGCCCCCAAAGATAGAAATCAAGGGGGGTGAGATCTGGGATCTGGGAGGCCACTCCACAGGACCACGCCGACCAATCCAAGCATCCGGAAACTGCTGCTGATCCAAATACCGACGCACGTGAAGACCATAATGAGGTGGAGCTCCATCTTGCTGGAAGTAAACTGGGAAGTTACCTTCCTCGTTTAGCAGGGATGGGAAAATCTCTTCTTGTAACATGTTAAGATACCTTTCGGCATTAAGATTTCCACTGACAAAAATTGGTCCAATAATTCTGTCACCCATATCCCGGCCCACACCATCACTTTACCGGCACCTTGCATCTTCGTCGGACTCAGCCAGTTAGGGTTAGCATTACTCCAATAACGTATGTTTTGCCGAATAACCTCTCCATTGACGTAAAAATTTGCTTCATCAGTAAACAAGATCTTACAAACGCATATTCTTAGGGTATCTGAAACATAAAAACAAACGTTTAAATTTTCCTATGTATGGAAACTTACGGCCCACCCTGTATATATATATATATAATATATGTTAAACACAGACCGTGCATGGAACAAGGAACTCTTCTGGGAAAATTAAATCCACTATAGTCCGAATAAGTAATGGTAAATGACAAATACCATAGTTTTTTTCCTTTTTCATGATTTTAGCCCGACGTGGGCAACGGGTCTCTCGCAAAGAGATCCCATAAATATAGCTTCCCTCACCAGCTATCTGCAAAGCAGACAGGATCCAGCTTTGGGACGTGGATCTAGGGTTTAAAGCAAACTAGATCCCTACACTCAGAACCTCTATATAAGTAAAAGACTCGTTGCATTCACGTCGTGTTGAATAAATCAAAGAAAAGGGGTAACTATTGTATTTTTAGCCAAAAAAAACCAAACTTAAACCTCAACGGGACATTGAGCGTCCACTTTTCAAGGCACGAAACACGTCCGTTTAGTATACACAAACTCAGAATGGTTCCCTGAGAACATTATATGTTAAACACAGACCGTGCATGGAACAAGGACTCTTCTGGGAAAATTAAATCCACTATAGTCCGAATAAGTAATGGTAAATGACAAATACCATAGTTTTTTTTCCTTTTTCATGATTTTAGCCCGACGTGGCAACGGGTCTCTCGCAAAGAGATCCCATAAATATAGCTTCCCTCACCAGCTATCTGCAAAGCAGACAGGATCCAGCTTTGGACGTGGATCTAGGGTTTAAAGCAAACCTAGATCCCTACACTCAGAACCTCTATATAAGTAAAAGACTCGTTGCATTCACGTCGTGTTGAATAAATCAAAGAAAAAGGGGGTAACTATTGTATTTTTAGCCAAAAAAACCAAAACTTAAACCTCAACCGGGACATTGAGCGTCCACTTTTCAAGGCACGAAACACGTCCGTTTAGTATACACAAACTCAGAATGGTTCCCTGAGAACATTATATGTTAAACACAGACCGTGCATGGAACAAGGAACTCTTCTGGGAAAATTAAATCCACTATAGTCCGAATAAGTAATGGTAAATGACAAATACCATAGTTTTTTTCCTTTTTCATGATTTTAGCCCGACGTGGGCAACGGGTCTCTCGCAAAGAGATCCCATAAATATAGCTTCCCTCACCAGCTATCTGCAAAGCAGACAGGATCCAGCTTTGGGACGTGGATCTAGGGTTTAAAGCAAACCTAGATCCCTACACTCAGAACCTCTATATAAGTAAAAGACTCGTTGCATTCACGTCGTGTTGAATAAATCAAAGAAAAAGGGGGTAACTATTGTATTTTTAGCCAAAAAAAACCAAAACTTAAACCTCAACCGGGACATTGAGCGTCCACTTTTCAAGGCACGAAACACGTCCGTTTAGTATACACAAACTCAGAATGGTTCCCTGAGAACATTATATGTTAAACACAGACCGTGCATGGAACAAGGAACTCTTCTGGGAAAATTAAATCCACTATAGTCCGAATAAGTAATGGTAAATGACAAATACCATAGTTTTTTTCCTTTTTCATGATTTTAGCCCACGTCGGGCTAAAATCATGAAAAAGGAAAAAAACTATGGTATTTGTCATTTACCATTACTTATTCGGACTATAGTGGATTTAATTTTCCCAGAAGAGTTCCTTGTTCCATGCACGGTCTGTGTTTAACATATAATGTTCTCAGGGAACCATTCTGAGTTTGTGTATACTAAACGGACGTTTCGTGCCTTGAAAAGTGGACGCTCAATGTCCCGGTTGAGGTTTAAGTTTTGGTTTTTTTGGCTAAAAATACAATAGTTACCCCCTTTTTCTTTGATTTATTCAACACGACGTGAATGCAACGAGTCTTTTACTTATATAGAGGTTCTGAGTGTAGGGATCTAGGTTTGCTTTAAACCCTAGATCCACGTCCCAAAGCTGGATCCTGTCTGCTTTGCAGATAGCTGGTGAGGGAAGCTATATTTATGGGATCTCTTTGCGAGAGACCCGTTGCCCACGTCGGCTAAAATCATGAAAAAAAAAAAAACTATGGTATTTGTCATTTACCATTACTTATTCGGACTATAGTGGATTTAATTTTCCCAGAAGAGTTCCTTGTTCCATGCACGGTCTGTGTTTAACATATAATTTCTCAGGGAACCATTCTGAGTTTGTATATATATATATATATATATATAATATATATATATATATATATATATATATACCGATCGGGCGTACCTAGCAATGCGAGGTGGAGAGTACTACTTCACCAGGCCATCTCGAGAGGAGGGGGCGACAAGCTTGACCTTCGTGAAATGAGGAATCATCGCGCGAAACCTTTGAAAGATTGAAAGGAAAGGTGTATATATATATATATATATATATGTATATTATAAGATATTGTGTTTTAAGTGTTTTAATTTTTATATGTCAAATTAATCACGCAAAATATTTGTTAAATCGCAAGTTGAAATGTCGCCGCCTTATTTTTCTCCTTCCACTTTATTTTTTTTTTTTTAATTTCTGTGAAACAAAAAATCTTTTTAATATCTGTCTTGACTCATCTACATAAACATTTTAACCCTGATTCCTGAAGTTGTTTTTGTATTATTCGGAGTTCAGCTACCTTTTTTTTTTTTTTTTGTTTGTTTGTTTTTTTAAGACTTAAATTAGTGCAATGGAGTTCGAGACTCAAGTCAACGAAGCATAAATTATTTGTTAAGACCTATTTTTAGGTATGGTCGTGTTTGCACGTTTTAACCCCTTCAGTACCCAGTATCACTTCACTTGATTTTGTTCTCGTTACCGTCAGGCGATTTTATTCGGTATCAGGAAACCCCCTCCCGGGCACTGAAGGGTTAAGCAAACGTATTAAATACGTTTAATGTCAGGTTATATATATATGTATATATATATATATATATATATAAATATAAAATTTATCTTTAGGTTGGTAACAACATGGAAAACCCAAATATTGTTACATTTAACAAGATAATTTTGTCATCGTAAATAACTTTAAAATTTGTGTACATTTCGAAATTTATGTTGAAAACTTGACTTACTCTGGAAGATCAAAGTGAGTTTTAGTATGATGTATAGACAAGAACAACGTGTAAACTGATATGCTTGTTTTATATATATAATATATAAGCAAACAACCACAAGGAAAAGGAAACACAAAGTCCGAGCGCTTTCGTGATATATTCACATTATCAAGGAAGAACAGAATATTTTCTGTTCTTCCTTGATAATGTGAATATTCACGAAAGCGCTCGGACTTTGTTTTCCTTTTCCTTGTGGTTGTTTGCTTATTAATAAGGTCACGTGTTATTTTGTGATTCTAGTGCATATATATATATATATATATAATATATATATATATATATATATATATATATATATATATATATATATATATAATATATATATATTTATATATATATAAACACCGAAGTGATGAAACATTTTGTAAATAAAAATGCACTTAATTTTTTCCCCCTAATTTAATGAGAGAGAGAGAGAGAGGATTGCACGGTACGCCTGTAATGTTTATTTAAATGGGAGTATTTTAACATCCATTTAAGAAGTTCAATGATCCGTTTTTGGATGAATATTGGATGATTTTTGCGTTCAAATTGTACGTGTTGGGTGCGCGACATCATATAAATGGAAAATATTCGGTGTAAACGCCTCTCTGTTTGGTTTTATTCCTCGGGGTATTACACGAAGCAATAAAAGGGATTGGGCTCTCGTTCCTTTTCGAGGGATTAAAGTATTTGGGGTATTCGAAGCGTTCCCCTCGAACTCAATACCGAGCGAGGACCTCCCGCGATCATCTGTGCTAAATGCGTTCGAGAGGATCTTTATAGAGTTAATGCGGACTGACTCACACGATGTAATTTTACTATTTTACGTCTTTTTAAGTAAACACTCGTCCCGCTTTTCATTTTTTCCGTCTGTCACTAGCTGAGCTCATTGGTAGCCAGCGGGCGAACAACCATCTGTGAACCGCTATTAGCGCTGTGAGTGCCTATGACTCTTGGCACTGTGGCTCGAGACAGAGGCCGATGCCATCGTCGCTGGCTTGTTAAAACGTAGTGTTACCCAGTGTCTGTAGTAGGTGAAGTTAAGAAGAGTTCCATTTAATAATAATAATAATAATAATTTTTATTTTGAACCCATTTGGTAATATAGCTGTTGGTGTTAATTTGGTGAGAGTTGCATTTTCCAAAAATTTATTGTTTGATAATTGAAAATTAATGTTTTATAGTGAAATTGCGTCTCATTATGATCGTTGATGGTAATTTGCAGTTAAAAGGAAAAGAAGGTTCACACATGTAAAAAATGTATTTATATATATTTTTTTTAAGATTTCTATGCAGAAATCCCCCCCCCCCCTCCTCTCTCTCTCTCTCCTCTCTCTCTCTCTCTCTCTCTCTCTCTTCTCTCTCTCTCTCTCTCTCTCTCTCTCTATATATATATATATATATATATATATATATATATATATATATATATATATATATATATATATATATATATATTATATATATGTGTTAGTTAGTTAGTTTCGTAATTGAGATTTTTTTTTTCTGGGAAGTTTATTTCCGCAACTAAATTAGGTAAGTTGATGAAAGCGGTTATAGGAGGAGAGTACTTTTAAATACTCGTTATCGGATCCTTAATCATGGCAATTCCAATCCACTGAGGTTTAATTTAAAAGCACTTAAAATGATAGTAACTTTCCTTCATGGTCATCCTACTTAACCGATGGAATGTGTCGTTCTGTTCACCATCAAACTTTTATAAACATTCGAGTGCGACCTCTACCTCCTTTTGAAAGTGGTAAAATATATATATATATATATATATATATATCTATATATATATATATATACTCGTATATATATTACCACTAAAATCGCAACCCAATATAACGTTATATGCATTGGGTTCCGCGCTTTTAGAAGCATCCTGTATATATTTTTGTAAATAATATATCCTGTATATATATATTTAAATTTATTTAAATTTATTTATTTCCTGGTTGGTTTCATGCTTGAGAAATGTAACCTTATCCGCAAAAGAGTCAAAAAAAAACACTTCAGACACAGACAATTAATTGACTTTGTTTGATATGCAGAGCTTTCGCTGATAAATATATAGTCTTTGTTTTGTAAAAAGAAAAGAAAAATATATCAGGGTTGATGATTTTTATTTTTTTAAGTAAAACAGAGATTTTTTTTATTTAAATCTATTTTTTTTTAAAGTTTTATTGTATAAAGCCTATAAGACCTACAGTATTTGAAAATTTAGAGTAAATCAGTAATTCTATATACAGTATTACATACGGTAACTATTTTGTCTCGTACGTAAGGAAATAATGAGAAGAAAATTTTAAAATATTTACTTTTATCTTAATTTATGAATGAAAAAAAAAGGGTTTATTTTAATCAACTTTCTTATTTACTCGTTTACTTTTTTAATAACAAACATTTAATCGTAAACAGGGTTTGTATTCGAGCAATTTATCGGTGAATGCGAGTGTTAGTTAAGCTTTTTCAGTTCGTGAGCACCAGTGCTCAAGAATTGCCATTTTGATCCAGTACTTAATATGTATATATTTTGGGATGTTTCGTTTGTTCTCACATAAGTTAAGCGTAAACTAGATATATTTATAAATTATTTTTTAAGTCGTACTTCCTGTCCTATCCACTTCTATGCCGATGATTCCACCTATCACTTCTCCACCCGCTTCGCGAAGCGTTCCTCTCGACAGCCACTCCATGCTTCGCGTCAGACGGCTATGGCGCACCTGACCTCTGCTCTTTCTATTATCTCTGATTCAATGCCTCAAAACCCCAGTTCCTTCATCTGGCTACTCGTCATAGTCTTTCGTACAACTATCCTCTTATCTTCTTCAATACACGACTCAAATCCTTCCTCTTTCAACATTCTTGGTGTTTCTTTTTCTCATGATCTTGCCTGGAAAGATCCTATATACTCTCTTTCTAAAACAGCTTCTAAGAAGTTAGATGTGCTGTACCGAGTCCGCAGTTTCTTCACCCCCACTCACTCGTTGTCTCTGTACCGGGGTCTTGTCCGCCCCCTGTATGGAGTACGTTTCTCACGCGTTGGGTTGCTCAACCCACACGGCTTTACTTGACCGGGTGGAATCAAAGGCTTTTCGTTTCATCAATTCCCCGCCTCTTACTGACCGTCTTCAATCCATCTCTCTTCGCCGCAATGTTGCCTCGCTCTCTTTACTGTCGCTATTATAACGGCCACTACTCTTCTGAACTCTATAACTGCTTGCTTCCTCCTTTAAGGAGAGCTTGCAGTACCAGACTTTTGACACAGTCTCATGCCTTTTCCATCCAACTCTCTAATTTGTGACGGGCAAATTTCGACTAAAATACTTTACACCGGACAAATTGCAGCTTTAAAAATAGTTTAGGACATAATTAAGATGTAAATACTGTATGACTTTAAATAATCAAACTGTCCGCGGCCAATTAAATTACGCTAATTTAATTGCACATTATGCCCGCGGAAGGGAAGGTTCCTCAGCCCCGCTCTGACGCAAGGATTACTCGGTATTTTCAATCTTTAATCCGTTCAACTAGTCAACTCTGGAACAACCTTCCTCAATCCATCTTTCTCTCCCGTCTATGACTTCCAATCTTTCAAACGCAAGTGTCCAGGGATCTCCAAAATTCTGGACTTCGATTTCGGTTCTTCTTCTTTTTCTTTTTTTTCTTCTTTCTTCTTCTTTCTTCTTCTTTCTTCTTCTTTCTTCTTCTGGGGGTGACATTTATGCGAACGTTCCCCTTTGGCCCCTCCTTGCATAAAAAAATGCATTAAACCCAACAATAAGCTGCTTATCTCTGTTTATAAAAATGATTTTAATACTTGCAACGATTGCCATCCTTAGAAATAATCATTTATAATTAAAACGACAGTAATATATGGAAATTATAATACAGTAAATCTCAAAAAATACAGTAAATAAAAATCATTTAAGTCAATTTAAATTATATGATTTAGTAATCTTAATTAAATCTTTGTCAACCTTGGTTATATATATATATATATATATATATATATATATATATATATAATTTTTCTGGCAGAACGCGCCTAAACACTACTTCGGTACTTTTTATTTTGAACATGCAGAATTTTTTTTTTTTTTTTTTTTTTTTTTTTTTTTTATGACTTCTTTTTGGGAAAATTGGGATGGTCACGGGGTGGGATAGGTTAACAAATGGCAAAGATTGTATGCGCCTCGGTGGTGTAGTAGTTAGCGTCGCTGACTACAATTCCATCGGCCCCGGGTTCGAGACCCGACGGCAGCCGGCGCGCAACAAAACCCAGCTGTTCATCCTTCCACACAATAAAGGAAGTGGTTGGTAGATAAATGGGTACCCTAGGTGGCCTAGTGGTTACGACGCTAGGCTGCTGATGGGGCGTGGTTCGGATTCCACGTTAAACTGTAGGTCTAAGGTGGAGTGAAAAGCTTGACCTTCGTCAGAATGAACAATTCGGGCGGAAGCTAACCAAAGGTTATATATATATATATATATGAGGTCGGCGGGGGGCGTTGGGGCTGCGGCTGTTCCCCAGTCGTCTGCCCTTGCTCCCCAATGTACCCGCCTCCCTGATGGGGCTTCCGTTTTCACGGCGGAGCTCTATGCCATTCTGAGCGCTCCGGAGGTGGTGCCGGAGCATCCGGATGGGTCATTTGTCATTTATTCGGATTCCCGCGGTGCCCTGGATGGCTTGGAGTGTTTCGACCCCGTCCACCCACTGGTTCGGCGTATCCAGTTGCTTTGCCATTTCCTTGTCACTTCTGGTGGCAAGGAGGTGGTGCTGGGTCCCTGCACATGTTAACGTAGCTGGAAATGAGGCTGCCGATCAAGCTGCCCGTTCCGCGTGCCGACTACAGGTTTCACCCATGCCCCTTTCGTTTTCAGACTATATTCCTAGTTTTCGTAATTTTTTGCGCTCCCGGTCGCAGAGTCGCTGGGATGTCGCTACAACTGACAAACTCTGCAAAATCAAACCCAAATTAGGATGTTGGGCCTCTTCCTTCCATCGGTCGTGCCATAAGGAGGTGGTTCTGGCCCACCTCCGTATTGGCCACACTCACCTGACCCATGGCTATTTGATGGCCGGGGATCGGGTGCCCCGATGCCCTAATTGTAATGTTCCTTTTACAGTTGCCCACCTCCTGGTGGAGTGTCCGCTTTACTCTGCGTTGCGCGCAGAGTATTTTCCCCTTTTTGGCGAACGTCGGGCCTTGTGATAGGCTTGGCGCTATCCTGGCTGAAGGTCCCCACTTTTCGGTAACCGGATTGTTGTCATTTCTTTCTCGTTCCCGACTTCTTTACGGACTGTGATTTCGATATTTTTTCTGTATCCTTCTTCCCCCGGTCTATTCTTCATCTCCGTTAGCTGTCTTATAGTTTTCGTCATATGTTCGCTCTGCTATCCACCTTTATTTTGGTGGCCATGAGCGGTCATACCTTGAAAGAAAAAAATTATATATATAGTAACCAACTGAAGTGGCAGAGACGTTTGCAAACACCTTAGCAATATTCCATCAACACAATTAGTGATATTTCTGTCAATACAAACACGACCAAGATGACGTCACACAAGCAGGAGTAAGATGACGTTACAGAGCGGGAATAAGGCATCACCTCTCAACCTCGTCACAAGGACTCCCCCAAGCATTCCACGCCACCTTAGCAGCGTCTTCCCTCCGAAAACATTCAGTGACACGCAAACTATATGCAATGTAAACACCATTCGTGCGGGCCCCATTGGTCCGGTGTCATTCACCTAACTTCATATAAAGACTAATTATTACCTCGCGCGTTATTAAATGTCAAGCCATTATTTCAAGTGTACACATTATTGCAACTGTAAACAATATATTTCTGTCTCATTCATAAATCATTTATTTTGTGTAATAAAGGAAGAAAACTCAATTCTATTAATCAACCCAATTAATGAACTTAATTAATAACAATTTGATCTGAAAAGATCTGGTGACCTCGGCCTCAGCATTTATTAATAAGTCACTTATAACATTATCAATTAATCGTAATTATCATCATTCCTTATAGTACCGATTTACGCATTAAACTGGCTGCATAATTGGCCATTATTAATATATATGTACAGCGTGTCCCATAAGTCTGGAACCATTGGGTAAAATAAAGAATTCATGTTTTTCTGTTTATGCAAGTGCCCATGATGGCTTTGAGTAAGGAAGAACGCATCCAGGTAATTCTGCTCGTAGGAAATCGGAGTCAGAGGGAGGTCGCTGAGGAATTTAACAGATTGCATCCGGACCGCGCGCCGATAACACACAGCTATGTCGGCAAACTTGTAGCAAAGTTCAGGGAAACGAGATCCATAGAAGATAAACCACGCAGTGGACCTCCGAGGACATCCACCGACGATAACACAGCCGCTACCATCCTCGCTCATTTCACAAACAGTCCCCAAAAGTCTCCGGCGTTTTTATTGCCGTTTTTATCATTTTGCTCTATAGTTCCAGACTTACGGGACACGTGTATATAAATATATATATATTTTATATATATATATTATATATATATATATATATATATATATATAATATATATATATATTATATACATTCAACTGCAAAGAACACGCAGTATAAATAACGTAAAGAACGACGCTTGTATAGGAGATATTCCGCGCAAGACGAGAAAGAGAAAACAACAAATGAAAAATGAAGTACCACCTGGGAATCGAACCCGGAATTACGGCATTTGGAAGAGTGAAGTCCATGGTGTAGTGGTTATCGCGTCTGACCGGCAATCGGAAGATCCCGGGTTCGATTCCCAGGTGGTACTTCATTTTTTCATTTGTTGTTTTCTCTTTCTCGTCTTGCGCGGAATATCTCCTATACAAGCGTCGTTCTTTACGTTATATATATATATATATATATATAATATACACACACACACACACACACACACACAGGGTGTCCCATAAGTACAGCATCATAGGAAAAATAATAAAAAAAGGCAAAACAAAAACTTATTTACAGAACGTGCTCAATATGTCCACCATTGTTTTCAGTACACAAACTCAGACGTGATACCCAGTCAGCAAGCACACGGTGAATGATGTCAGGAGTAATGGTGTTACATGCCCCAATAATGCGCTGCCGCAAATGTTCAACACTCCTAATTTTCTCTGCGTATACCAGCACTTTCAAGTGGCCCCAGAGATAAAAATCTAGTGGCGTGAGATCCGGGCTTCTAGCTGGCCATTCCACAGGCCCTTGACGTCCTATCCAATGACCAGGGAATTGTTGGTACAGGTATTCCCTTATTTGGGTGCTGTAATGTGCAGGAGCGTCGTCTTGCTGGAACCATGTTGGGAAATTTCCTTCTTCGTTCAAGACACTGGGAAATGCTTCTTCCTTGAGCATACGTAGGTAGGTGCCTCCAGCGACATGTTCATCGAAAAAGGGGGGGCCTATGATGCGATCCTTCCAAATGCCACACCATACCATCACCCGAGATTCACCTTGTTCCTTTGAAGAGGTATACCAATGAGGGTTGTTTTGAGACCAGTAGCGGGTGTGCTGTCGATTTACCCCACCATTTCCATAAAAAACAGTCTCGTCACTGAACAGAATGGTGGACGGGAAATTGGCATCCCGAGCATATGGCCTGTAGAAAGAGAAAAATATGAATTATGGTTTGTAGAAATAGAAAAATATGAATTTCTCCTATGATGCCGGACTTATGGGACACCCTGTATATTTTTTCCTTTATTTTACCGCCGATTCGTACCTAGCGTGGTACATATCAGCGAATATATATATATATATATATATATATATATATATATATATATATATATCCCCGCAAGGGGGTTCTAAGCTCGTGCTCTTGAGTGCTCTTTGTGCTCGTTTGTACGTGCTTGTTCCTGGAGGTTTCACGTGCGCCCTCCCGGCCCTAGCACCCAAGGATGATGGGGCTCGACCCTGCAGTCCTTGTCATCCTTGGTCTTTTTCCACTTCGACTGTCCCCTCCACCCTTTCTTTTTCCTCTGTCTTTCCTCTCACTTTTTCTTTGTTTTTCCGCTGAGATATGCCCTTTAAATAGAGGCGAATCGGTTCTTCCCGAACTAAAAAAAAAATATATATATATATATATATATATATATATATATATATATACATACATACATACACACACGAGAGTGGAAGTAATGCTTCTACTTGAATAATTGTGGATTGTGTAGAGGTAGCCAGATAAAACCGGTTTTGTGTTGTAACTTGATATCACCACCCCATTCTAGATTGTGTAGAGGTAACAAGATAAAACCGGTTTTGTGTTATAGCCTAATATAGCCTACACTCATTCCCCACGTTGGTTCAGTATCGATTACAATCGCTTCAAGCAACGTGCCGTAATTGAATTTTTGACCGCGTAAAGTGTTGTTCCCATAGACATTCATCGGCGAATGCAATTTGTGTACAGTGTGTTGATGTGAGTACCGTTCGACGTTGGGCGAGGCAGTGTAAAGAAAGAGAAGCAGGGCAAGGTGGTTTGCGAGACAAACCGCGAAGTGGAAGGCCTGTAATGGCAACCGACGAGTCTCATCGGAACTACGTTGGCGAACTGATTCGTGGAAATCGTCGCATTAAACAAAATGAAATTGCTGCAATGTTCGATATCTCCAAAGAGCGAGTGGGACACACTATCAGTATTCTCGGTTACCGAAAGGTCTGCGCCAGATGGGTGCCTCACATGTCCACTGCCGAGATGAAAACTGAGAGACTACGCATTTGCCAAGAAAATCTGCAGCGCTAAGAAAATGAAGATGAATTTCTGCACAACATTGTGACAGAAGACGAGACGTGGGTCCACCATTATGACCCTGAAAATAAACGGCAATCCATGGAATATCGGCACAAAAATTCTTCGCAACCAAAATAATTCAAAGTAAAAAAATCGGTTGGATGATTGTTTTTTGGGATATCAATGATATTGTTCTCGAAGACTTTACGAAAGAGGGACAGCAATCAACTCCGCACGTTGTATTGAAACTCTGAAGAAGTTGAAAAAACGGATCAGGAGGGTTCGCACCCACAAAAACGCAGTCATTGTTCACCATGACAACGCACGGCCTCACATCAGTGTTCAAACGTGAGAAGTAATTGAGGGTTTGCAATTCACACACTTGCCGCATCCACCATATAGCCCCGATTTAGCACCATGCTATTTTCACCTCTTCGTAAACTTAAAGAACATTTCCGTGGAAATCGCTACGAGTCTGACGAAGTAGTTAAAGCTCCTAGTTTTACCAGGATGGATTTCAAAAACTCATTTATCGTTGGCGTAAATGTATTGAGGTAGAGGGTAATTTTATAGAAAAGTAAATGTATCGTTTTGAAGAATAAACTCTAAGGATATCTGCTTTTGTTTCGATAAAATCCTTCACCCGTTTTATTTATTTGTCGCATGCTAATTTGAGTGGAGGCATTACTTTTCAGCCCACCCACGTTTTTATAGGGTAGACAGGGTATGCTTTGCCTGACCATTAATTTTGTTAAACTTAGAAGCATAAATATATATATAAATTAGCGCAATTAGACAAAATCTGTCGATCGTGCCCTCTTAATCCAGTATCATACGATTTCTTTTTTTTTATATTAGCTATTACAACCTAAAACGCCTGCCTACTTGGAATGTATAATATAAATTCAACTAGTGTGGCGGATTTGATATATGCCATTTTTAATACAGTAAATGTGCATATAGTCAGCGCGCGGACTTTCCTACTAAACGATACATTTTGCACGCTTACGCTCATTATCAAGCCATCCCGTATGAAGAAATATGAGAAACTGCGATTTGAGGGGTTGGGTTAAAGGAAGAAGATTGATAAGCGAATGATGTATGACATCACAAGGGGATTTGGGGGGGGGGGGGGTTGCGCAAATATACAAATCACAATATACCTTTATTGAAATTATATATATAAATAATATAATATAAAATCTGCCTACCCAATGCACCAGTCCAAGAACCACTTCTGTCGAAACCAGGACTGGATATAAACCATCAAATTGGAAAGGCCGAAACGGCGAATCTCAGTTGCCTCCCGGGCAATAAGTCGGAAGATTTTGTCAACATGCATCAGTCAAGCCATCCATCTCGCTCGGTGGAGAGCTCCAGGCTGTCGGATGCTAATGTCATCAGGTGGGGTCTCGCCAAGAATGATTAGAGAGAGCTCAAGTAACTCCCTGTTGTCATCTCGAGTGTGGTTTTACTTCAGTTGGTGGAGAGAGGAGGAGATGATTGTCTTTTTAATGAGTTCCACATGCCGCTTCCAATCATTCTTATCTGCGAGTGTGCGAATGCATCAGTGATCGAAGGTACCAAATTGATCCTTGAACCTCTTGAAGGGGGGAATTTCAGGCCCTGAAGACTGAGGACATGGTTTCGGTAAAAACATTTTCTAACACCACTTCAAGTATATGATGCTGACAAGCAGCATGAGGAAGGGAGCGATCAAGCTTCTGTTCGAGTCGAATACACGTTCCACTCCATCCTCTAGTTATTGCCAGCAGTGGTATCAAATGACATGATCTTGATTTGATCCTCTATGCACCAATCTTGGAGGCATTGCATGACTGCCTTTGTTTGAGATTCTCCAGTTCCTGACGATAGTTTAGGAACATCAAGGAGCTTATCCACGCCAGCTCCCGACACCACCACTGAGAGACGGTCCACTTTGTTCTGAGATCCCGCTGTGTCCGGTAGGATTTTGCCATCCCAATGAACAGTCAAGGGTACATTAACTTGGAAGTCTCTCCGAATCTCCACTGCAATATCTGCACGAAACCGGATGCAGGAACTTCTAATGGAGGACCAGCTGAGGGTCAGCTCCTTCGGTTGACCGACAAATGAGCGCCGACAATTGAGTGCGGGACAATTTAAAAACATTTTGCTTATATAATTAAAAAAATAAAACAGAAATGGTTTAACACTTTCTACTTTTGCAGATCTATATGACACGCTATAGCCCGGAGATAATCGATACAGTTTCTGTTATTGTAGTCCCTAACTATTTCAAGAATGGCTGCATTTGTTCTCTCATACTTAGTGTGCTTTCGTTGGTCTTTCTGACTTGCATTGAGTCTCACAAGTTTATTCTCGGTGTAACCTAACCTAACCCTAAAACCAAAAATTATTAAATAAGTGTACAAAAATTAAAAATAATAGTCATAGTTGAACTGACCTTACATACCTGAGTAAAGACAGAAGAAACACTGAGTCTAAACAGAAAGGGGCTGAGGAGGTTAGTTTGGGTTTTAGAATTTAGTTGGTTTGTTAGCTTTAGGCAATTTTAGCTTAATTGTCGTTGCGCTCAGGTTTTGGTTTTAGAATTTAGTTGGTTTGTTAGCTTTAGGCAATTTTAGCTCAATCGTCGTTGCGCTCAATTGTCGGCCCACGAGCTCCTTCACATCGTGACCTAGGGATGGTGCAGATGTGGGAAGGACAAAAGCAGCACTTCGGTCTGTTGTCTTGGTTCGATCGAGGGCAGCAACAGTTGCTCGATCCAGTACCTGCACTGGACGACGACTACGTTGTCTCTATTTTGAAAGTGGAGACAGTGTTATCCGTATCACTTGAAGAAATGGATGACTCCACCAGGACTGCTTTGGTTTGAAGTTGGCGGGCTTCTTCCATTTTTTACTTTTGTCCGAAATGACGTTGTTCTCCCTCCTCCCGCCGCACAGTGCCACCAAATGTAAAAAAAAAAAACGGCCAAAATTATTTCTTAGTTTCTCCTGGCTTTTGACGATATTTCAATCAATTGGTTATTTAGAGAATACTTGAACTAAATGTAATTAACTTGTTTCAAGACAATTACAGTGCAATAATTATTTAATTATTGTAATTTATATTGGTTTAGTGTTTATACTCGAGTTATGCCTAATTGACACAATCTGTTGATTTGTGATGTATTGCACTCAGCTTAGATCTGATGGGAAACCTTTCAGGTTACCATTTATTTATACCACTATTTTTAATAATGATGATGATGATAATAGTAATAGCAGTAACACATTTGATACTTTTTAATTGATATATCAGTATATATATATATATATATATATATATATATATATATATATATATATACAGGGTGGGCCGTAAGTTTCCATACATAGGAAAATTTAAACGTTTGTTTTATGTTTCAGATACCCTAAGAATATGCGTTTGTAAGATCTTGTTTACTGATGAAGCAAATTTTTACGTCAATGGAGAGGTTAATCGGCAAAACATACGTTATTGGAGTAATGCTAACCCTAACTGGCTGAGTCCGACGAAGATGCAAGGTGCCGGTAAAGTGATGGTGTGGGCCGGGATATGGGGTGACAGAATTATTGGACCAATTTTTGTCAGTGGAAATCTTAATGCCGAAAGGTATCTTAACATGTTACAAGAAGAGATTTTCCCATCCCTGCTAAACGAGGAAGGTAACTTCCCAGTTTACTTCCAGCAAGATGGAGCTCCACCTCATTATGGTCTTCACGTGCGTCGGTATTTGGATCAGCAGCAGTTTCCGGATGCTTGGATTGGTCGGCGTGGTCCTGTGGAGTGGCCTCCCAGATCCCCAGATCTCACCCCCCTTGATTTCTATCTTTGGGGGCACTTGAAGGCCATGGTGTATCAGGAAAAGATACGAGACATAAATCATCTAAAGGAACGTATCACCAACGCCATTACAAGCATAACGTCAACTGTGCTAATGCGTGTTCATCAACAGTGGGGAACACGTATTGAAATGTGTTTTCAAAACAATGGCAACCATGTAGAGCATATTATATAAATAAAAATGGTTGTCCATAAAAAATGTTTATTTTTCCTATGTATGGAAACTTACGGCCCACCCTGTATATATATATATATATAAATATATATATATATATATATATATATATATATATATATATGAATATATGAGATAAGACTCCATTTTGGAAATTGATAATTTCATTTTATATTAGTGATTAATATAACTTTAACTTCTAAATCTATAATTACATAAAGGAAAGAGCTGAAATTAATAAATCAAAATATTTATTATACTATAAGCCATTATAATCACATTTTCAATTAACAGAAATAAACAAAAATTATATAAAATATCTATATATTTTTATAATTTGAAATAAATTTTTCGTATGTTATAAAATTCTAATAGAAATAAATGTAATATATTTATAACAGTTTATGGCTGTTAAGATAAGAAATAATAACATGAAACATAATACATAGCTACTAATTGGAATAAGTCATATTGTAAAACATTAAATTCTACATTAAATTCAATTTTGAATTTCATTTCAGTTATTATGAAAAAGGTTTGGTCTAATCATCTTCATCAGAACATAGATCTAAATTTGAAAGATCAATATTATGTTTCAGAAGTGAGACAGCATCATGAGACAAACAACTCTTTTTAACCGGGTCAAATTTTCTCAAATTACTGATAAATGGACCACTAGACATTAAGAGATAATGGAGTTGATCTTTAATTGTGTCATGCCTCGATATCTTTCTTGAATGGTGCTGTCGTGCATTTCTTGTGTGTTTATTAAGAGCTTCTTGTGCCTCTTCTGAATACATCCCAATTGGTAAAATATGTTTATTTATCACTTCTTTCCCATGAATAAGTACTTTATGAATGGATGGTGGCATCTTAATTTCAGAAATTTCTATTTCTTCAGCGTAGCAGCTCATTCTAGTTTTCGCCAGATCTTTATTCGAAGGATATACATTAAAACAATGTTGTAAAAGAGATTTCCTCAATATATTGTAACCCCTATAGCTCATATCTGTGTGAAGAATAAGAGCGAATGCTTCTTCATTTGTGTATTTAATGGCGTCTTAGAATTTCAAGCTCTCTTGATTTTATTTGGTCGAAAGGGAGACATCGTTGCCTCTTTCATTACAAAAGCAAAATCTCGTTTTTGTGAGTCTCCTCTGACTGACCTTGCCGCGGAAAAAGCGAGCAACTCTTCGTCCTTATCAGCTAATGCGGCTGTCATTCTTCTTTTTAATCTCTGACAATTCCTTCCATGATGCAGTAGGTAGGCGTCCAGGACGAAGTTGTGGTGTAGCCGCATCTTTCAAATTTTCGATAGGCATTATCACGCATTTCTCAAGCCATTCTTTTTTATTTTCTATTATTCTATCAAGCTTTCTTGAATATTGTCTGTGGAACTTTTTTAGATCAGAAATAAAAGTTATTATTTTGATGCATTCAGTTTTACTTTCATCTGAGAGTGTCGTTCTGTCAACTGGAATTGTTTCTAATATATATTATTTAAAATCAATTGAGCAATATTTTCATTGTTTATCCCATGCTGCTTAACTATTTCAATGAGATTTGGCCATTTTATCGGATCGGTAAGAACATCTTAGTTTCAGTTTCAACAGCTGAAAAAATAACAAGATTAATATATACTAAAAATATTTATTGTAATCATCACGATTGGCATAATTGCTAATTGGCATCATATAACATTTATTCACAATAATTAATTTATTTCATATAGTAATAATTAACATACATACCTAAAATAAATCAAGGCAATTCACATTATAATAATACTATGCTCAATCACAGTATGACTGATAATGAGAAAAGTTAACGCAAGCAAGCCTATATATAGTAATTTATGCTCAACCCGCTTGAACATGCTGCAGCAAGTGAGATGATGCGCGCTCATTATTCTGCACTGTCTACCACTAAATAGAAACTTGTTTCAAATTGCGCAAATATGCGCAGCTATTTCTTTCTCCCTCTTAATTTTCAGTATTTTTCCTTTACAAACTCGCGAAGATTTCGTCCCCATCGATTCCTTTTCATAGTTAGAAGTTTAAGTGAATTATTTTTATATATTTATTTTCTTTAAATAAAACGTGTATTATTTTAATTTTTTTAAATGAATATGGAAATTTAAGATTAGATATTTAATGTTCTTTACCTATTATATGAAGGGTTATTCTATGCAATGATGATTATGAATTGAAGATTTAACTTTTATATATCATTTTAAGAGATGTTGAATAATCATATATTTTATAGAAATAAGATATATTTATCTATCTTCATAATTAACGTATTTCATCCTATTTTTTATCCCATTAAACCAGCCTTACAATGTGAATAAAATACGATTTAAGAGTCCTCAGGCACTTTACAATATGGAGAAAAGAACTTGGTACCAATTGAAGCAAACTTTTTTTTTTTTTTTTACTTTTGGCCGATTTTTTTACGATTGGTGGCACTGTGCGCCGCCACCTCTCTATCTTGCTAAGTAACGCGTCAACACGACCCATGCGGCCTTGTCAGTTCTGATGCTGAAGCTCCAAAAAATCCCGGTCCTCCTGTATTATGAGGTCCATATCGTTGGCATGGACGATATCGAACAGTTTTTAAAGATTTATTTAAATCAGCCTCATTGCGCTTCTGGGTTTCGGTCGTCCGCTTTGAGTTTTTCTTAAGCGCTTGCCATGCCTTGAAGAGCTTGTCAAGTTTAGCGATCGCATTGTGTTCTTAGGTCATGGGAATTCTGGCTTTGATCCAGAAGGAGGCTACTTCCGTAATAACAGCTTTTTCTTCTTCACCGTCTTCCTTTCTTCGAGGTGCAATACTTCACCTTGAGAGGAAAGCTTGCTCCCGGACAAAGGGTTCTTTATCGGCTGCCCCAGTAGATATAATCTGTCTTTTCAGCGGGCTCTGAGATGCGATTGACCACGAGTTGATGTCGATTGTTTAGCGTCCATATTTTCTGAAAAAATAATAAAAATACATATCAGAAAGTGATAAGAACGTACGTGATATTCATACTTTTTTGGTCTATTTCGAGAAACTTCTACGTTGTTGAGCGACCTCTAAATATTATTTGATTTTACCAAAATTTTACCGTTCGGGTTCTCTAGAGAGAATTTTTTATTTTATTTTCGCAACCACCAAAAATATATATATATATATATATATATATATTATATATATATATATATATATATATATTCCCGGAGATCAGCGAAGTTAAGCGACATTGGGTCTGGGTAGTAGTTGGATGGGAGACCGTCCTTCGCGCGCAGATTATGTAGCGACCCGTAGTTGGATCCCACGTAAAGCTGTAGGTCCCCTCCGTCATATGACCTCAGATGTTGCGAAGGAGGTTAAACAACCTCAATAAAAAAAAATACACACACACACACACACACACACACACACACACACAGAGGGTGTTTCAGGAGGAAAGGTCAATACTTCGGGAGGTGATAGTATCGGTCATTGTGAGAAAAAAGTTCATATGAACATGTCTAATTCTGAATGGCTACGGCGATAGAGCTGTTTGAATCTGATGCACGCTCAGCTCTTCCTCCCCCTTCCCTCCCATATAACCTTGAACCATGTACTGTAAGCTGTAATGTAAGCATGTAACATAAGCCAATCGATACCATTCAAAATGCCACTGTTTAAACATTAAATGTTAGAAAGAGTAATTGGTTTCTCTTTCTTGATTACCATTAACAATGCTTTTGTATTTGTAGATTCAAACAGCTCTATCTCCGTAACCATTCAGAATTAGACACATGTTCATATGAACTTTTTTTTCTCACAATGACCGATACTATCACCTCGCGAAGTATTGACCTTTCCTCCTGAAACACCGTGTGTGTGTGTGTGTGTGTAGTGGTAAGCATTGTTGACTACGAATCCACTGCCCCGAGTTCGATTTCCAGCTATGGCAGACTTCACTTAGCGCACCCTGTTAGTTGTTCATCCTTCCATAAAAAAAAATTGGTTGGCACCCTAATAACTTTGTGGTTAAGACGCTGGGCTGATGATCGGGAGGTCGTGAGATCGTGTCCGGGCGAGAACTTTGTAATTTCTGACCACCCGTGGTGGGCCGTGGTTCGGATTCCACGTTAAGCTATAGGTCTAAGGTGGGGCAACAAGCTTGACCTATTGGGGTGAAAGGAAAGCAAAAGCTGCCGAGATATATATATATATACTGTGTGTGTGTGTCCCCCTTTTGTGGTTGTATGAAATGCGAGAGAGATAGGAAGTTGGTCGTTTGCCGTCTGTGATTTAGTGGTTAGACAAACGCAGAACACCTTCATTCTTCCCACTTTTTGATGAGGAAGTTGAAGGTAGCAGGAAACACACATTTATTTCCCCGGTTCGCGTCAAAAATATGAATCGATAGAAACCCCTATTTTACTTTTAAAATTATTATTATTATTAAAGTTTTGCCTCGAACACCGTGTTTATTTTTCCTATTTTGTTGAAATGCGTAAATATCGAATGAGGGCAATCGTATATAAAAAGGTGGGGATGGTAAATCTTAAAATTTATATTAAATACTAAAATTGCGCTCGCAAATTTCTGAATACGTAATGAATAAAAATATATAAAGGATATTCACAGAATTATTCAATTTGTATTAGTGAGAACGAGTAAATAGTGTTCGCGGAATATATGAAAATGTATTAACGAATTAAATTATTTTTCGCTTGATTTTGTGTTACAGTAAATGAAATGATGATGAAAAAATGTTGGCATTTTTCTGAGAGGAAATAAAAAAAACATAAATGATGCATTACTCTCTCCTGTTAAAAGGTGATTCTTTTAAAATAATAGGAAAAAGTATTCGAAAATTACGTACTTCATCAGACAAAATAGTAAGCTTTGCTTTTTTTTTTTATTTAAGGAAAACAAAATAGATTATTAGAATTTTATTTCGCCATTATGACACTCGCACACACAAAATAGATAAATATATATTGTATATATTTATTTATTGTGTATATGTACCTTTATAATTGTAATATAATTCGCATAAAAAACGAATGAATGTTTTGAAATTGACGTTTATGAAAGAAAATTGGTGCTCGTAATCAGTCGGCGTCGAATTTATGAGTTGGTGTTGGAAAATGGCTTTGCAAACTGGCTCATTCTTCACATTATTCCTTTCAAGAAGTTTCGAAACATTCTCGGTTCTGTATAATAATGGGAAGCTTCACAATAACAGTTTTACCATTAAAACCTTTTCATAAAGTGTCGATAATTTTGCACCAATATTAAATTCTTACAAAGTGTGATCTAAATTAGAGCTCCGTCGAAGTTTTCGTTGTGTAAATAAGTGTAAAAACTGCGAGTTTTTATGTTTTGAACGATATTTGCATTTTCGCACGACTATTTTACTGTTTTATTTGTCCGTAAATTGTCAGTTGCAGTTTCGGTTGTTTCTAACTAATAATTATAATCATTATTGTTATTATAAGTTCGAAATATTTGCATCTCATCTGAATAGTTACAGAATTACAGGCTAAACAAAAACCCTAAGATCAACTCTAGGGTAGCCCAGGAAAAAAATAAAGGAAAAATAGCAAAAGCAATGAAAATAAAGAATACTGAAAACTTATACCATGCTCACACTTACAGACGCGTAAATATGTCACGCAGGAATAGTAGTAATAGTAAAGTAGAGAACAGGCAAGGCTCTCTCCACTCCGCCAGCCACTACTGACAGAAAATAGTGGTGAAAGAAGATTTATAGAAAAGTAGGAAAAAGTATAATGAGGAAAATAGCGTCAGAGTTCATTTACACCATGCGTACACTTTTCTGGTGTACACAGTTACGCATTAGAAGACCGGGAAAATAAAGGATACCATGAACACTAAACTACTAAATCTAATCTGTACCATGCATTTTTTAAAGGATTTTTTATTTATTTATTTATTTTATTTATTTTATTTATTTATTTTATTTATTTATTTTATTTATTTATTTATTTTATTTATTTATTTATTTATGTTACAAGAAGTCATCATTTCATCGTTGCACCATTTCTTCGTAGCCTATGAAAACCATTGTGCCGAGAGAGAGATTTGCTTTTTAAAAATTTACTATTTTAATTGCCATCCTTCGCACTGGAATTACCTAGATAAGGGAACACTGATCCGTAGGCATCTCCAGCTAGTCAGCACACACCAATTTAAGAATTCCCACGAAAGTGTACATCAAGAAAATGATTTATTATATCGTAATTTATATAGCGTCCTTCGCAAAGGAATTACTTGGATAAGGGAACACTGTGTCCAGAGGCACTTCCAACTAGCCAGCACCTCCCAATTTAAGAATTCTACAGGCAGTGTACATATGCATATAGTAATGTTTTTTTCTTGCGGAATTTTGATGAGCAATATTTAAAACAAGTTCTACTCGAGCTTCGTAGCTGCGTACTTCCGATTCTGATGATGATATTCCTTGAATTTTAACAACTCGCTGTCGTTCTCTGAGGAAGTTATACGTCGATAAATTTTCCCACTGCCCGTTACCACCATATGTTTCATTTTATGTGCTATTATACCGTGATCATACTCGTCGAATGCTTTAACAAAATCCGTGTGTGTATTGCATCGTAATTTTTATCTTTACAAATGCATCACTGATATTGTTATAATGTTCTATTAATTGTGATAGGCACTATTTTCTTGATCGGAATCCGTGCTGGTTCTCATGGAATCTTTCCTGTATCTCCAAAAAGTCATCGATTTTCTCCCTGACTATTCTTTCAAATATTTTGGTGAGATGGGACGTCAGTGACACTGATCTATAGTTCTTTGCTTGAGATCTATACCCTCATTTATATATTGGGACACTGTTCGCCCCTTTTCAGGATGCCCAGTATTTCTCCTGTTCAGAGATGTTCTCCATATCTAGATAAAGGTGTAGCTATTTCATTCCTACAGGCGTTTCTTGTGTCTGGACCCGTAGCTGAATGTAATTTCATTTGTTATATAGCTTGCGTTTTATCTTATGGGGTAAAGTGAGAGTGAATTATATTCTTTCCTTGTTCCTCTTCAAAGAAGATATTTCTATCAGATACCACTTTGTTACTTTTTGGGGTATTGAAAACTGATTCGCACTGAGATCTGAATATTTCAGATATTTCTTTTAAATCGTTGGTTAGTTAATTATTTTGCTTCATTAACACATTCACTTCCAGCACTTTTTAAGAAGGTAACCAGCAACTGCCAACACTTTTGCAAGTTTTTACCCAATTACAAGGTCTCACCAAAAATTTAAAACTGAAGATATCTCTCAACAAAATATACCAAAAAAGCTATAATTATACGTTCAAGACGAGATTTCTCGTCTTTGGCGGTCAACTGATCTGTCTCAGAAGATTTCTCGTCTCTGGCAGTGAATATGTTAACGGTTCGTGAATGCTGACGCCGTACGTGGACTCGATCATAAGGACGTCGGGACGGATATGAGGAATCTCTGCCATCATCAGGTGACGATCCTCTTGACGGGAAAAATCTCCCGTGTACAAGTGTCCGATAGTGGCGCGAGTTCGTTTTCTTTTTCGCAAATTTATAGAATCATTTTGGGTTTCCTTTATTATTTCTACCGCATCTTCCTCTTTTCTCTCTGAATGACCCTTAAGTAGAGCTTGTATTTCCCCGTCAATACTCATCATATTTTCTTGATCACCTTTTTGGCATTGTTTGCTTTGCAATTCATTAATTTTGCAGCTAGTCTCTTTTCCGGAATATTGATACGCGTAGGTTATAATTCCTCTTTACTTTTACTTGTTGTTTTCGGAACATATTTTCCTAAAGTTTCCAGCGTCTTCTCTTCTGTGGTTATTAGCATCTCTTCAATTGTTTTATCCTTAAAGACCGTTTCCAGTCTGAGTCGTATTTGATCTGATTTCTTTCCACTTTATAGTCTTCAAGTTTAGGCTAAAAATCGCAAATTTGCATCTTTCTTTGGTGTGTGTATTTTCTTTTAAGGTTGTCTTCATATTGGTTTATATATATACACAGGGTGTATACAGAGTGTGTTTCAGGAGGAAAGGTCAATACTTCGGGAGGTGATAGTATCGGTCATTGTGATAAAGAAAGTTCATATGAACATGTGTCTAATTCTGAATGGTTACGGAGATAGAGCTGTTTGAATCTACAAATACAAAAGCATTGTTAATGGTAATCAAGAAATAGAAACCAATTACTATTTCTAACATTTAATGTTTAAACATTGGCATTTTGAATGGTATCAGATACAGAAATGACAAATTTGTTAGTTTACGTTTTCGAAAATCCCACCGTCAACCTCATTGCACTTTGCAACTCGTGTGCGAAGATCGCGTGTTGTTCGTCTGAGTTGATCTTGACGTTCCTTTATGCGGGCAGCAGCATCCAAAATGCGCGCAAGCAATTCGTCTCGTGTATCCACTTTTGTTTATAAACTTGACTTTTCATCCACCCCCACAAACAATAATCTAACGGAGAGAGGTCTGGAGACCTTGGTGGCCATTGAATGGGACCACCGCGGCCGATCCATCGACCAGGGAAAGTTTGATTTAGGTATTGCATCACCAGACGGGTAGAATGTGGAGGAGGTCCGTCGTACTGAAAGTACATACCAGCGCGTGTAGCCAAAGGAAACAGCCTCCAATGGTCCTGGCAATTGATTTTGCAGAAATTCTAGGTAACTTTGTCCTGTAAGACGATTCTCTAAAGCAGGGTTTCTCAACGGGGGCGAAAATGAATTTCTTGGGGGGCGAAAGTGGGCGAAAATTTGACTGAAGGGGGGGGGGCGAAAATTTATTTAGGCAACGATTAAAATTAAATTATTTTCGAATTGCTCATCAATGGTTTTGAAACACTATTCGGAGTATGTATTGTGCCGTCGATGACGTTAAAGGGAATTGACCAATGAGAAGTGCAGTGGGGCGGGGTCATCATTCAACGCATTCTGTAGCGGCTTAGTGACGGTTACGCATAAGGTGCGTCAGTTCTTACCTAATTAGAAGCGTGGGCGGGTGTTATTTTTTGTGCTATTATCTATTATCATTGATTTTTCTTTTAGTGCTTTAGTGCTTCTTAATTTTCGCGTTTGTCCCTTGTTTCGAGTACGGAGACAATGACCTCGTTGTCACGTTTCTAGTCACTCAATTTAATCACTCAATTAGTGCTTCTTAAGAATAAAATAGAGTTTCGAATGTTCGCTTTCTTATCTGATAAAAATTCATAAATAAGGAGTGCTAACACATGTATAAATGTGATTTTCCTTTGAAAATGTTGCAAGGTTTAAGGCGGAGGATGCCAGTTTGGCCTACTTTTCGGGAATGAGGCTACTTGAACTTAAAATTAGGCTTGCGCTACTAAAATGATAACGTGATTATTATTTTAGTGCGCTTTTAGTGCTTTTTAGCTGCCAAACTAGTGCCTTTTAAACTTTATTTTTTATTTCACTTTTTTTTTTGTGTGGGGGGCGATTTGAAAATAGAGTGGGCAAAAAAATTTTCAAGGGGGCGATGGTTAAAAAAAGGTTGAGAATCACTGCTCTAAAGTAACAGGGCCAATCAGCTGATCATCGATGATACCGCACCACACATTGGCAAAGAGATGTTGAAAATTTGTTTCCACAGTGGCATTTGGATTTTCGTTTGACCACCGATGAGAGTTACGTGTGTTGTTGTTACCGTCACGGGTGAAAGTAGCTTCATCGGTGAACAGTATTAATTGAAGCAATCCGCGATTAGCATTTACCCAATAACAAAATTCCAGTCGCATGGCAGCGTCTCCTGGTTGAAGGTGTTGTACACGCTGTACATGATATGGATGCAAGCCTTCCTCACGCAATGTTCGCCATACTCTTGTGTGTGGTACACCGAGATGTGTAGAAATTCTTAGTGAGCTAGTAGTAGGACTACGTTCTACCAACTGAAGAATGTTTTCCACTTCATCCACATCTTGTTGACCTTCACGTTCAAATGAAAGATGAAACACGAGCGCTGGGAAGTGTACCAATCTCACGCAATGTGTTGAAAACCCTGGTAAACACACTTCGATCCGGAATTCTGCGGTTCGGAAACCGTCGACGGTATTCTGCAACAGCAGCTGTTGCACTTCCATCGCAAAAACCGTAGACACACACCATATGTGCATATTCGGCATGTGTGAAGGTGTGTGGCATTCTTAACACTGCTTCAAACACCAAATAATGTCACTCACAAAAGTCAGCTGTCGATTGGCTTGTGTTACATGCTTACATTACAGCTTACGTGGTTCAAGGTTTAGGGGAGGAAGAGCTGCGCGCGCATCAGATTCAAACAGCTCTATCTCCGTAATCATTCAGAATTAAACACATGTTCATATGAACTTTTTTTCTCACAATGACCGATACTATCACCTCCCGAAGTATTGACCTTTCCTCCTGAAACACCCTGTGTATATCCTTTTGTATTTTATAAATAGGAAATTAAAATCGCAGAGTATTATATTGGGGTTGGGAAATTTAAGGCCTATAAGTTTCTGATCTCAGTAATGGTATCGGAGAATTTTGCAGCTGGAGTGTTTGGAGGTCTGCATATGACTATTAGTATCACGTTTAGGCTTTCATTTTGTACTGCTAAAAGTTCCACATAGCTATTTGATTTCTGCTATATGCAGTAGTTCTCACGTATGTAATAGCACAGCCACTTCGTATTTCTGTTCTGTCGGCTCGTATTGTGATGTAACGATCAATATGTATTTCTTTTATATATGCAGTACTCACAGTTTTCAGTTTATCTTGGTGGTTCTCAAGGTGTGTTTCTGTAAAGCATGCAGAGTCAGCCCTTGTTTCATCCATAAATCCTTTCAGGTATGAAACTTTGTTTAACGAATGGTTTGGTTTTACCTCTTATATATTTGTTAGAACCATTTTTGTTTTCAATTTTGATACCCCTCCTGTATAACAAATATGTTATCATCCATTGTCGCTTGTTTCGTAGCCCTGTGGTCCTACGAGAAAGCTCCGTTTCCATCTATCTGTTGTGGTAGTTTTTTTTTTTTGTTTTTTACCATGTCGATTGTGTGTTGTACGAAGTTCGGTAGCTGTATTGTGTCGGCGATGTCGAAAATATTTTCGTGGTTTGTATTCATAGGTTTCTCTGCATTATTCCTAGAGTCCCGGGTTCTTCGGTTTTCGCTATTTAAGTTATTGGCCCCAATCTGTTTTTCGTGTCATTTCTTTAACCTCTTTCTCATTCTCGTCCTTTTCGTGTGTTGTTTTTTCTCTGCTTCTTTTCTCTCTCGCTTTCTTTTCTGTTCCTCTCTGCTCGTCATTTTCACTTTTTGATTTCTTTCACAATGTTTGGTTCTGTTTTAAATACCACAAACGAATTAGTTTGTTTCCTTTAAATTGTTTGACACTTATTATAAGGGTGATATCATTCCATTTGAAGCCACTGAAGTCGAGAAGGAATTCGCAGAAATTGCACCATATTCCCTTTGTCTCGTCATTTGCCGAGTTGCATACTTAACAAAATTGTTGAAATGGGTTTCCCATTTCCATGCGACTTAACATAAAGACCGATGAAAGAAATTATCTTCCTAATTCATTTATTTCCATTTTCTTGCCTCCGTTACTCTGGAGTAGGGGGCGTTATTGCGTGTTGTATGTGATCTCTGATTGATGAGGGGAGGAAGCCCGTCGGGGATAGCTGTAGGAGGTTAGAGGGAACAATGCTTTATTTTGTTTTAGGCCTTTGACGGGCAGAGATTTCTTTTAGATGAATAAATTCAGCCGTAAATTAGTTAGATTTTTATGACACGCTGTAATTTCACGGTTTAAAATATATCACTTTGCGTGCACCACACACACACACACACACACACACACACACACACACACACACACACACACACTGGCAATTTTGTATATTTTTTAATTATGGTATTTTCATTGTATTTCAACATTATTTGGACTGTGATCGAAAGTGTAACAGCTTCACTCGGCAAGCAAACTATATATACATTCATAATAAAAACAAACTAGAAAAAGCATTTCTTTGCCCTTTCTTCTCAATTTGCCACCCTGAATAACAAAAAAAATTTGCAGTTTACAATAATACTGTTCAACAATGATTTTGTCTCGGGGAAAAGTTTTATGTCAATATTATAGTTTTTAACGCTGATTACAAAAATGGTCTTACTATTTTCCTATCACGTACAGTTTTTGAGAAATTTCCTTTTTTTTGTTTTGTTTTGGAAAAAACTAAACTATGCGTGATACGGTGTGTTGTTCTGTGATGTGATGATTGTCTTATTACGTCGTGTGTATTGCTACGCTTATAGTATGTGTGACGTTAATATTTTTTAATATTTTGTATAATATTTAATTAATTATATCCAATATACAATATTATACATATTATATACAGTATACAATAATTGTATAATATTTTTTAAGATTTCATGGAAACTATGCGTGATACGCCAAAATGAATAACATTTTCGGAATCAACAGCGTCGACTTCATATAGACCAGCTTTGTTTGTTGCTGAGACAGAATAAAAGTAAAAATTTGTTGTTCAGTGATAATTTGCCCAATCTTAGGAATCTATGCAAATTATTTTAGAAATAATATATTAGTTGTTTTATCGGATCACCCGAAGATCAGGGCCCCCAGCCTTCTTTAGTTAGTCTTATAAGGTTAACTAACGAAAATATCATGACCCAACCTAACAATCGTTAAGTCAACTGTACGCCCTTGACGATTGGTTAGGTTAGTCGTGATATTTTCGGTAGTTAGCCTTATAAGGCTAATTAACGAAGGCTGGGGCCCTGATCTTCAGGTGATCCGTTTTATCTACTATCTCTGCTGAACTAAAGGAACTAGTGAATACAGCGCGATTTTTTTTAATTCATAAAATTTGTTAATGAAAATAGGTAAAATATATTTATTAATACTTAGTTTTTCAGATTAGTTTGGTGACATACCTTTTTTTCCTTGCATTTTTCATCAGCCTTTTTTTTTTCTTTTTTTTTATGAAGAATTGTACAATTGCCACAAATGCTGACAGTAATGCCAATAGCAATTTTATATTGCATACATTTTAATAATAATGATAATGTACATTCAGGTGGTATTTCTTGACATTTGTTATTGCTTTGGCACGTGTTTCGCATAAATCAAAGGTTTTATAAAGGAAAAATTTAAGATGTTTTGTAATATCTTTATTTGGGGGGGGGGGGGGATTCTAGTGCAAAAACGTAGTAAGTCGGAAGAAAGAAATGGTTGATGAAAATGTCAGTGAAAGGGAAAGGTGTGATTATTATATGTAAATTAACTAAACTGATCGAGTAAGCATTAACAAGTATGTTTAACCTCTTTTGATAAAATATTTTGATGAATTGAAGTAAAATTTAGCATATACTAGTTTCTTTAGTTTAAGAGACACTAGATAAAACACTAAGATCTTATTTCTTAAATAGTTTACAAAGATTTCTAAGATATATTAGTTTTTTGGTAAAATATTGTAAACTACAATTACTTTTTGTTATTCAGCCTGGCAAATTGAGAAGAAAAATGAGAAAGAAGCATCTTTTCTCAAGTTTTATGATCAGGGGTGCGTGTGTATATATATATAAATAATGACGTATGTGAAAGTAGAAATTAAACTTACCTCCGAACACATCTTCGTTTGGCATAAACTTTAATGCTTCATATGCCGTATCCAACACCTGCCGCAATCGAGACATTTTCTCTTAGTTATTTACATGGAGGGAGAAATTAGCTCTGTTTTACAGTATTCCATTATCATTGATATAAAAGCCATTAGAGATTTAATTGTCAGATAACAGAATCCCAACAAGTTTCTATTTCGAGTGAAGGAATGCTTAAACCTTTGGCTTTTAAAATAAGTCTTTCATTTTGCGTTTTCATCTTTTTACATACACGAATTTAGGTTACGTTATTGGCGTATGTTGCGATTTCTCCCTTAAAAAAAATTCATGCACAGCAAACTAATTTATGTGCTTTACGTCTCGCACTCGGTTCACGCTGGTCTGCACTGGATAAGATTAAAACAACTCAAAACTTTCTTTGTAGGAATTATCTTCAATATAAGTGTCAAACACTCGACTTTCCGATACTCGTACCTCCTCTTGCTTTTCATTTTCAATTTCTTCAAATAACTTAACTGCCGTTAGGTTCTTTATACCATTATCGGTTATTGATTTTTTTTATATTGTGTTTATTTTCTTTAAAATACGAGCGCAAATTCAAAGTTTCTGATTCAAAGAATAACAGGTTATTGCATATTGAAGATTATAATATCGAATCAAATATTGTAAATGCAGCCGTAAATGAAAATGGGGTAATCAGAAATTTTGGAGGTTGTCTGTTAAGTGGTAAAGTATTGACGGAAGTTAAGATTTAATGTTTCGGGTAGAAGAGTCTGTGAAGCGGAAAGCCGGTGTATTGAACAGTCGACGAAACGGGACTTGCTTGCATATATACTGTGTGTATATGTATATATATATATATGTATATGATATATATATATATATTATATATAATATATATATATATATATGAGGGGGTCGCGCGTCTTAAGGTACCTAAGCGCCACCACAGGCGAAAACGTGTTTTGATGGATATCACTTTTCACCCTTCCTCTATCGCGTGGTTTGGGTATAATGACCTTACGACACCAGAAGTACGGTTGAAAACCTTATGAAGCGAACTACTTTTTTCACCTCTATCGCCAGCCAAAAGTTCACCCAAAGTTCGGCATAATAAGAAAAATTTTTTTTTTAAAATATACTGTATATAAAATATGAAAATCTATTCCAAAAACTCATCTTCATTAGCATACTTAGAACTCTAATTTAGTCAAAAATGAACGTTCTAGCTCAATTAATAACAAAGATACTATTGCCAGAATATTGCTGAACTTTGGAGGCGATTTCTGACGAATTTTAATTTTGGCGCTTAGGTACCATAAGACGCGGGACCCATAATATATATATATATATATATATATATATATATATATATAATATATATATATATATATTATATATATATATAAGAAACAACCACAGGGAAAAAGAAACGAAATCCGAGCGCTTTCGTGATATATTCACATCTTCAGGGAAAAAGAAATATTTCCTATTTCTTTCTTTTCCCTGAAGATGTGAATATATCACGAAAGCGCTCGGATTTCGTGTTTCTTTTTCCTTTTTCCCTGTGGTTGTTTGCTTATTAATAAGATCACGTGTTATTCTGTGATTTTTCTGCATATATATATTTTTTTTTTTATCATACATTTTTTATCATACAAATTTACTGAATGGTAACTTTTGCGTTTTCTTCAAAAGCTGAGGGTAAATGAGTTCCGCTGAAAAGTTGAACTTAAAAGGAAGTATTTGGCTTCCTGGATGGCTTAGTGGTAAGATGTCGAACTTAGAGTCGTGGACTAACGACGCGAGTACGAACCTTCGTGGTGGCTGCATGCTTTATTTCAGTCTCTGTATTATTATTATTATTATTATTATTATTATTATAGTAATATATATTAATTATTATATACGAGTGTGTATATATATATATATATATATATATATAATATATTATATATATATATATATATATATATTATAATATATATATAATAATAATCGTCGGCAAAAATCGATTGATGGTTGTGTTTGACAGACTTTTCCTATAGCTTTTGGCAGTGTGTCAAGATTCTTTTCTCATTTGGTAAATATTTTTCCCCGTTTACAAACACTTCTGAAGAGCTCATTATTGAGGGTTTTATTTGCCCCGTTCCTTCATTTGAGAGCTTCGGTATGCCGATAGAGGGAGTTAGTTTTCTTAGCGGTAATCTGTTTTTTTTTTGCTTGGAATGTAAATCAGCGCCAGAGATTAATATCAACATTACTGGTGAAAGGTTGTCTCCCATTAGTTGAACCAACTTCTTTATTTGTTGCTCATCTCTTCTTTTGTGAGGGTTAGTAGGGTAACTAACCTTTTTTTTAAATGAAGTTTCGTAAATCGAGGGAAAATGCGAAGCGAACAGCGATATGTTAAATTTTGGTAAGCTTTTATTATTAAAAATATTTGAAATATTTCGTCCACCATTCTTGTTTTTGCATTTTTTTTTAAAGTATGCAGTGCGTACCTACCATACAAGTTAGGTAGAGGCACGTTTCGTTATTTTTTTTCAGATTTGGGACTCTTTTTTTTTAAGCATTCGTGGTGAAGAGTGGAGTATCATAGGCGGATCCAGAGGGGGTGGAGACGCAGGGGGCTTAATGGAAGCAACGTGGACATAAGCATTCAAAGTTTTACCTAATTTTGTTCAACCAGGGTGTATGTGGCCTCCAAATTAAGCCCCGTTGCTTCAGTTAAGCCTCCTGGCACCCCCTTTCTGGATCCGCCTATGTGGAGTATATCGAATTTCGAAAGTTATTCTAATTTTTACAGTTGAATTTTTTTTTAGTTGACCTTTTTTTTTTGTCATAGCCTGCGTGAACCTATGTAGGAATATTTCGTTATTGGGGTGACGATGAGTAAATTATATCACAATATTAACTTCCCATTCTAACTTGGACATTCAATGAAAATTTGAATGCGGACCTGAGGGCCAAGACCGTCCGTCAACACGTCTTGACGATATTTTTTTTTTTTTTTTCATTGAGGTTATTCATTGGGACAAAAGATGAAAATATGATTGTCTTGCCATGACGCGAGTGTTCCAATTTTGGGTTTTAAAATTTATTATAAAAAAATATTGGTGTCGGTTGAGAAACTCTTTTCACGTATAATTCTACGTTTGGACTCATAAATTTTCATACTCAGAACTCTTATTATAAAGGGCAAAGTTATATTTCCCATTCGGGCTATAAAATAAATTCAGTGAGAGAGAGTTACAAGGAGTTACAAGGAAAAGAAGTACCTCAAAAGGACTTGCGGCCCATACCGAGGAGGTACCAATGGTAACGGGTGCCAGGAAAAAATTCATACACCCTCAAATAGTGTGCAAGATTTGGTCTAACCTTTTCTTGAACTGATCCACAGAGGAACTGTTCACAACTTCTGAAGGTAACCTGTTCCACGTGTCACAAGATCTTATAAGTAAAGTAATTCCCACACACACTAGTCCTAAACCATTTCAAATCCAACTTCCAACCATTGTTGCGAGTTCGGTTATCATTTAAACTAAACATGCTTCTAAAATCGACATCGTTGAACCCGCGTAACAGCTTAAAAACCTCGATGAGTTGACCACGCAGCCTCCGAGTTTCCAGCGAAAACAAGTTCAGGGCGCGTAAGCGTCGATTATAGTCCATATGCCTAACGGAAGGGATTAACTTTGTGGCCCTCTCCTGCACTCGCTCCAGCCTCTCAATATCTTTCCTGAGGGTGGGCGACCAGAACTGCACTGCATACTCCAGGTGCGGCCGAACCAGGGAATTGTAGAGAGAGAGCACAATCTTGTTCCGAAACTGAAATTGCCTCCTGATATAACCCAACAGCTTCTGGGCTTTCTTTTCCACCTCTACGCACTGTTTCGTAAACTTAAGGTCGCTGCTAATTAGCACACCCAAGTCCTTTTCCAAATCAGTGGCCTCGATATTACTCCCCAACATGGAGTAGTAGGGTGTGTCAATTTGGGAGGCGAAAATTAATTTTTGCCAATTCCTTCACTGAGGATTTTAAAAATATGTTTTTGGATGTGAAGAATTCAAATCTGCTATTATTTTTGTGATTGCTCAACACTTAGCTTGGTAAATCTACGTTTGATTAAAAAGCACATAAATTGCTCTCGGAAAACAACATTTATTAATTTTAGCTTCTCAAAATGTCAGGTAATGCTATAAAAATTTTAGTTTCTCTGCATAAAACATATCCTAGTAATCATAAAACATATCCTTGTAATCATAAAACAACATTAGAAAGTAATGACATCAGTAAAAAAAATTTAAACAAGTTTCATCAAGTCTTGCTTTGATTCGTTCTTGGACATCAGCCGCCGACTTGCTTCTTGGCCTCTGATATAGCCCTCACGTTTCTCATGTGCATACACCCTGCCTGCTGCCTCTGTGACTTGTTTCACACACTCTCTATTGACTGAGCATGACAGGGCCACTGTGGAACTTGCATAGGCTTGTCAAAGAACTTCTTTACTTCCGCTGTAGTCAGTTTACATGTCAAAGGAGGTTCAAATACCCCGTCAGACCAGTCTGTCAGCTCCAACACGGAAGAAGCACTGGGGTTGATGGAAGGTGTCTTCCTGGGACGTACAGAAAGATCTCCAAGTGTGTCATCATCTCCACCCCTCATGTCAACAATCTTTTGGACACGAGCTCTCCTCTCCTCACTGTCATCTGAGCACAAGAGTGTCTGGATTATCATTTCGCTGAATGCATACCATGCTGAGCGCTTGATGGTTGGCAAAACAGCATCCACTACAGCCTTCTTTTGCAGCCTAACTAGCCGCAGCTGAAACAAGATGTGGCGTGGGCCTTCCACCCAAGAGTGTTTTACTTTGATGTTGAACCAACAGGGGTAGTACACACCAACAATGTATTCCACTATCAGTCTCAAGTTGTTGAGGGTTTTGCCTTTAAGGCCATGTTTTGAAACCCATATGCAACAAAGCCTGTTTGCTGTTGTCAACCACCACCTTGAATGGCTCACTGAGCCAATTTCAAGAAGGGCCAGATCTGTGGGAAGTTCTCCTGTCCTTATGGCCTGTGTGATCCTATACCCGTACGCTTGATCAGTAGAGAGATCCTTTATGACACTGTCACTCAGTGAAGTAAGAGGCTCTCCAATTGAGAGTTTGGTGAATGAAGGATCAATTTCAAGTTCGGTTGCAGTGTCTAGCATCTTGCCAATGTTACCTGTCCACTTGTTGTTAGACAAGGTCTTCCCATCCAGTGCTGTGATCAAGTGTCGCAGGGGTAACTCGTTAGTGTTGAGGGCACAAACCAACCAGATCAGCTTACGGCAAAGCTTGACCTCTACCCAATGCATGGAACCACCCTCCCAGTCAGTGTTAACATTTGTAGAATCACCTCCACTGGCCTGCAGGCTTTTATCAATGCCCTTCTTCTTCATGAAATCTACAAGATTATCAGCAATAACTTCAGCAGGTTTTTTTCTCGTTGAGCCTTTCTCAGGAGTGAAGTGGTAGAGATATCTTCCACCTGGCTCACTGCACACAGAATAATGCTCTTCTTTGATGATGCTGGGGAACTGACGATCTGAATTGTCTGCTTTCAGCATAACTTTAGTTGTATCTTGACGGCCGTCAAAGAAGATGCAGTCAATTTCACCCTTCTTACAAAGATCATCAAATTCCTGATCCAGGGATCTCATAACTTTTTCTTGGGCCCTCTTGACTTTATTGTGATCAACTACAAGTCTCTTGTCTTCTTCAGTGATCAAGCCAGCATCCATAAAGGCAGCAGTGGTGATGGCAGCTGTGGCACGCAGGCCAACACCATATCTGAATTATCTGATGCTATGCATAGCAACATTAGGTATTTCTAATGTGTTGTACTCTGGCTTTTTATTGGAAGTTGAAGACGTGCTTGGTATTTCTAATGTCACTTCATAACTTCCATCCTTTCCATCTTGAGCATCAGCTATTTGTTCTTCATTTCATCATCAGAGAAAATTATTTCATTTGATGGCATTGAAACATCCTGCTTACTTGTCTGCTTATATTCAGCAAGCCTTCTTCTTTCGTCTTCTTGCCGCTTCTGGTTTTTGACTTGTCTGTTGTGCTCAGGTTGATCTGGCAAGCCAATCTGATGTGGTCCAATAGAACCAGACTTGTCTCTCTGACCTTTAATGAAAGCAAGTTCCTTCACAGGGATCTTCATCTCCCTAGGGCATGTACAGTTAATGTGAGTTTCGTTTTTGCAACCAGCATCTGCAAGGCAGCCAAATTCAGAGCAGAGAACAATTTTACACTTGCAACTGAGGATGTCAAAAAGCTTATCAAGTTTTGCAATGAAAGCCTCTTTGACATGTAGCTTTCCTCTCCCAAGAGATATGTTTTTGGCCTGCTCCCAGCTCTCTTGGATCTTGTTTAAGATTGTGGCTCGTGAATTTACAACGGGGGCTACAAAAGAACTGTTTGCTCGTTCCCACTTTTCAAGCACTTTAGGGTAAATGTCCTTTGCAAGACTGGCTGCTGGGTAGTTTCTCACATCCTCACCACTTTGTTCTCTTAGCAGTAGCCCATATTTCAGAACGTCTCGCAGAGTTGGGAGTTCAGAGGGCAACAACTCTCTACCAGTTCCAATTAGGTTGCTCATATGTGTGAATGTCCCCAGTCTTGTCCTCCTTTTAGAAGCCATTGTAGGTCAATTCCCACTGGTTAGGATGGTAGCACTGACGGACAAGTAATCTTCAGCACACTGATGAATATGTTTCAACCTGTGAAATAAGCAAAAACAGTAGTGCATTATATATACAGCATATATAATTATTAATATAATAATTATTATATAATTCCACAAAAAGTCAAAAAAGTCACTATTTTTATGTAGCTTCTTACCAAGCAAAACTAAATTATATTAAATTAACAAAAATATCTTTAGAATTCCTAAGTCATGCTGCAACTTTTTAGCACCCCTCATATTTGGAATTTGAAAGTTGAAAAATTCGACACACCCTAATGGAGTAGTCCGACTTGGGATTGGCGTAGCCAATGTGCATCACCTTGCATTTACCCAAGTTAAACGGCATATGCCATTTTTTGGACCACTCTCCTATCCTACCTAGGTCCGCACGCACTTGCTCGATCGCTTCGGGCGTCCCAACATTGGCCCCAAGCTTAGTGTCATCAGCGAATTTGGCGATCCGACTGACGATGCCACCGTCGATATCATTTATGTAAATGATAAACAACAGTGGCCCCAAAATGGAACCCTGAGTAACCCAACTAGTGACCGAGGCCCAACCCGAACTAACCCCTTTAATTACAACCCTCTGCCGCCTATTATTCAGCCAGTTTTTAATCCACCTACCTACTTCCTCACCGATACCCAGCGCGCGGACTTTCGCCATTAGCCGGCGGTGAGGCACCTTATCAAAGGCTTTCTCAAAGTCGAGATAAAGTATATCAATCGCCCTACTCTTATCATACTCACTCAACATGACTGGAAAAACTCGAGCAAGTTGGTGAGACACGACCTATGCCGTCTAAGCCCATGTTGGGAGTCCCCCAAGTAGCTTGTAGGAATCCAAATGGTCAACGATCCTATCCGCTATTATCCCCTCTAATAATTTACCTACAACTGAAGTGAGACTAATGGGACGATAGTTCCCTGGACTTTCGTGATCCCCTTTCCTAAAAATAGGAGTCACATTGGCTTCCCTCCAGTCTCCAGGCACCTGGCCCGTCTCCAATGATTTGTTGAAGACTGTGGGGAGCCACCTGGTCACGCACCTCCCGCAACACTCTGGGGAGGAACTGATCTATTCCAGGAGCCTTAAATGCGCTCAGTTTGTCTATTCTATCGGCAACGACTGTCGCGGTACACCGAACACTATCCAGGCCAGCACCTTCGTGCCTGACGCCTGGCTCGGGGATGACGCGGGTGTCCTCCCTGCTGAACACTCCCGCAAAGTAGGTACTCATTCAGCACATTAGCCATGTCCGCGTCGGAGGTCCGCAGAACGCCGCTGGGGTCCTTTAATGGACCTATCATTCTTCTAATGGGCTTTCTACTATTAACATAACTGAAGAACTCCTTAGGGTTCCCCTTGCAGAGGCTTGCCACCCGTAGTTCTTCGTTACGTTTCGCTAGCCTAACCTTCGCCTTCACTTCCCTACACAGGCTCACATACGCCTCAGTGTTCTCATGGGAACAATTGGCCTTCGCCCTCCTATACGCTACTTTCCTATTTCGGATAGCCGAAGCGATATCACGACTGAACCACTTAGGCTGCGTTGAAGCAGGGGTGACCGGTTTTGAAGGTATGGCAGCATACTGCAGCACCATAAACTCGTCACGGAATGCACTCCACACTCCCTCAACATCGCCGCCGACCTCTAACCCCATCTCACCTACGCTATGTCGAAGGCTAACAAAGTCCACCCGCCGTAGATCGAGCTTACTGCCTCTCGAGTTACTACGCGTCACCCGAGGGACGCAGACACGGAACCTAATCAGACCGTGATCACTCCCGCCCAACGATTCGTCAACGGTTAGGCCAGTGACGAGGTTGTCTTCGGTCGTGAATACTAAGTCTAGAACGCTTTCGCCTCGTGTCGGCTCATTGACCCAGAGTGAGGAAACTCTCATCAGCAAAGTCAACTAGCCTCCTCACTTCAGCATCAGCAGTCCTGTCTTCCCACTTTATGCCGCGACAGTTGAAGTCTCCTAAAACTACACACACCCTATCCCATAGCAGGCTACGGAGTTCGGTGTACAGGGCTGTATCCTCCTCGAGGAGGAGATGCGGAGGTCTGTACACCAAGATTAACCTGTAGTTCGTCCCTCCCACGTTCAGATCGACACCAAGCAGCTCCCGTTCCGGCCGGAACTGGCAGTCAACCGGACTCAACGTGTCCCTCACTTATATTAGTACCCCTCCCCCCTCCCCACGGGTGCGGTCTTTGCGAAACATTCTATACCCGAGAATTTCGAACTCCCCAACGTAGTCTCTACGATCAGTATGAATCCAGGACTCGGTGATAGCAACGATATCCTGGTATTCTGATGCTAAGAGCGCCCGTAGCTCGCAAAACTTATTCCTAATCGACCTAGCATTAAAAAGCATTGCACGAATGGAGCCTTCCCTATTCTGACCGCCCCCTATCACGACCCACTTCCCGAACAGCCAGGGTTGTCGGGAGTTGAAGAACCCCTCACCAACGAGGGAGCAACTTCCGCAGGAGCCTGAGCCCCCTCCAACGTAGGAGGGGGGTCACCCACCTGTACCTGGATGCACCCTTCAGTTGAAGGTACGTCTGCCACCGGCTCAACATCATCATCTCCCCGGTGGGGCCCGTCATCTCTCCCCGGGCTCGACCTCACCATTCTGTATAGGTGCCAGTCGAGCAGCGCGCCTAGCACACCTTTACCCTTGTCATTGAGGTGGACACCATCCCTCTGGTAAAGGTCCCGCCTACCAAAAATGCGTCGAACAGGTCAATAAGCCTCACGCCCAGCGGGACGCACAAGTCTTACACCCTCTCGTTGATGCCAATGACCTTACTGAGAGAGAGATTATATATATATATATATATATATATATATATATATATATATATATATATATGGGGAAGATTTGATGAATTTTTAGATGCTGATTATAATCCATAGTGCGTATATACAGTGTAGACTACAATTTAAACTCTCTTATTTAGTGAATATTTTAAAATTAAAAATTATACTGAGGTTTGTTTCGATACAGAGGGTATCTCTACAATTACGTACGTATGTGTGAATTGAACACTTCACAGTTATTTTCATCGACCGAAGGTCGAAGTGAAATGTCTTACAACATTTGTCGGCGTCTTCGTCATCGTCGTAAAGCTTTAAGAAAACATTAAATGGGGAAAGTAAACATTCAAATTGTTGCTTATTTGGAAAGTTTTCGTTATTCGTAATCAGTGTGGATTATTTTTAATTCAAGATGTGTTTCGTTTTGTACGATTTAAGCAAATATGTTGCAAACATAAATTTTGCTTCGTTTGAGTTTGCATTCTTAAGTGTAAGTTAAGGATCAGGTTGTTCATCGCTCTTTCTCAAACCTTTATTTTACAATACTGTAATACTGTGCTCATTCGGTGAACCTGTTTTGACGTTCTTCTGATTAAATGTTTGGTTTACAGCAATCGATTAGGTCTTATTTAAAGCCCAAAGTTTCTTTTTCTTCAGTTGCATAACTTTTGAAACACACACACACACACACATACATACATACATATATATGTGTGTGTGTGTGAAAATGAATAATGAATAATTCCTCTACTCTTATATTCATCATTCGTATAATTCTTATGTAATTCGTATATTTATATAAATCCTTATATTATCCTTATCCTTATATAGTCCTTATATTTATATATTTTTTATATTCAGACATTCATTTTTACATAAAGATCAAAATCGCATAGCGCGAGTTTGGATAAAATTTTGATTTGCTTTCTATTTTTGCCAAATAATTGGTGAATTGTTTCTTTTGAACTTAATCATTTTTTGGATTTAGCTTAATAATGAAACCTGATAAAATTTTGCAATGTCCATTTTCTGTATACATTCTCTCTCCGTTATAAAAGATGATCATGTCTTGCCTAACGTCTAATTGTAACTTTTAAGCCTTAATTTTTGCTCATATGCATGTTTTAGTGTAAAAAAAATGCATAGTTCAGTTTCCGTTTTTAGTTAACTCGGCAGATCATGATAACGTTAGATCTGTCAATATGCGGTTTAAGATAAAAATATGGCTTCATCTTCAAATATCTTTTTTATCTGTTTAGACGTTGTGACAGCTAAAAAATTTACCTTATCTTCAAATATTGTGCAAAAATAATGCAGCCTATAAAGAATAGAAACTAAACAAGTCAACATTAAATAATAATAATGTCCACAAAATTTGGGTATATAAACCCATGTAAATTTTCAGATTGGTATTCTGACCATTCTGACTACAGTATTCTGATTAGACTGATCTCACTTAGAGGCTGAGCATTACTTGTAACAGTTTAGCAGTAAACTACAGTAAGAGAAAGTCTTTACCTTCTCCTTCGAGCCTTGCTCTCTTCAGAGAACTTAGTCTTAAATAGAGAAAAATAATTTTCCGATACATTACAAGAAGAATCGGGGAACCTTCAGAGAATTTTAATCAGCTTCACAGAATCCTCCGATCCACTACAAGAAGAAATCGGAGAGTAGTATAGAAGAAAACTACTGCGATTCCCTATACGGTACCAGCTACTCCAGAGTAACAAATCCGTTGCTGCCACCTAACCAGAACCCCCGTCAACTTCGAACCGACCAAGGCCATAGACAGATGGGTATATATATATATATATATATATATATATATATATATATATATATATATATATACACTGTGTGTATATATGTAGTGGCGTTCAAAAGTCTGCTTCCACCTTATAATCACCCAATTTATTGTAAATTGTACAAATCTATTATATTATAATAAGAGAGCTGTCCGTCTGGTCTGTCCGTCTGTCCGTCACACTCAGAAATTGAGAGAAAAAAAATTCAGAAATTGTATTACGGGCGGCAATGTGAAGCTCAAGATTTTCATGACTGTGTTCTTTTCTGTAGTTTAGCAATGGGGGATGGGTGCGGTAATGGGGAGGGGTGGGGGTAATGGGGAGGTGTTAGCCCCCAAGTTGTATGAATGGGGGTGAGGAGGTTTTGGGAGATACCAGATTCAGAAATGTTGACATAATGTGAAGCTCAAAATTTTCACGGCTGGGTTCTTTTTTTGTAGTTTAGCCTGTCTAACCGTCAGCGAAGCGGCGGGAACTGTACTAGTATATATAATAATTACAACAAAATTTGATTTTTTATTGTTAATTATTTGCTTCTAAATTTAATTATTGTAAATTAGTAAAGAAATTAACAATTTAATGGCATAATCTTATTAATAATAATCGATATAACCTCCTTTTGCTTTAATGACAGCTTCCACTCTGTGAGGCATAGATTCGACAAGTTTCTGGATAACATCTTGTGCTATTCCTTTCCAGCATTCTTCTACATCCTACACAGAGAGAATCAAGAGAAGTTATATTCTTTTTAGCTTTCAGACTTCAAATGGTCCCAAAGATGCTCTATTCGATTGAGATCAGGACTTTGTGGAGGAAACTTCATAATTTGTAGAACACTTTCATCTTTTTTCTTGTTGAGATAGTTCAGACAAAGGTTAGAAGTGTCCTTGGGTCGTTTTCCTACTGGAAAATGAATCCTTGACCATAAAGCCTCAATCCTGATGGTATTGCGTGTCTCACTCGTATGGAGTTGTACTTCTCTTTTGTGAGAGTAAGTGATTCTGTGAAAATCTCCAACTCCAAAATAACTGAAACAACTCCAAACTTGAATGTTGCCTCCACCATGTTTTACTGAATGTTTTATGCAGGGATCTATAAGTTTTTCGTTGGTGCTATGTCTAACAAAAACTCTCTTATGAGACCCAAAAAGTTCCACTTTTGATTCATCAGTAAAAAGAACTTTTTTCCAGTCGTCTACAGTAAAATTTCGATATTCTCTTTCCCACTCCAATCTTTTAGCCTTATTTTGTTTCCTCAGTAGTGGTTTGGACACAGCAACTCTGCCATGGAGACCAGCTTTTATGAGTCTCCTTTTTATAGTACTTGTACTTATTGGAGAGTCCCGTTGTTCATTCAACTGTGCCTGAATCTGTGTAGCTGTGACTTTTCTGTTACGTAGTGATGTAACCTTGATGTAATGATCCTCAGAATCAGTAGTCACTTTACGTCTGCCAGATCTTGTCTTTGAAGAGCACGATCCAGATTCTTTATATCTGCTTATAGTTCTTTGGACGGCCCCTTTTGAAACGTTAATTTTTGCCGAGATCTGGCGTTGGGACATTCCCTCTCTTGAAAGGGCAATTATTTGTCCTCTCTGGGATAAACTTAGTTCCTTAGACATTTCAATTACGGCCTGTAAAGAGAGAATAATAGAGAAAATGTTTAATTGTTTTCTAATCAAATTGCTACAATGTCATTGACTAATTGATTTTATCAGTTATAATAGACCAGTTGTTAAAATTACTGTATGAATATACTATTTTGAGGATTAATAACATTTGGCTATGGTCTGTCACCAATACCTGGATTAAAATTGGTGTTATTATACTGCCAAGAGAAAAAACGTAACACGACCAAAAACGACCATTTTCATTAATGTGTCCTTTCTTATGAAATAAAAGCTACATTACTTACACACGTAGTGGAATACAGGGTGTCTCAAAAGTCACTATCTATTTTGAAAAATAATGGGAATTACGAAAAACTGGTTTAAGACATGAAAAATATATTTATTTCAAAGTAAGTGCCACAAAGAATTAGTGCTATTTATTTATCTGTCTCCACATGGCGACCATCAGTGTCTCTACAGAGCTCAAAGCGATAAGTTGTTTCCCGGAAACTTAATGAAACCCCAGACGAAAAAATCTAATGGTGTTAAATCGGGTGAACGTGCTGCCCATGGTTGTGTTCCTCCACGACCAATCCAGCGACCGGGGAAGCGTCTGTCAAGATAATCACGTACAATTATTGCATAATGGCACGGTGCTCCATCCTGCTGAAAAACTACTGTGTCAAGAATGCTATCTGTAAGAAGTTGAGGTTCGAGGAATTGTTCAAGCATGTCAAGATAATAAACCAATTAACTTTTTTTAAATACACAAATTTGCACCAGAAGTACATATCTTTATGCCAGCATAGCATTTTAAAAAAAAACATCTAATGTCACCGAAATAGATAGTGACTTTTGAGACACCCTGTATATGAAATACCATTTCAGATATTTTCTAGAAATTGTCTAAAACTGAGGTGGACGCAGACTTTTGAACGCCACTGTGTATAGATAGATAAGATATGATATATGACATGACATGACATGACATGAAAGGAAAAGGTTTATTGGCAGACTATTATCCATATGACAAATATTATTAATACAATGACAGTTCATATACTAAGGACAAAAATATATACACAATTGATTAGAAATAATAGTGATGTCGAAGTTAAGTGGAGCTACAGACAAACGTTTTCGTACCAAGAAATCCATAGCTTAGAGGATAAACGGCAGGACTCATGGATAGCTTGGATAATCGGGTTGATTGATTTTTTAATTCTTTGCATAAGACTGTATTGAACACGTCTTGTTACCTCCGGGAAGGAAGCTCAGGACATTGCGGGTAGCAAACATTTGCGAAGCTGAGCATCTCGGGGGGGGGGGGGGGGGGGGTAATTTATGTAAGTCTAAAAGACCTGTTGTACAGCAAATTTAGAGTTGTGCCAGAACCTTTTTTATAATTCACCCAGAGTTGCTGTCCGTATATATTACTGCAGAAAGTACGAGAGTGAGTGTCTTTAGCTTTACTTGTACAGAACCGAAAGTTCCTTATAGTCATATTCGATTTAGCACAAAGGCTTCGAGATTGTTTTCTTTTATCCGAGTCATCACTCAAGGAGAGCTGGTAATAGTTTGACCCAAATACTTAAACTCGTGTACTTCCTCAATTACTTCACCTTTCATTTTAAACCTAATGTCAGCTGGCTGAGTATAGTTTTTAGGATGAAATTGTATAACCTTAGTTTTTGTAACATTAAAAAGAATATCATGTTTCTGCGAATACACTTAGCATACTTTTAGTAGCCGATCCAGACCTTTAACAGAGGGACTTATTAACACCATATCATCGGCATAAGCTAAGTTATTTATCCTTGTGTTATCTATACAACATCCCACTGTTGCCTCATGAAGTGAAGCAATTAATCCGTCAATATACACATTAAACACCATAGGGGAGAGCAAGGAGCCTTGTCTCATCCCGCAAGAGGAACCAAAACATTCGGATAGTACATTGCCTCACCCAACTGTAAAAAATTGGTGGGAATACCAACATTTCAATAAATTTAATATGTACATGGAAACCTTCCTGTCTTCTAGTTTTTAAATAAAATATTGTGGTTCACTCTATCATATGCCTTACTTATATCTAGGAAACAGCTATAAATAGTTGAATTACTGTCAATGTATTTAGATATGGTTTCTTTAAGTACATAGATGCACAGGTCATTTGAGTGAGACCTTTTAAAACCAAACTGATTAGATGATGTCCATAGGTAATCATTTAATTGAAGTAACAAGAGTTTTTCTAGTAGTATCGAGAAACAGGAAGCGACAGCAGTAGGCCTGTAATTATTGCTGGACAGAATGTCTCCATACTTATTTTTGACCAAGGGCAGGGATATAGCTATGAGCAAGCATGGCTGATAAGAGCAATGATATTTGCAGACATACTACGTCATTGGTTTATTCGATAGGTCATATACCCCTGACACAAAACCAGTCTTTAACTCTTTAATTGTTATAATGTTTCAGACCAACAAAGACCCTAGGATCCACTCATGGCTGGTCTACCTAACTGTGTTCGTAATTGTGTATGTCCTACGTGGTTGGCGGAGGGGACCTACAATTTTACGTGGGTTCCGAACCACAAAGAACATAGAACATATGAAATTTTTATAGTGGGCACACTAGGGGCCACTTCGGCCCATCGAGGTGGCTCCACTATGTAAAAACTGCCTGTACATTGGCAACAACCAATTTTTACAAAACTAAATAATTATCAATTTAAAACTAAAGATAGAATCTCTGGATCCAGAGGATCAAGTCATAATAGACTACTATCCACAAATATGTTACACTACATCTATTTATAACCGACATGCAAATATATCAGATCCAAAGAATCCAGTCAATTTCATTACGGTATCCATCAATACCAGTACCTTGCCAACCAAAATAAGTCACGGTCCATATCAATTGCGGATCAAGTCACAATTACAACCATATACATTACAATATATATATATATATATATATATATATATATATATATATATAATATATATATATATATATATATATATATATATATATATATATATATATAATTAACCTCTTTACTTCAGGAACTGATATGAAAGTATTTTCCCTTGTCCCTCCCACAGGCGTTTCGCTACAATCTATCTTAAGATTATCCCCACTCACACTGTTAAGAATGTTGAAGTAGTGGTATTTTCACAGCTTTGCAATTTCATCCTCCCCCGACACCCCTTCGATTGTCGGAGGGAGGATACTTTTGACACCCTTTTGATTCTTAAATTTCCAAAATTTGCTATTATCGTTATTTATGCGAACTTCACAGGCTTTTCAGGCTCGAATAGACTCTTCTTCCTGTTTACATCGCCTCTTTTATATACAGGGTGGGCCGTAAGTTTCCATACATAGGAAAATTTAAATTATGGTCTTCACGTGCGTCGGTATTTGGATCAGCAGTTTCCGGATGCTTGGATTGGTCGGCGTGGTCCTGTGGAGTGGCCTCCCAGATCCCCAGATCTCACCCCCCTTGATTTCTATCTTTGGGGGCACTTGAAGGCCATGGTGTATCAGGAAAAGATACGAGACATAAATCATCTAAAGGAACGTATCACCAACGCCATTACAAGCATAACGTCAACTGTGCTAATGCGTGTTCATCAACAGTGGGGAACACGTATTGAAATGTGTTTTCAAAACAATGGCAACCATGTAGAGCATATTATATAAATAAAAATGGTTGTCCATAAAAAAATGTTTATTTTTCCTATGTATGGAAACTTACGGCCCACCCTGTATATATATATGTGTGTGTGTGTGTGTATATGTATATACAGGGCGTCCCAAAAAAATGTATACACACTTTAAATAATTATAAAGGCAGTGTTTATTAAAATACATTTCATTTTCAAAATGTAATAGAATCTACAGACATTATTTAATTGTTTTGTCAACGCCTGTTTTCAAACTGACGTCCGTTCTGGTCCAGGCACTGCTGATAACGCGAAGCAATGGAATCGCAAACATCACGAAACATTTCGTTTGGTATTTGTGTGCATTCTCGTTCAATGGCTGCTCTCAATTCAGCGACTGTTGCAGGTTTTATAGCGTAGACTTTGTCTTTTAAGTATCCCCATAAAAAAAAGTCTAGTGGTGTGAGGTCTGGTGAACGCGGTGGGTATTCTACGAAACCCCTTCGTCCAAATCCACATCCACATCGTGCCAAGTACCACTCGCAATACTCCACTCTTCGGTCCGGATCATCATCATCATCTTCATTAATAGCATGGACTAATCTTGGAATGTAACTTTTCCATTGACAGCGCTTCAAAATGCGTTGGACAGACGATTCTGTAATTCCTACCTCACGACTCGCTTGCCGCACAGATTTTCTTGGACTTTGGTGATACGTTTCCAGTACTCTTTCTTGCTTTGTGGGGCTTGTCGATGTCCGTGGTCTTCCGGAACGCTTCTTGTGGACATTCTGAACGGTTCCATCGGCTTCAAACTTATCTCTAATTCGAGTGATGGTAAGTCGCGTTGGTGGATCTGTTTGAAACTCCCTCCTAAACTGTCTTTGCACTTCAACTGCGTTTTCACACTTCCAGTAGCATTTTAGAATGAATTTCCTTTGTTCAAAGCTTAGTCTGACTGCCATTATTAATTCTAATGGGTTTAACTTGGAAAGAAAGAAACATCAATTGAGCTATCAGCTGTTAAAGTGTGTATACATTTTTTTGGGGACGCCCTGTATGTGTGTGTGTGTGTGTGTATATGTATATATATATGTGTGTGTGGTATATATATATATGTATATGTATGTGTGTATATATGTATATGTATGTGTGTATATATGTATATGTATGTGTGTGTATATGTATATGTTGTGTGTATATATATATATATGCACTAGAATCACAAAATAACACGTGACCTTATTAATAAGCAAACAACCACAAGGAAAAGGAAACACAAAGTCCGAGCGCTTTCGTGATATATCACGAAAGCGCTCGGACTTTGTGTTTCCTTTTCCTTGTGGTTGTTTGCTTATATATATATATATATATATATATATATATATATATATATATATATATATATATATGTATAATTTAAACCAATTTAAGAGTACAACACATGTTTAAGATATTTTTGTAATGTTAATTGGAATCCTGTAGATAAAGGAGACGCATCAGCTCATGCAAGAACCCGACCGACCAATTTAAAGTAACTCCAAAAATTTATGCATTAATTAGTTAGTCTTGTGTCAAGATACCCCCTGATATTTATTGATGGGTACGTCGTGTGCTGATAATCTTGAAACGCGGGTATACATGACACGCGCAATTCATACTGTGCACGGGTATATGCCTTCATAGTGTCCGACATTGATATACGATGCGAAAATAGCCACTTTCAGTCGTCATTTGGAGGTAATAATTTTGCCAATTAATAAGTCGACTTCACCGAATCGTTCTTAATTCTCTTGTTTCGCTTTTCTTTATTTTGATATCGTGAATTCACCTTCATTATTATTTAAAATTATTTTCGTCAAAAGTCAGACACCTCAAAGAAAAGTAACAAATAATTCAATTTAAATTTTTTATACCGTTATATATATATATATATATAATATATATATATATATATATATATATATATGGCTTTTTTGTGCCGGAACGGCGTTCCGGAACCTTTTTTCTGAGGTGTTCAATTTATTAATAAAATAAAAATAGTATAACTATTTTTATCAATTTGCCATTCTATAATATATGCGTCCCGGTTCCCTTTTATCTACAAAAAAAGCCCTCTGTGTGTGTGTGTGTGTGTGTGTGTGTGTGACAATTTGTATCATGACAGCAAAAAATATTTGTTTTTCGTTCTCTTCTTTTTTATTCGGTGAGTAAACGAGGTTTGTGTATTTACACGTTGAAAATGGGTTTAATTTATGATTTTCAACTTCGCTCACTCGGTGTTCTTGTATCCGAGGTTGCTCAAACGACGGAAATAATAAGAAAAAAAATGTAAAAAATTAGAAAGGCTTTTTTTTTTTTTCTTTTCTTTTCAACACGAAGAATGTGTCCTTAAAAATGTATTTTTATCCGACAATTACGATGCGTCAATTCTATTTTGAAATGAGTGAGCAATCGTCGAAGCATTAAAACAGAATTTGGTACGAGAGATCGTTCAATTACGATTCTGAGAAACTACCTTATTTATTTACCACTTTTTTCATTTAATAATAAATAATGGGATCTCTCGTTGTTGTTGTTTAATTATAACTGTAGTTTTATATATATATATAATATATATATAAAGAAATGGTGAAAGCTGTCCTAATTTTACTCAATTGACCTTTTGAATTTAGAGTTCATGATGATGATTACCGTTTTATGAAAGTAAATTATTGTTGGGCAATTTGAATGGAATCAGTTTTTGTGATGGAAAATAAGGTGTCCTCTTTGGCTTTTAAGTCATCTTCAGTTAATTAGTGAATGGATGTCCCCATCGGTGATGTAGTGCATTTTTTTTTATGGAAATACGCACTGAATGAAAAGTAAAGTGTGTTTGTGTGTGTGTGTGTGTGTACTTTTGTTACTTTTGTTGTTTGAACGACGGTTCAGGATCGACCTGCGGTCGACCCCTCTGCAGCATCCCGCCTCATTTGCGAGACTTGGTGAAGGAGGGAATTGCTCTCTGATCTCCTCCTGCCCTCGTAGCCAGCCACGCACGGCTGGTCAGGGACTTTTATATACAGGGTGTCCCAGAATTAACTATCTATTTCAATGAAATCGGACAAATTTAATAAAAACTGACGTAATTTTGTGTTTATTACTAAATTATGATACAAAAACAAATAGATTTATAAATCATAAGTCAAAACTTTGAGAAGTTTCAACATGTGCACCGTCTGTATCTCTGCAAATTTCAAATCTATCCTCATCGCTGCGAAACACATTTTGAAGCATTTCAGGTGTTATCTCCCGCACTGCCAACTGGATGCGTTCTTTAAGTTCAGCTAAACTATTGATCTTTTGGCGATAAGCCTTTGTTTTTATGAAACCCCATGCAAAGAAATCCAGGGGTGTCAAATCCGGAGAACGCGGAGGCCAAGGTCGAGGTCCTCCACGTCCAATCCACCGATTCGGAAGGCGTCTGTTGAGGTATTCTCGAACAATAGAGCATAATGACATGGTGCTCCATCTTGTTGAAACAACATTATCAAGAATGCCATCATCAAGAAGCTGTGGTTCGAGAAACTGCTGAAGCATATCAAGGTAGACGGTACCTGTTACAGTTGCTTCCGCAAAGAAGAATGGGCCATAAATTTTGGATTTGGTCATTCCAAGCCACACGTTAACTTTTGGAGAGTCTCTTTGCCATTCTAAAAATAAAACTATGAAAATAAAATTATGAAAAAAATTTAGAAATTTATATATTTTTAACATATTAAAATGATAAACATAAATAAAAGTGTGTTTTTAAAAAATTTGTCAGATTTCATTGAAATAGATAGTTAATTCTGGGACACCCTGTATATATATATATATAGTTTAAATAGCAAAATGTTTTAATAGTTTCTGAAAAAAAAAAAGCATGGCACGTGTGAATTATTATTTCTCATGTATTACATCTTGCATTTTCTGAATGTGAACCAACACCTCCATTTGTAATATTTTATGAAGAAACAATTTGTGCAGAAGTCACATTAAGGAATGAATGAATGAATAAATATGTCGTGATGGCTCTAGGAGGAGAAAAGGGTTGTATAGAGTTAGTATCCCATTATTTACCATCGTTGCCCATCGATGGTCGATATTGTATCACTATTAATGGAAATTAATTGAAGGGATTGTTGAATATATCTGGAAAAAATGACCTTTAAATACGTAGGAGTACATGCCAGTTAGCCTCTAATATGTAATGGGTAAAGCGGTAAATATCTCTCGTATTTGATTTTAATTATATCATAATTTATATGCTAGAATAAAGTAAGTGACTGTGTGCACACACACACACACACACACACACACACACACACACACGGGTAACAAAAAATATAGACCCGTTTGTTATTGCTTTTTATTTAGCATTATTGTTATTGAAATCTAAAAAACATGACTATCATGTTTTTCTATTTCATATTTAACGTAAATGTTTTAATTGGAGGTGAAGGTAAAAGAAATCCATATCGATGCTGAGGGAAATGTATATGCTAATATTTAAATTGGCCTTTATTCGCCTCTTTTGTTATCCTTTTTCTAATGGATTATTTGACCTCCTTCGCGATATCTCGAGTCACGATATTCGAACCACGAGTCACTATATAATTCGAACGCGGAGGACGGACTCCCATCCAGTTACTCTTACTTATATCGCTTAACTTCGCTGATCGACGAAAAGCGGTGTTAGGACATTGACCACGAGGTAGAACCTTATTTTCTAAAACAATGAAAAGGTATAGTTAGTTGGAAAACTGTCTCCATAAAAAAAAAAAAAAAAAAATCTGTGCATGCTTTACATTACAAACTTTTCTTAAGATTTTGTCGGTGGTATCTTTGCATAACAAGTTTTGTTCAGGAACTTTTATCTACAGCTTTTCATCACACTTCGTTTCCAAATTTGAAATTCTGTAAAAGTACTCATTTTTATCTAGTAACTATGAATAATGTGTCTTAAAAAAAATAAAAAATAAAAAATGGAGTGCAGGGCAAAATTTTAAGTGCGTTTTCTAGTATGTTTTCTTTGTATTTGTAATTAACATGGTAAGTGCGTTAATTAACATGGTAACTGTATTAATTGTGTAATAAAATAAGACTTAAATTGGAATGAAAAAATATAGAGGGAAACGGAAAAGAGTTGTAGTACGGGAGAAGTTAGTCGATGAAGTTCGTAGTTTAGTTACATCAAAGATAATAAAACTCTTAATTAACCATTTACTTATTTAATTGTTCATATAACCCCATTTATTTCTATAACGTTTTCGAGTCGTCTTGGCATACACGCTACCAAATTTCTACGTATAGACGGAGTGCGCCTAATAGCTCCTTCCCACTGTGTGTGTGTGTGTGTGTGGCAAACATTGCTCCTCATTCTTCTACAATGTTTCCCCAAAGGTTTTATTAGATTTAGGTTTGTAGAACGGGCTGGCCATGGTATGGTAACATATATAATGAAGATACCATACGTAATATGGTGGTGGTGGTAGAGCGTCCGTTAATACATCCACATATTGTTCTCCAATCTCTCTCTCCTATTTTGGTCGGTTCCCCAGGACTAGATGAGAGCATTCATCTCTAAAACCCACCATTAATCCTGCTAATCCTTTGAGATATTTTGTTTTTTTTCTTTGTACCGAATTGTTTTATTGCGTTACCAGTGAAAGGCGCCATAGCACTTTTGAACCACTGAACACAAATTGATGAAACTTCACAAACATTGGGATCATTACAAAAAAGTGTTATGAGCAATAATCAGGTTCCTGCATCAAAGGTGAAGGTCACAAATATATATCAAAAGTCAAATGAAACATTTCCTGTCCGGGATATAACTTTTGAACCGTTCAACATAAATTAATGAAACTTCACATGTACATGAATCATTACAAGGCGATGTGTTCTGAACAAGACTCGGGTCCCTGCATCAAAGGTCAAGGTCACAAATAGAGGACAAAGGTTAAGTGGTAGTCCCTGCCCTAACTTTGGAATTGCTGTACATGAATTGATAAAATTTTTACACACGCATGGATCATCAAAAGACACGGGCCCGTGTATCAAATGTAAAGGTCATAAATATAGGCCAAAGGTCAAATGTAAGTTCACTCAACAAATTGCTGAGAGTTCACACACACACACACACACACACACACACACACATATGATTATAAGACAATGTGTTTTTAGCAACGTAGAAGTGAAAGTGTTCAAACAAAATGAAGGCCAATCACCAGTAATTATTTTGTCAAGTTCAAAACAGTTTAAATTAACATGGTTGCTCGTGGGACGCGGATCCACAATACAAATTGGTGGAAGTTTTCTAGTTTTAAAATTGGATTAAAAGGTCTCGTGTGTGTGTGTGTGTGTGTGCGTGCGTGCGCGTGTCACGACGAGATGTCATAACTTCGGGAGCTTATAGCTGAGGTCATTCCCAATCAAAAACTTCATATGAACATGGGTCTGATTCTTAATGGTTATGGAGCTATGGATGTTTGAATGTTTAAAAGTAAGAATAAGTGAACAAATAAATAGCTGCTAAAATTTTTATTCATGAATTTACAATAACTGTTCAGAATGACTATCCTCGGCCTCAATACACATCGCGGCTCGTCTGTGAATATCGCGCGTGTAACTCGCATTAGTTCATTACGATTGTCCTTTATGAGGGCTGCAGCATCCAAAATGCGACGGAGCAATGCATCTCGTGTTTCCACTTTTCTCTGGTACACCAGATCTTTCATGCGCCCCCACAGATAAAAATCTAGAGAGATTAGATCCGGAGACCTGGGTGGCCAATTTTGTGCACCACCACAACCGATCCATCGACCAGGGAAGTGATCATCGAGATGCGTTCTCACTGCACGGCTAAAATGGGGAGGAGCTCCGTATTGCATACACAATCGTGTTGCCAAAGGTACATCTTCTAACAGTGGCGGCAGTTCGTCTTGCAGAAATCGTAGATAAATGTCGCCTGTAAGACCACCTTCGAAGATAAACGGACCAATCAGCTGACCGTAGAGAATACCACACCACACATTGACACTGAACCAATGTTGAAAATTACTTTTCACAATGGCATGAGGATTCATTTCTGACCACATGTGAATTGCGAGTGTTGTTGACACCGTCGCGGTAAATTGAGCCTCATCACGGAACAAGACGTATCGATGCAATTGTCGATTGACATTGAGCCAATTACAAAATTTCAGCTGTTGGGCGCGATCCCCAGGTTGGAGGTGCTGAACGCGCTGTACGTGGTATGGATACACGCCTTCTTCGTGTAACATTCTACATACTCTCGTTCGAGGAACTCTTAAGACGTGTGGAAATCCTTCACGTACTAACAACATAAGAACTCCACTGTACCATCTGAATGATGTTTTCTTGTTTAGCCACATCTTGTCGTACCGGACGCTCAGATAAAACTAATGCTAGGAAATGAACAGCTCTCTCGCAATCTCCGGATAACGTTGCTAAACACTCGTCGATTCGGAATTCTTCGATTTGGAAAACGTCGCTGGTATTTAGCGACAGTAGTAGTAGTAGTAGTATTTCCATAGCAAAATCCATAAATATACACCATATCGGCATATTTGGCATTTGAAAACGTAAAAGGCATACTGAACGCACAAAACATCAATTGCACGCTATGAAACACAACACACTACTGCGTAGTTAGTTCAGTTCGGTAAGTAAATCTCAATTCAGTTCAAGGTCACGCAGGCGCATGCTTGAAATTCAAACATCCATAGCTCCATAACCGTTAAAAATCGGACCTATGTTCATATGAAGTTTTGACTGGGAATGACTTCAGCTATAACCTCCTGAGGTAAAGATTCGTTAGTGCACGATGCACATGGACAGAACTCTATATTGATTTTTATACAGAGATAGAGCAAAAAAAAAAAAATTATTATTTTACTCTATAGCGTTTTCCTCGCAAATTGATATTAACGGAGATATAAGCAATTTTTAGATCGATTAAAATCAATCGAAATCGTTTGCACAAGAAATGAAGGTCAGATTTGAATAAAACACACCAAAATACGCCACAAAAACATATTCTCGTATCCAAATCGACCCGCAGGGGTAAAACGAATAATTACCACTACACGATTTCAGTTTATTTTAATCGATCCAAAAATTGCTTATATCTTTGTTAATATAAATTTGCAAAGAAAAAACGCTATAGAGTAGTCTCTTTTTTTTTTCCGTCGTGACTCGCCCTATATATCAGGTCATCCCATAAGTAATGTCGTTTTTTACGATAGATTAAGTTTAAACTAGTCCTACTCGGTTTAAGCATAAATTTTCTGAAGGTTATATCTGAGAGGAGATCTATCGTGTTTCGTTACATACTTTACAGACCTTGACCAGTGAAGACGTGTGTTTTGCTTTATGTGAACCCCTCATAAACATGGCGGTATCAGAAGAGCATATCAGGCATATAATGCTTTACGAGTTCAAAAAAGGGAATAGTGCTACTGAAGCAACGCAAAACATTCAAACGTTTATGACAACGATATTCTGCGTGTGAGGAAATGTCAAAGATGGTTTCAAAAGTTTAGGAATGGTGACTGCTGTTTGACAGATGCAGCACGCTCTGGACGCCCTGCTGAGTTTGATGATGACCTGCTGTTAGCCGCACTTAAAGAAGACTGTTCAACAACTGTCGAAGAATTGGCCCAAAAACTCAATTCATCCCCGTCCACCATCCATCGACATTTGCAACAACTCGGGAAAGTGCCTAAGTTAGGAAAATGGGTGCCACATGAATTGTCGGTCGACAATCTGAGGGTGCGGGTAAACAAACATTAGCACAGCTCTTCATTCCCGTGAACTCCAAGATCCGTTTTTGCACTGTTTAGTGACTGGTGATGAAAAGTGGATACTGTACCAGAATGTTAAGCGCCGTCGACAGTGGGTTTGTGCCGGAGAACCAGCGACACCACAGCCAAAACCAAATCTTCACCCTCGGAAGGTGTTGCTTAGTGTTTGGTGGGATAAAGGTGATGTAATACACTTTGAAACCTTACCACACAACCAAACAATCACCGCTCAAGTCTACTGTCAACAACTGGGTCGATTGAACACTGCACTAAAAGAAGAGAGACCTTCTTTGGTTAATCGGAAAGGAATCGTGTTCCACCACGACAACGCACGTCCTCATACCGCTCGGATCACTTCTGCAAAAAGTGAGTAGCTTGGGTGGGAAAAACTTCCACATCCTCCATATTCTCCAGACCTTGCGCCTTCAGAAATTATCATCTCTTCAGGAGTCTGCAAAACTATCTTGACGAGAAACAGTATACTTCTTTTGATGACCTGCACACCAGTCTTTGTACGTTTTTGGCCTCAAAACCGCCTGAATTTTATAAACATGGCATTGAAAAGCTTGTAGGACGTTGGCAGAGTGTCATTGATTCCGATGGAAAGTATATACTAGATTAAAAAGTTTCAGTTGTTTTTTTTTTGTCCTTTAAATTCCGATCTAAAAAACGACATTACTTGTGGGATGACCTGATATAGATATATATTTATTTATTTATTTATTTATTTATTTATTTATTTATTTTATAAGCCATGCAACTCTCCTTTGAACCCATCTCCAGTTCTTCTCTGACGTCATCTCTTACTACCAGAGATTTCAAATTTACTTTCATCTGTCCAGAGTACATGTTTCCAGTCTAACATAAAGTTTTGGTGTTGTTTTGCCCATTTCAATCGCCGTTGCTTATTGTCAGGACTCGGATAACGTTTTCTAACAACTACACGACCATTCGACTTTGCCTTTCTTAGTTGCCTTTGGACAGTTGAACACGAGACATTTTTTTTTATTTTATATTGTGTTCAGCGGCTAGTTGAGGTGCTGTCAGGAATCTATTTCTTTTGGACTTTCTAACCAATACTCTGTCTTCCCTGATTGTCGTCTTTCGTCTTCTTCTTCCTCGGCTCTTGTTGTTGTTTACTGAGCCTGTCTCCTCTTGTCTTTTTAATGGTTTTGGATACTCCATTCTGAGAAACGCCTATCCTACGTGCAATATCTCTTTGGGATATTCCAAGACGATGCAGAGTCAATATTTCAGTGCGTTTCTTTATAAGAATTTCTTTCCTGGGGTCATTATTAATTTCTTGAAAGGAAAAGTTGTTGCTTCATAAATAGTGAGTATTTTCAGTGGGAAAATAAAATGTTTTGTTTTCAGAGCTTAAACAATGTAAGACAGTTATGGAAAATGTGAAAAAGCTGAAAGTTTTTGAATACGCAAGAATATGTAGGTAAATGCGACCTGCATCAAGAGAATCAAAGTTCATAAATTCCATAAATGTAGGATTAAATACAAACTAGAGGGAGGGCTAAATGATTACTGGAACTTCATACATACGTCTATTGCATTATGTAAAAATTATATTGGTTTTGACAGAACTTTCAAGCTAAAGCACGTTTTTCTAGTGACACCATAATTTTGACCGCCTGTGTGTGTGTGTGTGTGTGTGTCTCATGGTGAATATACACAATTTTTTCACGATCGTAGTATAGTGGCTCGTGCCCTCACCTTCTGATGAAGAAGTGTTAGGTACGAATTCTGGTGGGGCAATTTTCACCACACACACACACACACACACACACACACACACACACACACACAATATAATATATATATATATATATATATATATATATATATATATATTGCCGTTCAAACTAAAGAATTGGAAAGTTGACGCAGAATTCGCTTCCTTTTTTTCTAATAGAGTTAAGATGGGCAAATAACGTGTTAATTATTTAGGATTTATTATTATAGAAATAAATTCCCTTTGACATTCCTCCTCCGTTAATCTTCCGAAAACATTTCGTTCAGAAGTTAAGAATTACAGTTGAATTAGTTTTTGTTTATACGGTTCAACAAACTTTATGCAGTAGTTACTTATATACAGTATATATATATATATATATATATATATATATATATATATATATATATATATATATGTGTGTGTGTGTGAATTTTGTAGGCACCTGAAGGCCCTGAAGTGAAGATCAGGGCCCCCATGTATTCTTGTTTTTTGCTTTACAGTACCAAATATAATAATAAATTAAATTGAATGCCCGGTTAGGTCAACTGTACGCCCTTGACGATTGGTTAGGTTAAGTCGTGATATTTTCGTTAGTTTTAACGAAGATATCATTTGGTAATTAAAGCTGGGACCTTGATCTTCAGGTGATCCATTTGTGGAAAATATTTCCTTTTTAGGGCTTTTTAATTAAACGTATTTAATATATGACGAACAGACACTTCTTAAAGACTATTTATAATATAATAAATCATGTGTGCATAGCTTAATTTTTTATGGTCACAATTTTGTGTGAAGTTACTCGTAAGTTATAAATGCGTGTATATGAAAGGTTGGAAATTTGTGACAGTTGTTGCCCATATAAGGTTAAGTTCTATTCTAATTAGTTGCGGATTGCAGAATCTGTGTGTGTGTGTGTGTGTGTGTGTGTCAGTGATGTAGTCGAGACCACCAAGTCCGAGACTGAGACCGAGACCTGATCCTGTGAGACCAAGACCAAGATCGAGATCAAAGGTTCGAGATCGAGATCTACCTTCCGAGATCGAGACCCTTAAAATTCGAGATCGAGATCGAGACCAAGCTTATGCCCTTTCAATTTGTTTTACACTATTATGGAAATTAGACTATGTTAAGTTATTCTATGCTTTATTGAATTTATCGGTACTGTTTTCTTTATGCTGTATTTCTTGCATTATTTTTGTGTGAAGCATTTTATTTTTTCAAATGCATATTGGATGGGAGGATAATCGTTTTTATCACGCCACAGAGGTTGACACGCCGTTTGGCAACATTAAGTGGCTTTATAATATATACTTATATATATAATTAACATAAAGAACGACGCTTGTATAGGAGAATGTTCCGCGCAAGATGAGGAGAGAGAACGAAACAAATGAAAAAATGAGGTAACCACCCGGCAATCGAACCCGGGATCTTCCGATTGCCGGTCAGATATGATAACCATTACACCACGGGCCTCACTCGAACAAACGCCGTAATTCTCCTACATACGCGCAGAAACCAATGCCCCAAGGGGGCACCTCCCGCATACCGTACATTATATACATTTTAACTGCAAACACGCAGTATAATTAACGTAAAGAACGACGCTTGTATAGGAGAATGTTCCGCGCAAGATGAGGAGAGAGAACGAAACAAATGTAAAAATGAGGTAACCCACCCTCATCTTGCGCGGCACATTCTCCTATACAAGCGTCGTTCTTTACGTTAATTATACTGCGTGTTTGCAGTTAAAATGTATATAATGTACGGCATGCGGGAGGTGCCCCCTTGGGGCATTGGTTTCTGCGCGTATGTAGGAGAATTACGGCATTTGTTCGAGTGAGGCCCGTGGTGTAATGGTTATCATATCTGACCGGCAATCGGAAGATCCCGGGTTCGATTCCCGGGTGGTTACCTCATTTTTTCATTTGTTTCGTTCTCTCTCCTCATCTTGCGCGGAACATTCTCCTATACAAGCGTCGTTCTTTACGTCAATTATACTGCGTGTTTGCAGTTAAAATTTATATATATAATATACTATATAATTCTCTATTTAGTGTTTCCATTTTCAATCAAATTAATGTGACGGGGGGGGGGAGGCAAATTTTTTTGTAGCGCGAACCTAAAAAAATCCAGACCCCCCCGCAAGACAAACGTGGCAACTCAAAACAGGGTGACTGGTTAGTGAATACCTAGAGTCCCTTACTTTTACAAACTTTCATAAACATTCTGAATTGTGTCTGTTCAACCAAGCCACCATCATGAGTATGCCAATAACATGTATTTTTCATTACGGTCTCGAGAGGTCTCGAAAGGTCTCGGGGAGAAAAACCGAGACCACGTCTGTCGAGACCGAGATCGAGACCGAGATCGAGATCTGCAAATTGGGTCTCGAGTTCGGTCTCGAGACCGAGACCGATCTCGAGACCTACATCACTGGTGTGTGTGATACTTAAACTCGACTGCTGACGGGTCTTGATGGTTTTCTAGTTAAAATGTGGAAGTTTGTTGGCCAATTTCTCTCATGGCCGGGGGGAGGGGGTATTTTGTAAATTTATTTTTCATATACACAAAAGCTCAAAACAATATTTTTATGAACACAAAATACTGTTTGTGTTTAGAAAACAAAATTTCTTAATTTTTAACAAGTTTTTTTTCAAATTTTTGCCAGGTGTGTTTCTAAGTGTTTATGCAAGTCGTAACAATTATAGCGCGATAATATTAAATAAAATTAAGCTTTGAATTGTTAATTAATTATTAATTAATAAATGTGCTTGTTTTTTTGTAGTTCTCTTTAACGAACCCTTATCGCATTGGGGTTAATCTCTTATTTTATAAGGGCTGAGGTTTATGAATAGATTAAGAGTGACGTTTTCATTAGAAATAAATATCGTATACGTTGACACCTATAACATACGAGAACTAGTGGCGATCTCCGTGACGGATGACGCTTCGCTTATTCAAGGATCACGCTCGATAATATATTGTTATATTAATAAAGAGAAACTGCTAAATTAATATAGACTTATAGAACCGTGCGGTTTTCAAAGGGCTCGGAGACAGCTTTAAATTGACACCTATCGACACCTGTCGACTCTCATTTAAAAAAACAAAAAAAAAAAAACAATTTCTTTTCCTTTTTCAAATCTTTAAATCTTGCTTAGTTTTATCTTAATCACAGGGTCACAAATTCATTTAACTTATGATGATGATGATGACGACTATAACCGTGTCCACCCCTCCTGTGTGTGTGTGTGTGTGTGTGTGTGTGTGTGCTTATCCTTCATCTCTGGCGTTACATTACATCACTTGTATGTACCGTAAATATTCTATTTCCTGATGTTGGCTATGTTCGTTTTATATACGAGTTATCTCATTACTACCTCAGCAGTCAATTCGTCTCCGCGCTTCCTGTGGGGTCCTTATATATTGCCATAAAACGTACATCTGTTTGCGGTGAAATATGGGCGACCTCAAAGAATTAAGTGCTTAAACATCCCATCTGTTCGCCACAGAGATGAAACATAAATAAATACATCACATTCAGCTTTTGATTTTTGTTTGCAGAGTAAATAGTTTAGTACAAGTGTTTTACTACATTGACATACTTTTATTCTTATCGGTGTTTATTACACACACACACACACACACACACACACACACACACACACACACACACACGGTCCAGATACTTAGCAGAACATGAGCTATCACTAGGTGGCAAAGGTTTGTTGACCATTATTTGTCCTGAACCATGTCTCGCTTCTATATTAAGCAATGAGCGTATCGGTTAGCTATAATCGGCCTCCGCAGTGTCATGTCCCTTCGATAAGGAGGGGCAAATAGCACGAAAGGAGACCATATATTTTTATCTTCTCCATCTTCAAGTTTTTGTTGCGTGATTCGCTTTGAACTTTACGTACGTTGATGTCATCGTCATTTTTATCCGTATAGAAGATGTTTCATTTATAATAGATACACCATTTGTATGTTTTTTAAACATTTGAAGAGAGGAATAAATTATTTTGTATTTATTATTAGTCTGTGGAAGAAAGTCATCCACAAAAGTCGTTAGGTGATAATGAGGGAAAGTAGTTGATGTAACGAAGGAGATCCAAGAAACGTGCAGAAGTGAGCCAACTTTAGATGGAGATTGGGGCTAGGAGGTTTATTTTATGAGCATTGAGGTTCTAATGGGTTTTTATAGTCTTCACTGCGTAAGTTTTGTCTGTTTTTCTGTTTCTGTGGTGTATTCCATAACAGGTTTTGGCTACGTCCAAAACATTTTCACACCTTATCCATTTTCACTGTTTTAACGCCCTGTGAGAAATCGCAAAACATTTCGTGGCACGTTGCTTGTGGTCCTTCTTCACGACTTACCAGTCTGATATTTGCTGGATGATTATATTTAAGGCCAGTGAGGAATTGTTTCACATTGTTCTAATTTTTCTTTTTCTTTGTATAAATACTCACGCAATTATTCTTTAATATTTCATAACATTATTTCTTGGAAGTGTTTCAAAAGGGCATTTTCCATACGAGAAAAGATGAATTCTGTTGAATTTGGATAATTTTGAGATCCCCGATATCTGATTATATTGTCAGTGCAGATACAATAACTGTTTTATTACAAACTGAGAGCTTTTGATTTGACTTGAATGGTAGGTTTATTTTTAAAAATTTATAAAAGTTCATTGCCGTGGGTGTTAAACAGTTTCTCTTTTTGCATGGTCTGAACTGGCCAATCTTGCTCCCAAGTATTTAGTGCAGCTTTTAAATATATTTGAAGATAGGGAAAAGTTAGTTAAATTAAAAAACGCAAGTAGGCTACTGACAATACATCATCCAAAACCACTGCAGTGTAATTTTTTGTTTTAGTTCTTTGCGGGTAATTTTTTAAGTACTAGCTCGAAATGTGGGACCTGCCTGACGTTGGAAGGAAGGGTAATGATGGTGGGAAAGCCCGTTTGAGTTCTCACGCAGGTGATGAGATTTGCGAAGCGAAGAGAGAGGAGAGAGGCCAACCTACTTTTACTTTCGAGCAAAACAAACAATCATTTGAGGCAAATATCTCCTTTAAAGAGGTGTTTATGAAGCATAAAAAAGTATTTTTTATTTTTATTTATACACTAAATTAAGATTAATGATATATATATATATATATATATATATATATATATATATATATATATATATATATATATATATACATATATAAGCACACCGGACAAAAAATTAGTCACCCCTAATAGCACCGATAGTAGGAAGTTCAAGGTCACACAGAGGGCGCTGATGTAGCATTGGTAAGTGACAAGTAGCGGTGACGTAGCACACAGGATCAGATCTGTTTCGTGAGGTGGGGAAGAACAAAGTGTGTGTTGGATATAGTCTGCAAAATGGGTCGTGAGGCAGACGTTACTCAGTGGCAAAAAGGAGCCATCGTGTTTGGCAGAGCCCACGGACACAAAATGTCTGAAGTAGCCCAATTTGTTGGTGTGTCAACGCGTACTGTCCAGCGAGTTTACAAAGAGTGGTGTAGTTCGCAATCAACTGACAATCGACGGCGTAACTGTGGCCGGAAAACAATTCTCGACAATAGGGGCCGCCGCCATGTTTCTCGTCTAGTAACTGCAAATCGTTTTCAAACCAGAGAACAATTGCTCCAAGAAACCAATGAGGTTCTCCAGCGACCAATTTCCGAACGGACATTGCGACGAGAACTGCATGCGATGGACATCTGGAGCAGGGTACCACGGAAGAGGCCGCTGTTAACAGCAAGTCACAAATTGGCACGTTATAAATGGGCTCAGAGGCACAAAAACTGGACTGCGGCAGATTGGAAACGTGTAATTTGGTCCGATGAGTCCCGTTTTTGTTGTTCTCCAATGATGGGAGGCGACGAGTACATCGCAGGTCCAATGAAGCCTTTAATCCTGAATGCGTCGAAGGTGTTGTTCAGGCTGGAAACAGAAAGTGAAGCGCAGGAATAGACACCCACAGACTCTGGCGGAACTTCGGGACCGGCTGATGAACGAGCAAATCGATGTTCAGTACATGCACAACCTCGTAGAGTCTCTGCCTCGCTGGATTCGTTCGGTTATCAAGGCCAGAGGCGCCGTCACACGTTATTAGGTACATTCTGAGAGGGGTGACTAATTTTTTGTCCGGTGTGCTTATATATATATATATATATATATATATATATATATATATATATATATATATATAAACCTTACCTTACATATATATATATATAATATATATATATATATATATATACAGGGTGGTGCAAAAGTCTGGACCCATAGGCGGTTTATATGGAAAAAAAAAGTGTGTCCTGCAGGAAGTTTATTATGAAATGAAATTTAATTAACAATACACCAGTGACTAAATTATGTTAAATTTAACGTTCTAGTTCAGAATTTACAATACGTGTTCGAATTGATGTCCATCTTCTTCCAAACACTTTTCTACTCGGTTGACACAAGACCTTTGCACATTTGTAAGCATAGTAATATTCGTCCTTATGGCTTCAATTTCTGTTGTGATGTTATCCTTTAGCGCTTGTATTGTTCTTGGTTTGTTAACGTAAACCACTGATTATAAAAATCGAAAGATATTTTTTATATAGTAAATTGCCTATGGGTCCAGACTTTTGCACCACCCTGTATATAAACACACACACACACCACACACACACACACACACATTTCGTGATGCGACGGATGTTTTAATCCGGTTTTGTCTTTCTAATACAAAAATTATGAACCCCTCAACTTTTTTTTATTTATCTTTTTTAGAAGGTGGGTGGGGGGGCTCAGTTGTAATTTTATTCAAAATGTAAACCTAAAACCGGAAAAAAAATTTTTGCCATACTTGGCTCATGTTAACTCTTACTATTGAAAGTAATTCTTTATTGTGATTAATTTTTAATAAACATTATGAAGATATCTAAAATTATATTGAAATTTAATTTTAATTAAATACATAACGAAAGTGCATCGATAAATATTTGAATATTGACTCTAATATTATAGCCTATGTTTTAATATAGCCTTTTAATAAAGGATTTTTTTGACGATGGCACACCTTCACGTCCTTGATTGCCCCTCATTGTTAAAAATGTTAAAAGAAAGTAGAAAATATTAGATGTTCTCTAGGACGAGAGTCACCAATAAGCGGACCACAGTCTGGATCCGGACCGCCGCGGGGAATAAACCTATACTCTGATTTTAGGATTTACTTCAAAATATAGACGAACTTTGACATTTCAAAAGAATCAAAATCATACTTTTTTTTTTTAATTTAAATTTTCATTCGGGAAATTAAAAGTTGCCATTTGAAGTTGTTTGATAACGAAAATAATGCCGGCCACATCGTGAAAACACTCCGGGGGGGGGGACGGATGGAGGAGTGTGGTTTAGCGGACCTTGGTACAGTTACAGAAACGGTACTATAGCGTTTTCGCCAAAATGTGTTCATTTTGTTTGGAGCAAACCGTACCTTTCAACTGTGTTTAGTTTCTTAAGCTCTGGAATTCTACCCGCGAGTTCAACTACCGTAACCTAACCCAACGTAACCTTACCTTTATTAAATGAAATTATATGAAACGAACACATTTTGGTTCATAAGTTAAATTTTGGCGCAAACGCTTTAGTAGGACAGAAACACCAATGCGGACAGCGGAGAAAATGAATTGGTGACGCCTGATTTACGTCATTGGCTTAACATGAATTAATATAAAATCTTTTATATTTTTCTTCGTTTTTATAACATTTAGCGAGTATTTTATTGGTTATATATACTCGCATAAATTTTTATTTGGCATATAAAAATAAGCTGAAAATAGTTATTTAACCTATGATGTTTCCTGTCTATTTTCTATATTTTTTAAATTACATATACAAAATATTTTTGTTGTTTTTACAACATATAATCAGATAATTTATCATGTAAAGGGATTTTCTAGTGCATAGGCGAATTTTTTTTTTGTTTAGAAAATACTACCAAAATACTATCTATCTATATCTATATAGTTGATATGATAATTAAGAGGTATTCAGTGTATAATTTTAGTTCCAAGTGACGGAATCGTGTGGATGTAAGTAAAATTTGTGTAATTATTTTTTAAACTTTAATTCGTCAGTCTTTTAAAAGAAACGATGAAGTTTTTATTAAAAAAATAACAGGTTACAGTAGTCAACCCATTACTGGTATAAACTATGACAACCAACCAATCTACGGACCAACAGTATATAAATGTTTAGGGGAATAACATTTATGTTTCTGGTTACAAACTTCTAAATTGTTATAGTTTAATCGTGGTTGTCATAGTTTATTATGATATTTGGTGGTTATAAACAATTTTTTTTTCCTCCCAGTATTTGTTTCTATTCAGTCTTGAATTTGTACCTTTAACTCTACGGTCTTTTTAGATGCTTCTCAAGCACTGTATTTGGTTACTGATTTTCATACATTTCATAAGTCGATATAATAAATACATGAGCTATTTATCCGTGACAACATAAGTTGTAATTTAGAGGGTAAATGCTGAAGTCATTGACTGAAAAATCAAAATAACAGATATATACAGGGTGTCCGAGAATTATGTGTACAATTTTTGGCTGTTATTAAAAGTCAACCATGAAGTGTAGAAATTCCAGTGTTGTCCCATTTTACAGAGAATCTCATTAAGTTTTTTCTGATACCAAGTTTTGACAAGTTTTTTAGAAATTCCAGTGTGTCCGAACATTATCTGTACAATTTCATCTTTAATAAAATTCTTGATAACACACGTAAAATTCTAGACAAGATTATTTAGAATCTGTATTTTCAAAAGTTTCTTTTATTAAAGTAACGTTGTTACAAACATTCGATATGTGCACCATTAGTGATTCGCAAAACATCCAATCGATACTCCAAATGTTGCCATGTACGCTGCAGCATATCCACATCAATTCGCTCAATAGCAGCTGTGATTCTTGCTTTTAAATCATCAATGTCTGTCACCCGCGTACATTTCTAAAAAACTTGTCAAAACGTGGTATCAGAAAAAACTTAATGAGATTCTCTGTAAAATGGGACAACACTGGAATTTCTACACTTCATGGTTGACTTTTAATAACAGCCAAAAATTGTACAGATAATTCTCGGACACCCGGTATATAATAAAATTCATAAAATTTGTCTTTTGCGTACATTTAAGTAATAAAATTTTAGTTTGCTCTTAAAATTTTATGATAGTGGTGTAGAATTTTAGAATTTTCTATTACTGAATGGAGAATTAAGATGTTTAAAATAAATGGAAAATAACTTTGTATTTAATAACAGCCCTCGAAGACTCGATTATGTATTACTTTATAGTTAAAGATTCATTCATGTGAACCTTCTGAGATTCAACTTGAACACAAACAAAATTTGAATGTTAATTCTTAGTCATCATTAATATACCTCGCACTTTTATGGTTCTTTGTTAGGTCGTCATCGATTCGATGTAGCCGAAAATCATTGTTTGGTTTCTGCTTTCAACGTCAATTTATTACCCCACCCCTTTTTTATGAATCCATAAATCAATGAATTTTAGTTAATCCATCAATAAACCTAAATATACAGTATATACCAGTATTTATGTGTATATATATATCAAGAGAGAGATCTCAGGAAAAGACGATAGACCTAGACCAATATACTATAATCTAGTAAAGCTATAACTGCATTACCCTAAATTCACAGAATGGATCACATCCACACACTGCTTATGAAACTTGCATCTTTTTGAGAAAGCATGTTTCCCTCTTTCATGAGCCAGAGGAATGACTCCCCAACTCACCTGACCTCACACTTCTTGACATTTTTATTTGTGGGGTTACATAAAAGACAGGATCTATTCTACCAAGCCTAAGACACTTGAAGACCTAAAGACCAAAGTCTTATGAAGTAATTAACATCATCCCAGCTGAGCTATTTCCAGAAATTGCCACATATTTGTGTAAGGTTGAATATCGTATTAGAAAAACAAATGGCGATTACACTGAATATGTTGTTTAATTAAGGTTAAATTTCTATGTTTTACGTACCTATTGTGTTTGTCTTTGCGTCTAGATTCGTTGTTTTTAGCTTTGAATATTTATTTAGAAATAGGGCATTTTGGGGGACACCTTATATATAATTTAGTTGGTTGATTAAGTAAAACCTTATAGATCGTGTGTTTTTCAGGTAATATAAGTTTAAATTGTTATATGTATATACATATACTATAGATATATATATATATATATAGAGAGAGAGAGAGAGAGAGAAATTTTTAGCGATGTACACTCGAAATGCAAGATAAAATATTTTGTATGAAACTTCTTTGTAAAACGAAACTGAAATGGAACAAGTCGCATGCAAGCAATGATAACCAGCTTAGATTTATAAAGGAATAAAGCGTTTATCTTCATTATGTGGAATTCAGGACGTCGCGCGAACGATGAATTTGTATTTGTCGCCAATCAAGTTGTTACCGCCACTGCGTCGGTTGATGTATCATCCGTTACATCTTGGAACAAAGGGCAGAAGATAGCTTGCCTGTATCCCATCCCAACTGACCTTCCGCCCTTCCCGCCCTTCAGAATCCTTCGTATTCGATGCCTGTCGTTAAAGCCCATTCTAGAGCCAAGAGCCCACCGTTGCCGCCCGAACTCATTGAACTGCTCCCTCCTCCTCTGAGGAAGTTATCGAGGGAAGATTGTTCGGATTTAGATCCGCCCTCACGACCACCTTTGCCGGGGCAGTTCGATTTGGATAACGGATCGAAAGACACGGAGTCCTCACCCCATTCACGACCAGATTCTCACAATTACGATTATTTGAGCGATTTGGTTACGTCTGATGCGGTCAAGGTACTCGTCAAAGCATCGTCTCCCGTCCCTTCTCGCGCGAGGTCAGCAGCTACCTCCGTCGCGCTTCCTCTTCTTTGCAATCTCGCTTCCCGTAGTCCCAACATTACCCAAAGTGATACGGTAAAAAGTAACAGTAGTTGCAGTACTGGTACGAGTTCGCTCAGTAGCGCTAGTACTCTTTCTAGTAACGACGGTGTACTGATTAATGTTGATGCCAAACCCCCCTCTCTCCATCGAATAACCCCCCCTCCAACGCCAAAATTCAGCCGTGTGCCTGTTCCTACTAAGCAGAATATGAATACGAATTTAATGGCTCGTGCATTGCCGAAAGGCAATTATTCGGTCGTGATGGCAAGAGAAGGTCAGAAAACTCAGGTAGTGAGAAATTTAGATAAGTCTGACGTTCCTGCGCCATTTGTTTCGTCTTTTAGAAGTGGTGGTGGTGGTCAACCCGTGAGAAATATTATACCTTCCAAAAACAATAATTGCCGCACGGCTGACGCAGATAGAAAATATGAATCTTCAAACAAGGTTACGCAAATTTCGTGTAGTAATAGCAGTAGTAGTAGTAGTAGTAGTAGTGCCCCACGTATTGAGCCAACTAAAAATATTAAAAGAAATGTATCTCAGAATTCGTATATAACAGTTAACAGTACAAAAGTTGTTGTCGGTACGAAGAAAGAAGAGAAATTCCCGAACGAAAATAAAGGTTTGGAAAGTGATAATTTCAAAATGTATAATCACCGTCTTAATTATTCAAGAAATAAAATTAATTTGGATTTTAATTCTTCTTCCGTAAATTCAGACAAACGTTTCAACCCCGTTTCAGTTTCCTCTTTCCCTTCTCCTGTATCTTCCCACTTTCCTTCTCCTTCGTCGTCTCCACGAATAAACCGTAACCAGTCCGCTCCGTCTCCTCCCCCTCCTCCTCTTCCTCTTCCCATTTCTCGATTCGCCCGCGCTGCTTATCCCGTAGTCCCTTCTTCCCCGCAGCAGGCCATACGTCCAGCATTCAACACGGGTAATTCGCCCAGTATGAACCAATCGTCAACCGAAGTGAATCGTGCGTGGAATAAAGTTGGATTACCTACACAAAATTCGAATCTCGATCCCTCTAAAATTAATGTAACAAAATCGCCCGTTTTTGAAACTTCTACTGACACCACCTACAAGAATTACAGTCCATTCTCTATCATCAGTGAAAGAATGTCTCCCATTGGGGCTTCCCTTCCTCGTAAAATTGTTAAGAAGTCGGAAGGCATTTACGATAATTTTCAAGTTTCGCATCGGGAAACGAACGGAAGAGACGGGTCAGTCTGTAAAAATAAATTTCCTGAAGCTTCTTTTTGCGCAAATCCTAGAATGGAGAACTTTGAGTCATCCACGGCGTCTTCGCAGGTTTTAAGGAAAACATCCCCATTTGATAGTCGTTCGTCCTCAGTTCCTCTCCCTCAGTTTACGGGATGCAAATTTGATCCAGTTTTGGACTCTACTCCCTCTCCAATTCGGAGCCATAGCGTTTCTCCGCCAATTTGTACCCCGCCAGTGGCAGCCTCTTCGCCTTTTCCTTTCGTTCTTTGCGAAGGACGCAGTCGCAACAGTGAACGCTTTCGACACACACCACCAGTTTCTCCACAAACAGGAAGGAGGTCGGCATCGCCATGGAGAGGGGGATCGTCTTCCCCAGTATACCGGCATTCTCCCTCTCCCGATCCTGGCGGCACTCTTGGACGACCCCCTTTACCCAGGAAGCCACATCGGAAATCAAAGACAGTTGAAGTTGGCTGTTTGGCGTTGCACCCTCAAGTAACGTGTCATGATCCCAGTTTTCATTCGCACTTCCGTCACCAAAACCTTGATCAGATGTGCCAAATACCGCAGTACAATCTTAATCAAACTGAAAACTACTTACAGTATCATCAATGTAAGATAAACCCCATTTGTTCATCTCGCTTAAATCAAAATCAGCATCAATACTCTCACCATTTTGAACACGGGCACCACCACCAACAACATGGCTGTGCTTTTTTTATTCCTCCATCGTCTTTCGTCAATTCCTGCGGAAGTAATTCTGATATGTTAAACCACCCAAATGATATGGCATCATGCGATAAACAAAAGTCAAAGGTAAGAAATAAACCAACGTTTTATCGGTGCATGAAAAACTGGCTGAAGCATACTCAGTAGTTACCCCTCAAAAAAGCATGCGAACACATTTTCTGTAAAGTACAAAGAAAACGGAATGTCCACCAAATGCTCAGCAAAAGTGGTTATACTAAAAAAAAAATTACTTAAAAACTTTAATTAATGAAAAACTATAGACGTAATGAAGTGAGTTTTAAATATATCGTAAAGCTACATTTATACTTTGTTTTTGACGCTTTTTCGCTCTCTTTAATTTACTATGAAACAAAGAAATTGGTTGATTGGTGGCTGTTATTCAAAAATTTACACAGTGCAAATTCTAGTTAATAAGGAAAAATATATAGCATGAAAAAAAAACCACCTTTTTTTCGAATGCAATACTTCAGACCATCTCAACGATTACTGCTGCAAAAGGTAAGAGAAAAAAGTGTTTCCCTTATTATCTCTATTTCTTTCTTTAATTTATGAATCTTACAATTTGTTTAGTATGTTTCTGACTCGCTCTCAATCAGATAAGGTACTTTATTTTCTTTATATTTGCATTTTTAAAAGAAAATAATTTTTTCAAACCTTTAATTTTATGTAGATAAAGTTAGTGGTGTGTGTGTGTGTGTGTGTGTGTGTGTGTGTGTGTGTGTGTGTGTGTGTGTGTTATAGTGAAGTTGAATGTGTTGGAGCTTTTATGCCTGCATGGATATCATCCACTTTTCAAGCCTGAGATTTTTTTTCTCAATTGAAATCTTAATTCTGTGTTATTAAATTACGATGCAACAGATCCTCATTGTTAGGTAGAGTTTATGCAGTGGTTATCATCAATGTGGTTTATCAGTTATTTGTGCATGTAATGATTCTCTCTCTCTCTCTCTCCTCTCTCTCTCTCTCTCTTCTCATATATATATATATATATTCTATACAGGGCGTCCCAAAAAAAATGTATACACACTTTAACAGCCGATAGCTCAATTGATGTTTCTTCTTTCCAAGTTAAACCCATTAGAATTAATAATGGCAGTCAGACTAAGCTTGAACAAAGGAAATTCATTCTAAAATGCTACTGGAAGTGTGAAAACGCAGTGAAGTGCAAAGACAGTTTAGGAGGGAGTTTCAACAGATCCACCAACGCGACATTACCATCACTCGAATTAGAGATAAGTTTGAAGCCGATGGAACCGTCAGAATGTCCACAAGAAGCGTTCCGGAAGACCCGGACATCGACAAGCCCCACAAAGCAAGAAAGAGTACTGGAAACGTATCACCAAAGTCCAAAAATCTGTGCGGCAAGCGAGTCGTGAGGTAGAATTTCAGAATCGTCTGTCCAACGCATTTTGAAGCGCTGTCAATGGAAAAGTTACATTCCAAGATTAGTCCATGCTATTAATGAAGATGATGATGATGATGAGTCCGGACCGAAGAGTGGAGTATTGCGAGTGGTACTTGGCACGATGTGGATGTGATTGGACGAAGGGGTTTCGTAGAATACCCTCCGCGTTCACCAGACCTCACACCACTAGACTTTTTTTTATGGGGATACTTAAAAGACAAAGTCTACGCTATAAAACCTGCAACGTCGCTGAATTGAGAGCAGCCATTGAACGAGAATGCACACAAATACCAAACGAAATGTTTCGTGAGTTTGCGATTCCATGCTTCGCGTTATCAGCAGTGCCTGGACCAGAACGGACGTCAGTTTGAAAACAGGCGTGACAACAATCAAATAATGTCTGTAGATTCTATTACATTTTGAAAATGAAATGTATTTAATAAACACTGCCTTTATAATTATTTAAAGTGTGTATACATTTTTTGGGACGCCCTGTATATATAATATATATATATATATATATATATATAATATATATCGCTAAAAGTTATATATATATAGCTAAAAGTTACGTTCGCTCCTATTCAGTGCTATCTTTTGTATCACTTTCATCCAACACGGAAAATAGCTATTATTTTGTAAGATTTTTTTCGGGGGGGGGGGGGTCAATTTAACTTAGGTTAAGTTAGGTTAACCTAACTTAACCTAAAATAAAATAAAAATAAAAAAATGGGTGTGTAAAATCCCGAGGTAGTATGTAGTAGTAGTAATTTGATTTTGAGTATTTTAATTAAAATGCTAACGCGAGTGAAATTCGAAAAAATAATCGCTGTATACGATAAAAGGGCGCATTCTCAACTTTTTAATGGAACCCCTCCCTACATTAACGTAAGCGTAAGTGATTAAAATTTTGAAAAAAATAGAACTTCATGTAAGAGCTAATGTAACTTCAATGACCACCGGCACAAATGTATGAACAATTTAGCGATATATATATATATATATATATATATATATATATATATATATATTATATATATGATGAATTTCACAAGTGAAGTGAGAGGTGAAGTGAATGAATGATGCAAACCCACAAGGAAAAAGAAAAAAATTACTCCAAGACCTTTCGTCTTTTTTTTCTTTTTCCCTGTGGGTTTGCATTATATGTATGAAAAGTCGCCACCAAATGAGAAATAGATTGAAACTCGCGACCCAATGAGTAATACTTTTTTTCTGGGACCATATCATAAATGTTGAGAATGTTGTTCATTCAGTTCAAAGCACGTTAATGTAACGTAATTAATTCGTGTCATTCCCTTTCGTTAACGACTTTTCGGACGCCCTTTATCTGCAATGCAAACTGATAACAGACCATTGTTGCTGCCACTAGTAATGAACCACGTACGGAAGCCTTGTCAGGACACTGATCCTCAATATACTTCAAAATGATACTGCGAGCTGCTCGTACCTTGAATGGGTGTATGGGCGGAGCGGTGCTTCATATAAAACAATGAAACCTTTCCTAAAATTTAACTTAATCCGTTGACATGTCTTAAACGTCTACTGTATATAAAATATGGAATATCAAGCATGAACACGCACGACCTCTCCTGTTGAAAAGATCGCTCCCACCAGGATTCGAACCCACTACCTTTCGAACAGAAAGTAAGGGCGCAAGCTACTACAGTATATTACCCGTCATAAAATTGTACAACCTACGAAAGCTTATGCGCGTCTTCGGTCGTTTAAATACAGAACAGGTTGTGTTAACTTTAATTCCGTCTTTTTGTAGTGGCTAACACCCTCACCTTCTTTCTATTCAAGGGTTGGTGGGTTCGAATACTGGTGGGGGCGATTTTTCCTTATAGCATATAATAATTAAAATGTTTTTTTCAGAAAATGAAGTTACTAATTATTAAGGATATGGAAATATGGAAAATATTTTCAATTCTTTGGTGGAGTTTCATAAATTTGAGAGGGAAGAAGGGTCAATTAAAATTTGATCCATCGACTCTTTGATGCTTTTAAAGGAAATATACTATATATTATTAAGATACTATATATTATTATTATTATTATTAGTAAGTAAACATAAAGTAAGAATATAAATGAATAAATAGAGTGAGTGTAGAGAGATGGTATCTGTCGTTCAGTGAGTGCCTCCGAAAACCGGGAAACAAGCTCTCCATTGATCGAATCGGTTCGTTGATGGAGGAACCTTTTGAAAATTATTTCATTTCAAAGGTGAGTCAAAATGTGGTCTCCCTCTTGAGGGGAGAGAATCGGTAAAGGAAAGGAGAGTCGGATCCCTCCCATTCATTTTACCCACATTCCCTCCACCGTGTCTCCCCGTTGTGCTTCGTTTGGGAGGGGTTGGAGCGAGTGAATTCGTATTGGCGATATCTGCCCCCGATTTTGGCTTATCGGCCGACGGTATTGGCGGGAGTGTTTGAAGAGGGAGATTAGCCTCTAATCAGCTCCCGCGCTTTCATCTTTCACGTATCATACACTCGTTTATCTTTCTCTCCTCTTTGCTCTTCACGAGGAAGGTTTGGCCTGAATGACACCATCATTTTTGTTTGTTTCAAATATATTATAAGAGGGTGTTCACAAAAGAATCGTACAAATTTAACTTATTTCAAATGGATTTTGTACGATTTTTTTGTGGACACCCTGTATTATTATTATTATTATTATTTATTATTATTATTATTATTATTTATTATTATGCCAAAGTTTCGTTGACCAACAGTGCGATCATCATCGGAGTTAAATAAAAAGTAAAGATTTTACAAACATTCTTTGGATTTAAGATATTTTAAAATATTAAAATATAAATTTCAGCAAGTAATATGTCACCGATATTTATAAGTACTTCAAAATATTATACAGATCAAAAGATACCGAAATGCTTAAGAATTGCTAAAAAGACCATCATAATTCATATTCATAAAAGTAAAAAGATCATTCACAAATGTTAAATTTAACGAACTATCAACAGCATTGAATGTAATCTATTTGTTAACACACACACACACACACACACACACACACACACACACACACACCTTTAATTGAGGTAAATAAAGTACGACACAAATTTAACTTAAAAATCATTTTGTACAAAACACTGAAAACATTCTCATTCAGTTTTTCTCAATTGTTATATATATATATATATAGATATATAATATATATATATATATATATAATATATATATAATAATATATTTATATATATATATATTATAGATATATATATATATACAGGGTGTCCGAGAATTATCTGTACAAGTTTTGGGTGTTATTAAAAGTCAACCATGAAGTGTAGAAATTCCAGTGTTGTCCCATTTTACAGAGAATCTCATTAAGTTTTTTCTGATACCAAGTTTTGACAAGTTTTTTAGAAATTCCAGTGTGTCCGAAAATTATCTGTACAATTTCATCTTTTAATAAAATTCTTGATAACACGCGTAAAATTCTTAAACAAGATTATTTAGAATCTGTATTTTCAAAAGTTTCTTTTGTTAAAGTAACGTTGTTACAAACATTCGATATGTGCACCATCAGTGATTCGCAAAACATCCAATCGATAATCCAAATGTTGCATGTACGCTGCAGCATATCCACATCATTCGCTCAAGAGCAGCTGTGATTCTTGCTTTTAAATCATCAATGTCTGTCACCCGCGTACAAAAAGAAAAAACTTGTCAAAACTTGTTATCAGAAAAAACTTATGAGTTTCTCTGTAAATGGGACAACACTGGAATTTCTCACTTCATGGTTGACTTTAATAACAGCCAAAAATTGTACAGATAATTCTCGGACACCCGGTATATATATATATATATATATATATACGTAAAGAACGACGCTTGTATAGAACAACATTCCGCGCGGAATGTTCTTCTATACAAGCGTCGTTCTTTACGTTAATTATACTGTGTGTTGTTTGCAGTTCAAATGTATATATGTGCGGCATGCGGGAGGTGCCCCCTCGGGGCATTGGTTTCTGCGCGTATGTAGGAAAATTACGACTTCTGATCGAGTGAGGCCCATGGTGTAGTAGTTATCATATCTGACCGGCAATCGGAAGATCCCGGGTGGTTACCTCATTTTTTCATTTGTTCGTTCTCCCTCCTCATCTTGCGCGGAATGTTCTTCTATACAACCGTCGTTCTTTACGTTAATTATACTGTTTTGTTTGCAGTTGAAATATATATATGTGTGTGTGTGTGTGCAAACCAGGAATTTACATTTGGTACGCATTCTCCTAGCAGAAATCATGAATGAGGCTCACCGTCAGAGGAATGGACGGAAGATCATTTTACTTTTTTTTTAGTTGAATTTTTTATATACGACGTAAACTCGTCCCGGAGAAACCCTCTGATTCTCCCTCTTTGAGATCATTCCCCGTTTTAAACGACGTTCCCTTTCTGGCTTTATTAAGACACAACGGTGGCCGATATCGCTCACTGCCGTTCATCAATGTCTCTCTCATCTTTATTACCCCCCCCCCCTCTCTCTCTCTCTCTCTCTCTCTCTCTCTCTCTCTCTCTCTCTCCTCTCTCTCTAATTCGTCAATATAAATGGCTGTATGGGATGGCGATCGTGTGTGTGTGTTGGAGGTGTGCCTGTACGCTGGCCGAGGTTACTATGCCAAAGACTGGTGCCGATGTACTAAGTTGCTAGTTTTCGACTAGTCTTCTTTATATATGTAGATGATGATGATGGTGATATCTGTTCGCTGGCGTGTATACCTTAATGGCTAGCGTAATCTTCGCCAAATTTGGAATACACATTAAGGGAAAACCGGGGAAGAGTTTAGTTATACTCGCACCTCCCAGTCCTCCCCTAGGTTGTGTTTCGGTGGACTTATGCTGCGCGAGGCGCAGTGGGCATTCTTATATATATATATAATGTAAAGAACGACGCTTGTGTAGAAGAGCGTTCCGCACAAGCTGAGGAGGGAGAACGAACAAATGAAAAATGAGGTACCACCCGGGAATTGAACCCGGGGTCATCTGATTGCTGGTCAGATATGCTATCCACTACACCATGGACCTCGATCAATCAAAAGTCGTAATTCTCCTACATACGAGCAGAAACCAATGCCCTGAGGGGGCACCATCGCATGCCGTACATATATACATTTTAACTGCAAACAACACAGTATAATTAATGTAAAGAACGACGCTTGTGTAGAAGAGCGTTCCGCACAAGATTGTTCTTTCTCCCTCCTCATCTTGTGCGTGTTGTTTGCAGTTTATATATATATAAATATACACAGGGCGGGTAAGAAAAGTGACCCCTTAGAGGTAAACTGTAATTATGAAAAAAGTAAGGTGACTAGAGCTCCCAAACTTCATAGATGCTTACCTTAGCATGTTGTTCGTCTTAATTGAGAAGTTGCTCGATGTGTCCCCCTTCCTGCTCAACGCAGGCCTCCAAATGTGGACGCCACTGATCAATACACCTGTTTACATATCGTTGAGACACCTTCTCCCAGCCGAGCAGAATTCTTTCACGTAGTTCATTTATGTCTTTTATATTGGTACCAGGGATGTAAACTTTGGACTTCAGGGTTTCCCAAATACCATAATCTAGTGATGAAAGATCGGGGCTATTAGCTGGCCATATATTGGGTTCGATAAAATCTGGTGTTTCGTTCTCAAGGAATGTAAAAGTTTGGCGTGCTCTGTGAGCAGGGACCCCTTCTTGTTGTAAAGTATATCTTTCACCACTAATTCGTCGAATATCAGTTAGATAGAGTGAAAGATATACTTTCCAACAAGATGGAGCCTCCTGCTCGCAGAGCACGCCAAACTATTACATTCCTTGAGAACGAAACACCAGATTTTATCGAACCCAATATGTGGCCGGCTCGTAGCCCCGATCTTTCATCACTAGATTATGTTGTTTGGGAAGCCCTGAAGTCCAAAGTTTACATCCCTGGTACCAATATAAAAGACAGATGAACTACGTGAAAGAATTCTGCTCAGCTGGGAGAAGGTGTCTCAACGATATGTAAACAGGTGTATTGATCAGTGGCGTCCACGTTTGGAGGCCTGCGTTGAGCAGGAAGGGGGACACATCGAACAACTTCTCAATTAAGACGAACAACATGCTAAGGTAAGCATCAATGAAGTTTGGGAGCTCCAGTCCCCTTACTTTTTTTATAATTACAGTTTACCTCTAAGGGGTCACTTTTTTTTACCCACCATATATACTGTATATATATATATATATATATATATATGAAAATTATTTTAAGAAAGTAACACGTGAATAATATTTATGATGAAAATAACTACGAAGGAAAAGGAAATAAAATGGTGCTCAAGCGCTTTCGTCTAATGACATCCTCAGGAACACTGAAATAAATAGCAAGTTTGAGACTTGAATATTGATGCTGTTTTACACGCGTGTGCAAATCCTTTCTCGTCTGTCCAATGTAAAAGGAAACAATGTGATTCCTTTTGTATTGGACAGACTTGAAAGGATTTGCACACGCGTGTAAAACAGCATCAATATTCCGTTAGAACGGGACAGTCGTCCAATACCCTTTTCGTCCATTTGTCAAAGTTATCCCACTGTATTGATTGGAATAATGCTTCAATTTTGTTTCACTCAAGCAACATTGTTAATAGAAGTATTCTTAGGTCTACCATTAATTCAACTTAGAAATAATTTTAACATTAGCCAGGGTCTTTTTTCGTTTGATCCTGTTGTTTTGAATTCGTTTAGAACAGATTTAGACAAGTGGGGCAAAGTGCTAAAACTCTGGTAGCTTTTCCTTATAAATTTGTATGCTCCTCCTACAATTTTTATTTTTCAATTTTTTGTGACCTTTATATAGCCTCAAACTTGTTATTTATTTCAGTGTTCCTGAGGATGTCATTAGACGAAAGCGCTTGAGCACCATTCTCTGTTTCCTTTTTCCTTCGTGATTATTTTCATCATAAATATTATTCACGTGTTACTTTCGTGAAAAAAATTTCATATATATATACACAGGGTGAGTCAAAAGTCTGGAAACATAGGAACTATGCTTTTTAATGCAAATATACATATTTGCATTGAAAAGCATAGTTCCTATGTGAGTCAAAAGTCTGGAAACATATATATCAGGTCATCCCATAAGTAATGTCGTTTTTTTACCTTTATTTCCAAATGAAAATAAAACTGCATCAAAATAATTTTTAATCAATTTTATATTTTCCTTCACTTTCTATGACTCTGCCACCTCTCTACAAGCATTTCAATTCCATATTGATAAAATTCAGTGGTGGGCACCGTTAACCAAAAAGTTAACTTCGTTAACCGCTAATCCGTTAACCAAAAAGTTAACTTCGTTAACCGTTAATCCGTTAATTCGTTAAACATGTAACGGAAGTTACCGATAAACCGTTAACGTTAACTTTTATTATAAAAAAAATGAAAAACACAATATATATATAATTTAATTTTCCCTCTTCTTTCGTTCTCCATTTTGTCCATGAGATGCATGTTGCCCTTCATGAAAAATTAGCATATCAAAGTTTTCATCAGACAGGGATGATCTCTGGCCCTCAGGATGTCCTTCTCCATAGAGAACAAACGCTCCACTGCAGCACTGGAGGGGATGGCTGTGTTGAACTTGATGAACAAGTCCACCAACACTTGCTCACCCAAGAAGGCAGCATCTGTCAGCAAGTCCTTGGAGTTGGTCTCAGCCAGGTCTTGACCAAGTTCTGGGCCTTGCCCTTGAGTGACCTGTGGCTTCTGCTGCTCTCTTTTGTCTGGATGACAGCACTGAAGAAGTCATCCTCCTCCTCCTCCTCGTTGTTGCTGCTCCACTGTTGCTGCCCACTTCGTTGGACTGCTGCTTCATGGCCTCCTCGACTGTACCCTCCATGCTTTTCCTCACCCTGGCGACCTTGGTGTTGTCATACTTGTCCAACCAGATGAGGCGACGAAACCTGGGATGGAAGGCAGCAGCCAGCTGGCATATTATAAATATACATGACTTACTTGACAACGATATTTTTAAATATTCACTAGCACAAACATGTTGCGCAAGAGACAGACTGAATGAAACGAATGTAGTTATTTGTTGTAATTGTTACATATATATTATTGAAAGTGCCTTAAAATGCTCGTGATATTTCTTGAAAGAAGTTGAAACATTCAACTCAAATGGCAAATCTTTCCGCCTGATTTTACAGTCGACCATGTTTTGCTCAAACCAATGCCATAAATAACTACCATATTTGGTAAGACACAAATTGTGGCGACGGAAACAAATATATCGCCTGATTTTGCACTGCGGAAATGGAAATTCGTTCATCACTATTAACAGTGGCGGATTAATTACGCACCTGCTCAGCACTGAAAATAATATAAATTTTTAAACGTTTATTTATGAATTTTTTGGGTTAACGGACTTGAGTTAACGGAAGTTAAATGTAACGGAAGTTAATTAGTCCGATAATGATTTTCAAAGTTAACTTAAAAGTTAAATCGTTAACGAAAAAGTTAACTTCGTTAATTAACGATTAACGGATTAACGGTTTGTGCCCAGCTTTGATAAAATTCCTTCGGTTTAGAAGCAAAAAATTCGAAGAGGGCAATGTTGATAGCCTCGAAACTTTCAAGTTCTTTCCCGTTAGGGTAGTTTTGAAGACTTCTGAATAGGTGGTAATCTGATGGTGCAAGGTCTGGTGAATACGGAAGATGTGGAATTTTTTCCCAACCAAGCTGTTCAGTTTGGCAGTGGTGATTTGAGCAGTATGAGGATGCGCGCTGTCCTGTTGAAACACACCACCCTCGCGATTGGCCAAAGAAGGACGTTTTGTTTGGCAATGCAACGCTCCGTCTTTGAAGTTGCTGACAGTAGACTTCGGCTGTAATGGTTTGATTGGGCTGCAACAGTTCAAAATAAACCACTCCTTGAATATCCCACTAAACGCACAGCAAAACCTTCCTGGGGTGCGGATGTCCTCTTGGCTGTGGTGTAGCAGATTCCCCAGCACTAACCCACTGCCGATGACGCTTAACATTGTGATGAAGCACCCAATTTTCATCCCCAGTAATGAGTCGATTCAGAAACGGTGCTTGAAGTTGCCGAATATGCAATGAAGAGCAAATGTTCACGCGATTTTGTCTGGTGACAACGTATGGGGAACCCACTTTCCGAGTTTCGACACTTTTCCCAGTCGTTGCAGGTGGCGATGAACTGTGGAACCGGTCGAATTTAGTCGCTGGGCAAGTTCTTCAACAGTTACAGCAGGATTTTCTTCAAGTGTAGCTATCAGAAGGTCATCATTGAACTCAACAGGTTGGCCCGAGCGCGCTTCATCAGTTAAGCTATAGCCACCAGACCTAAACTTCTGGAACCATCTTTGACATTTCCTTACATTTAAAGCTTCCTCCCCATAAATATCCTGAATATTTTTTGCGGCTGCAGTCGCGTTATTTCCTTTTCTAAACTCATAAAGCATTATATGCCTGGTGTGTTCCTCTGACACCTCCATCTTATCCGTAGGGGTGAAATAAACGAAGATTGTTAACACGATGAAACTTCACTTAGAGTGAGAAGTAACATGTCTAAACACATAAAAATTCGAGTTTTCCACAAAATATACAGAGAAACATGTGCAAACACGACGCGAGTTTAGCAATGCAAAAAAACGACATTACTTATGGGATGACCTGATATATATATATATATACAGGGTGTCCGAGAATTATCTGTACAATTTTTGGCTGTTATTAAAAGTCAACCATGAAGTGTAGAAATTTCAGTGTTGTCCCATTTTACAGAGAATCTCATTAAGTTTTTTCTGATACCAAGTTTTGACAAATTTTTTAGAAATTCCAGTGTGTCCGAAAATTATCTGTACAATTTCATCTTTTAATAAAATTCTTGATAACACACGTAAAATTCTTAGACAAGATTATTTAGAATCTGTATTTTCAAAAGTTTCTTTTATTAAAGTAACGTTGTTACAAACATTCGATATGTGCACCATTAGTGATTCGCAAAACATCCAATCGATACTCCAAATGTTGCCATGTACGCTGCAGCATATCCACATCAATTCGCTCAATAGCAGCTGTGATTCTTGCTTTTAAATCATCAATGTCTCTCACCCGCGTACATTTCTAAAAAACTTGTCAAAACGTGGTATCAGAAAAAACTTAGAGATTCTCTGTAAAATGGGACAACACTGGAATTTCTACACTTCATGGTTGACTTTTAATAACAGCCAAAAATTGTACAGATAATTCTCGGACACCCTGTATATATATATATATATATATATATAGCGTGTCCCAAAGAAATGTATATCCACTTTGTTCGATAATGCCAGCTATGAGGAGAATAAATATATTACTTTTTATATGTTTTTTAATAAAGAATTTTCTCCTGAATCTAAATATGTAATTATTTTTATTAAAAATTGAAAAACAAAAAAGTTACAGATGTTTAAATTATAATTATTATTTTCGAGACTTCATGTGCGATATTTTCTAATATTTTTGCACGTATACGAGATAAGTTTGAAACCGACGGCACTGTGCAAAACTTACAAAAACAACGTTCTGGAAGACGTCGAACATCTTAGATAAAGTGTCATTTAAGATTTAACCATGGAATTTGTAAATTTTTTGAATTAACTAATAATTACAACATTTATGCTTCAATATCAACACTAAACATAAGTATCTCAAAACAGTCGGTTAAAATATTAGAAAATATCGCACATGAAGTCTCGAAAATAATAATTATAATTTAAACATCTGTAACGTTTTTGTTTTTCAATTTTTAATAAAAATAATTACATATTTAGATTCAGGAGAACATTCTTTATTAAAAAACATATAAAACGTAATATATTTATTATCCTCATAGCTGGTATTATCGAACAAAGTGGGTATACATTTCTTTGGGACACGCTGTGTGTATATATATATATATATATATATATATATTTGCAGTGAAAAGCATAGTTCCTATGTTTCCACACTTTTGACTCACCCTGCATATTAATTATTGCCCACGTCGGGCTAACATCATGAAAAAGAAAAAACTAGTGTTTGTCATTTACCATTATTTATTTGGACTATAGTTGATTTAATTTTCCCAGAAGAATTCCTTGTTCCACACACAGTCTGTGTGCAACATAAAAGTTTCATGGGGAACCATTCTGAGTTGTACCTTGGTTAGTTGATATATATATATATATATATCCCTTTGCTTTGTCCGGAGCTATAGGGCGCGTCCCTCTGTGGCGAATGTGGGAATACACCTTTCTTCGGTGTAAGGGCTTTCTCTGCCCTCGTGGACCATTGGGCCCGTTTGAGGACCCGGCTGATCTCCTGCTTCTTTTTCTTTCTTTCTCCTTTAACCCATTCTTTCTGGCTTCTCCCTGTTTTTTTTTTGGCGTTGTTCTTTGGACCTTGATTTTGACCCTTTCCTTGGCCCTTGGGTGTGGGAGGTGGTTGCCCTGCACCCTTGTCGCTTTCCAACCAAACCCAAACCCTGTCCCTGCCACTTTTCACCGCGCGTTGGATGAGAGTGGCCGCCTTTCAGGCACAGGGACTGGGTGCGGGTGTATCTCCCCTGCGTGACATCCATCGGCGGTGGGACCAAGTGTGCCCACACTTCGCCTTTCCCTTGTTGGAGTCGGTGGTGGCTGGATGCGCGCGGGGGATGAAGTTCTTTTTTGTTTAGCTATGGACACTTCTCCCCCCCGGCTTACGACTACTGCTTCTCATTCCCGGACTACTCTTCTCTCAACACTCGGGTGGTGGGCAACCAGGCCCTCGAGTCCTTTACCACTGGAAGACCGCAACCTAATGGGGTTGACCCCCCTGTGGAAGCGGAACGCTTGCACTCTCCTTTTCCGTTGCCGACCCCAGTCCGTCCCTCGACTACGCCCTTGGACCTACACTCTCTAGAGCAGGGGCCTCGCCCCAGCCCACTTCAGCCACCTTCGGGCAAGTCAAGTTCCACCGAGGACTTGCCCCCACAACCCGGCTTCTTGCTCTCCCCATATGCCCCCCTCACCCGCCGCCAGCCCACCTCCCCGCGGAGAGAGCCTCGCGGCGGACGGGGGAGCCGGCATTCACGGCCGTCCTACCGACCGTTGAATATTCCAGTACATTTCGACTCTACAGCCTCCCTCTCCCTTCCAAGTATCCACAAATTCCTGGTGATTCGGCCTACATCTGGGTCCCTCCCGAACAACTCTGAACGGACGTTCCAGGCGATCCGAACCCACAGCAACTCCAGCCGCTATGACGTACGCCCACAGAGGGATGGCTCCCTCCTCGTAAAATCACGCTCAGCCGCAGAGACGAAAGCCCTACTCTCCATCACTGAGGTCCTTGGATGCTCGGTGTCCGTTTCCCCACACCCTCGCCTGAACCAGAGTCAGGGCACTATTTACGCCACCCGCCTACTGTCGGTCGCGTGAAACGAGCTCCTGGAGGATCTCGCACCCCAAGGAGTTACTAAGATCTATCGTTTCACATCCCGACAGGGAGGCACCCCCTCCCCCACCCCACGTCTGCTCCTTACTTTTAACTCACTAATCCCCCCTGGCCGTATTGTATGGGGTATGGGAGACCGCGCCTCATGCGAGTTTTCTATCCGCCCATACGTCCCAGACCCGACCCGTTGCTTCAAATGCAATAAATTCGGACACGTCAGCTCCGCTTGTCGACAGCCGCATCCATTATGTGTTCACTGTGGACGACTCGCCCACCCTGACAGGTGCCCCAACACACCCAAATGCTCGAACTGTGAAGGCGCACATCCCTCTTCATCCCGAGAATGCCTTTTCTTCAGGTTCGAGAAGGAGGTCCGAGCCTACAGGTGACGGACTTCCTTAGCCCCCGTGAGGCACGCGACAGGGTGCGGAGTCGGGAGGTGAGGCCGGGGGTGTCCTATGCCGCTGCTCTCGGCTCTATCATCTCGGCACGCCGCCCTGGCCTGCCGCCGAAACCCCCCCAGCCACTGCTTCCTGTTCCCCACATAGCAAATCCTCGCAGGACCCGACGGTCCCCTGTCCCCCCACCGTTCCTCTTCTTCCCGCACCTCACCTGCCACGAATCCCCCAGGAGTCTGGGACCAGGGTTTCCAGGTCCCAGCCACCTCAAACCCTGCCTTCCCAGTACTCCCTGTACACGCCCGAACCTGCCGCCCGGAGCAAGCCGTCGAGGCGGAGACGCCGGAGCGTGTCACCAGACCCTCCGGCCTCCCAACGTCTCTCTCCCTCTTCCCCTAAGACCAAGAAGACGGCTCGGACCCTTACACCGCCCACCACGCCCACTATGTCCATCTCTCCCCATCGTAGAAGTCCCACCGTTCTACCCCCACAGACTCTGACAATAGTGGCCGAAATCCACGACCCGCCCTGTACGACGAGACCCAGCCCAGTGGATCCAGTGGATGCGGCTCTGGCGCAGCTGCACGGTGTGACCGAGGGAAGCTCGGCTGCGCCCACGCCCATGAGTCTCCTGGATCTGCCCTTGCCTCTGGTGCCATTTTCTCCACCCCTCCACGAGACCACTCTGGTTCACCTCCTTCCACCCCCATCGTACCTACCCCCCCAACATCCCCGACCCCCCCTTATCAGCTACCCTGAGTACGCCCTCCCTCCCACCCGCCCGGTCTTTTTGGTACCCCCTGTCACCACCTAGGGTCCGCCGTGAGACCCCGGACAGGCGGGGTAGCGCCCCTTTTGGGTTAACGTGCCCCCCCCTGGCCCGACCATAGAAGCCCGACAAGGCACTTCCGACCCGCTCAGCCCACGATGTTCCTCTGCCTGCCGTGATCCACGCCTCCGGTCTCGCTCGGCCGACTCGACCCCGCAACCTCCGCAGGGTTCGACAGGCCGACCGATTCCTTCCCTGGTGAACGGTAGATAGCCAGCCATGCTCCCGACCCAGCCTTCAGTTTCGCGAACTCCAGATCCCCTTCACACTCCAACCTCCTAGCGCCTACACCTTTACCCATCCCCCTTCATCAACTAATGGATCCCCCGAAAACCACGATAGTCCACTGGAACTGTCGAGGAATCTTGCAAACATGAAGGCCTTAACTCCTTGATTGCCACTTCCCGTCCGGTGTGTGTCTGTCTCCAGGAGCTAATCCTGGGGACCAGGTCCATGCCCTGCCCCACTGGTTATTTCTGCGTCGCCACCCCGCCTCCTACCTGCACTCGAAGGGGAGCTGCCATCCTCGTCCACCACGCAGTCCCCTTCTACAATCTCTCCATCCGGTCCCCGCTACAGGTGACTGCCGTCCGGCTCTCCCTGGATAGACAGTACACCATTTGTTCAATCTACCTTCCCCCCCACGCTCAAGTCTCCCGCGACGACCTGGTGGAAGTCGTGGAACAACTCCCCAGGCCCTTCCTACTACTGGGCGATTTCAATAGTCGTCACCCCTTGTGGGGCGACACACACACCACCTATATGGCCCCAACCCTGATATCCGTCATGACCGAGCTCTCCTTCGAGTGCCTCAACGATGGCTCTCCAACATTCTACCATGCCACCACCTGCACTCCATCCTGTATAGACCTGTCCCTCGTATCAACTGATGCCCTCCTAGACTTCACGTGGCAAGTCCTCCAAGGACTATGGCAGTGACCATCTCCCCATTCTACTCACCCTCAATCGACCCGACCAGACCGTACGGGTACCGGTAAGGTGGGTTACCACCACGCGAATTGGGCCCGCTTCCGCGACAACACATATACCACACTTACAACTGCCCACTTCCCATCCATCGACGGGTGCGTCGCATACTTCGAGTCCGTCGTTCTAACGGCCGCAAGCACAAGCGTACCACAATCCTCCGCCTACCCCCGCGCCCGACGGGTTCCTTGGTGGACCCCGGAGTGCGCGGAGGCCGTGCGCGCCAAGAAAGGCAACTCGGCGCTTTTACCGGACGCGACTCCCCATCCATCGCACGGAAATGCAGCGGGTCAGGGCCATCGCCCGCCGCACAATGAAGACAGCGCGCCGAGCCTCTTGGCGTGCCTTTGTGTCCGGCATTACCGTCAACACCCTTCGGCTACCATCTGGAAGAAGGTGCGGGGCGTCGAGAGGCGACATGTCCCCTCCCGACCCCCGGTCCTCCGGACAAACACGGACTCCTATGTGAGCCCAAGTCGGTGGCAGACCACCTTGCTTCTACCTTCGCCGCCGTTTCTTCCTCTGCAGCCAATCCCGTACCCGCCCCTGACGATAGCCCCTCCCCACCGTCCATAGACAGCACCTACAACCGATTGTTTACCATGCGTGAACTACAGACGGCACTGGCCTCTCGGCGATCCCCTTGCCCCGGCCCGGACGGTATTCCGTACGGCATGATCCAACACCTCCACTCTACCTTACAAATTTTCCTGCTAGACTTATACAATCGCATATGGATAGAGGGTGCCTTCCCCTTTAGGTGGAAGGAGGCCCACGTCATCCCTATCCCCAAGCCCGGCAAAGATCCCTGGACCCCACAAACTACAGACCAATCGCCCTGACATGTTGTGCCTGCAAGATCCTCGAAAAAATGGCCGCTACGCGATTATCGTTCGTCCTTGAACGTACCAATTCCTTCCCGTCTACCCAGTCCGGCTTTAGACAATTCCGCTCCACCACTGATCCCCTCCTGCTTCTCAGCCGAGACATACAGGATGCCTTCGACAATAGACAGTTCGTACTGTCAGTTTTCTTCGACATCCAGAAGGCCTATGACACCACCCGTCGAGCAATGATCCTCGGTCAGCTCCGACATCTGGGCCTTGTCGGAGCCATGCCTACCTTCATCAGGGGCTTCCTTACTTCTCGGACCTTTAAAGTCCGGGTGGGCTCAGTCCTCTCTGACACCTTTGTGCAGGAGGACGGGGTCCCACAGGGAAGCATCCTCAGTGTTCTCTGCTTCTCTGTCGTGATGAACACGGTCTCACAATGCCTTCCACCTACAATCCGCTCTTCCATCTACGCGGATGACCTTGCAATCTACTTCGCAGGGCGAGAACCGTCTGTCGTTCAGCGGCAATGCAGCTCGCCATCTACCGGGTGGAGAGGTGGGCGACGTCGGTGGGTTTCCGCCTCTCCATCCCTAAGTCCAAGTGTATGGTCTTCAGTAGAAGAAGACCCAAACCCTTCCTCTACCCTCTGTTACATTATATGGCAGTCCTCTTGAGGTGGTACCCTCCACGCGTTTTCTGGGCATGACCCTAGACCGACGGCTCAATTGGGTTCCCCATCTCAAGCACTTAAAGCAATCCTTCGACGCCCCCTCGCTCTCCTGGATCACCTCTCTCACACCACATGGGGTGCAGATCGACGCTCTCTTCTTCGCCTTTATACTTCCATAGTACAGTCGAAGCTGGACTATGGTAGCGCAGTTTATGGTTCAGCCTCCAACGCCCGCCTCCGTATCCTGGACCCAGTACTTAATAGAGGCCTCCGCCTCGCCACCGGTGCTTTCCGCTCCCCAGCCTCCAGCCTCTATGTGGAATGTGATCATCTCCCTCTCGCCCTCCGACGGGGTCTACTACTCATGCGGACATACCTCCGTGCACAGAGGCTACCTTCTTCGCTTCTGGGCACGGCGGTTTTAGAACTACCACCTCAGGGACGGAGCTGGCACTTCACTGAAGCGGTCCGCTCTTTCCTTGATCTTTTCAACATGCCCGCCCCCTCAGTTATCCCCATTTCATTCAGCATCTACCCCCCCTGGATCCTAACCCCTATCAAGTTCTGCAAAGATCTGTGTTTCCTACCGAAGACTACCACGAGCGCCATGATATACAGGTCACTTTTCCGCGAACACGCAACCCAACACCCGGACGCAATCGCCATTTACACGGATGGTTCCCGCTCGGAAGCTGGTGTGGCCTCCTCAGCGGTGATTCTGTCCCAGCCGCTCTCCCGGAGCGTCGGCCTGCCCCGCGAGGCCTCCGTTTTTTCGGCGGAACTTTTCGCCATAACGGAGGCCCTCGATATTGTGCGCACCCACTCTGCCAGCTCTTTTGTCATTTATTCGGATTCCCAAAGTGCACTTCTCTCCCTAGAAAGATTTAACTCCCCTCACCCGCTCGTCTGTACCATCCAGCAGACCTTCCACTCTTTAACGATCTTCCAACATAAGACAATCGCATTCTGTTGGGTCCCGGCTCATGTCGGCATCCAGGGTAACGAGGCGGCGGACCGCACAGCGAAGACGGCCTGCTTGCTGCCGTCCTCCTCCCGACCCCTCCCCTTCTCCGACTTCTTCCGGCTTTCCGCTCCCACTTCCGCTCCATATGGCAGCGGGAATGGGACCAGGCCACACAAATAAACTCCACACGATCAAACCGCACATAGGACACTGGGCTTCTTCATTCCACCGGTCCCGCCATAAAGAAGTAATCCTAGCCCGTCTCCGCATAGGTCACACCCGCATTACCCACGGACACCTTATGGCGAAATCGCCAGCCCCGCTTTGCTCTACCTGCCATACCCTATCACTGTCTTACACCTTCTGGTGGAATGCTCAAAGTTGGCCGCTCTCCGTCGCAGGTGTTTCCCTCTCTCGGCCGAAAACCCCATACCCAACTGCCTACGATCTATACTCGCCGACGGCCCCCACTTTCAGCAAAAGCCGTTTTCCTCTTCCTTACTCACTCCCATCTGCTCCATCGTATCTGAAACCGTACCCCTCCTACCCATTATCCATCGACTGACCCTTACTCATTCCCCTAGTATACCGCCCCTAGCACAGTGACATCACCCACTCACGGCCTCGCCGAGATATGTACCGTCTCTTTAGGTACGAATCGGCGGTAAATCTGGAAAAGAAAAAAAAAAAATATATATATATATATATATATATACAGGGTGGGCCGTAAGTTTCCATACATAGGAAAATTTAAATTATGGTCTTCACGTGCGTCGGTATTTGGATCAGCAGTTTCCGGATGCTTGGATTGGTCGGCGTGGTCCTGTGGAGTGGCTTCCCAGATCCCCAGATCTCACCCCCCTTGATTTCTATCTTTGGGGGCACTTGAAGGCCATGGTGTATCAGGAAAAGATACGAGACATAAATCATCTAAAGGAACGTATCACCAACGCCATTACAAGCATAACGTCAACTGTGCTAATGCGTGTTCATCAACAGTGGGGAACACGTATTGAAATGTGTTTTCAAAACAATGGCAACCATGTAGAGCATATTATATAAATAAAAATGGTTGTCCATAAAAAAATGTTTATTTTTCCTATGTATGGAAACTTACGGCCCACCCTGTATATATATATATATATAGAGAGAGAGAGAGAGAGAGAGAGAGAACAATAACCAGCTATAAATTAAACGTAGTTTATAGAACATAAATGCTGAACTTCTCCTACACTGTAAATGTAAATAATAGTCCCCATCATTATTCATGTCAGAAGTTGAGGTGGCGATGGAGTTTTAGATTAAAAAAATTCAAATTAAATACCAGTAGTCCAATTAACAGTTGTGTATGGTCTAAGTTGAAGTTATTGTTTTAATTGTAATATATTTTTTATCAGTAGAGAGAGATCTATCCATCTATTACGCTGAAAACGTTAATTTTTTCATCCCCTTTATAGTCGATACACATTTTACGCCTAAATCGTTGTCAGAAGTCGTCGTCGAGTTTTGGACACCATTTCCATGATACGCGAATGTTTTATACAATCATGTTCAAACTTAGAATTCTTAGAATTCACAAAATATTTCGTTGTTTTAATAATATTCAAAGTATGAATTACTTTAAATTCTTTTCATTGTTTTGTATTTTTCTTCTTATCGCTCTTGTGTAGAGAACATACAGTGCGCATTTCTTCATTCTTCTCTTGACCGCTTTCAAGCATTTACGCAGTTTGTTTCTTTTTTTTTTTTTAGATGCATTCACGTACATGAACAGTGTAAACTGCGTGTACGTACGTCCGTTATACGTAAATGTATACGTAAATTCGATCCGAACGACGAGCAATCGCTTTTATTTATAGTTCTTAATTAAAGCGATCTCTTTAAGCTACTGTTTAATTCCTCCTTCAGAAGCGAAACAAGGCGCGTTCAGACTCCATCACTTTACGACGTAAAATAACATCAGTGAAACGAACTCTTTAATCGCAAAGTTCAGATTCCCGCTCTGTCATTTCCTCTGATTTTTATATGCTCACAATTTCATACCTGACACAGAATTCAGTTAATATAATATTCAGATTATTATAATAGAAGTGAACGAGAATTCCCATTAAAATAAGCCGAATCCCCGCATGTTTTAAGGGGGCGTAGTTTAGGATTAAATATTTACATGAAAGTAATTTATGCGTACACCCACCCGTGCTCACTTCTTTTGTATTCGGTTGACCTATACACATTTCATCCACAAGACCAAAATATCGACACTCTAAAAAACTAACTTAATAATAACTTGCCGATCAGATGTCGTGAGACCGGTATTGGGAGTTCAGTTGGTTGATGTGTGTATATATATATACTGTATATAATATATATATATATATATAATATAATATATATATATATATATATATATATATAATAACTTTGGTTAGCTTCCGCCCGAATTGTTCATTCTGACACAGGTCAAGCTTTTCACTCCACCTTACACCTACAGTTTAACGTGTAATCCGAACCACGCCCCACCAGCAGCCCAGCGTCTTAACCACTTGGCCACCCAGGGTACCCATTTACCTACCAACCACTTTCTTTATTGTGCGGAAGGATGAACAGCTGGGTTTTGCTGTGTGTGTGTGTGTACGCGCGCGTGCACAGAACATTTACGAGTAACAGGAAATTTTTATCTTTTTCAGACTTATTCAGTTTATTCCGCGTAAATGGTTAGTTATACAGTGCTGTAAATTAAGAATTGAAGAACAAAGTTCTCAGAATATTGATGACTAATTAAAAAGATTACAGTTTCATTCTCGCAAATTAACGTAAAAGATTGACATTTAAAATATGATGTCGGTACTGTATATTCGCGTATGTATGTATTTATACAATGTACGTCTTTTATTTTCAAAGTATTTATTTAAATTTAAAGATTTTGAAGTAATAAATGAAGGTTAGGCCTAATATCGTTCGAATGATATCACGCGTATAATGATCACCTTAATGCTGCGACAAAGATGAATCGGTTGTTCGTCATGTTACGAAGAATTCGTTTAGGTTTTCCCTTTTGCGAAGCTTTTATCTGTTTAATAGATTAGAAACACGCCTTGCTGGTTGCGTGACAGACAATACTGAAACAAAAGCCACGGATGTATCTGATGTGTGAAGTATCCGGTTAAATAGGTCCTCAATTCATAAAAAGGAAAATAAGACCTTTTGCGACCATTCATTTTAAAACCATTTTAATACTCAACTAATAAAGTAATTGGTGCGAGGTTGTACCTGATCTTGTAGTATTTGTTACTGATCCGCTGCTTACTTACCCGCAACTTCACTTTTATGTAAGGGGCCTAAAATAGTACGTAAATATTACGTGGCGTACACATTTATCCCTCGCAGGTAGACGGTATATAGTCCTGCCCCGCCCTCCCCTCACTTCGTCTCGCGTCTTCCCTCTCTTCCCCTCCGTTGCCTGTCAGTGCCTCCTAACGCCTAGGAGAGTCAGCAGTGTGAAGTTTACCAGATTAGAAGCTGAGTGAATGGGCTTTTGTATTTATTTATGTTAAAGTTCTTTCGATTACGTGAATTATGTCGTACCGTGTGATTCCTTTCGCGCAGACATCGAATCTCGATGTTGGAATGTGGTTATTCGTGAAAGTTTCTGCGAAACCCCTTTGATAGGTCATGAATTATAGGAGGACAGCAGACCTTTTATTAAGTTACTCATTTGAAAATGCAATTGAAGTTTGGATGTAGATTTAAAGTAATTTAGATAATCTTGCGAGGTATGCAAGACGTTCTCACTCCATCCAAGACCTCCGATACCCTCTCTTCATCCTCCAATCCTCAAGAGACGCTCCCCGACCTCCTCCGTTCCAATTCCTATTCCCTCACGAGAGGAGGGAAAGTGATTTCCTCGCGCCCTTGGAGTTTCCATGACGCTAAAGGGATCGACAACGCTATGAAAAGGGGTTCCTCCCAAAACAACGACGAAGGAAGTTCGTCTACATCATCTGACTCGACTACGGACACTTCGAGCGAATCATCATCATCTTCTTCTTCCTCTTCCACCGCATCTTCCGGAGACGAACAAACGTACGAGAAGGAAGAGGCGAAAGCGAATGTGCCGAATTGCAGTCGCCGTCACTGCACCATCGACGAAGAGGACGAATTGTCGGAAGACGCCAATGACGCTGACGACACGGACAGCGAAGAGACGGAAAGCACTGTTATTGCTCGTCCTCCGCCTTCCAAAGAGCGCAACCAGGATCTTCATACCGACCCCACAAACGGAGCTTCTCCCGACGTTGACGGAGATACGTTGAGTTACGTGAGCGGAGATTTGAGCTTCGAGCACGAACGGAGCCCCTTCAGAGACGAAGGTTCTCGGGTTTCGAAGAGCCCCGAGTCGACCGTTTTAGAGAGCCGTTTAAACGAACCCCCGATCCAACGTTTATCCGCGGAGGACGAAGATAATCTCGTCGTTCCGCAGCCCCTCTCTTCAGAGGAAGACCCACAGCTCTCGCGTTCTTTCGAATTCTATTCCAAAGATAGTTCATTTTCTCTATTGCCTTGTAAGGAGCGTGAAGGGACTCTAGCCGAAAGTAGAGCCACATATCAGACGAAAGAGGACAGCTTGACTTCGGGAGAACCTAAAATTGACCCGAAGAGCCCCCACGGGGGGGTATTTTGTCTGAGTGGCTTCCCTCGGTCAGAAACGACATCCGAGAATCGAGTGGTAAACTCATCGCGGATTGAAAACGGCCTTGATCGTCGCTCGCGAAGGAGTATCGCGCAACGATCAAACGCGGAGAAGGAAGAGAAGAAGAAAAAAGACAACCCCATCTCGGTCCTACAGAGCTCATCCCCCGCAGTAGCAATGAAGTACGCCTCGACTCACATACCTCAGGGAGACCCTAAAATTGGGAGGAGACCCCCAATCCCGTCATATTCGCACCACCAGAAGAACTCGTGCGTCGTCAGAAAGCAACAGATGGATAAATATTCCTCCAGTCCAACCCCTCCCAATCGATCGTGCGAAAATGGGAATTGTTACAATCATTTTCAAAATTCGTGGATCAGTAATAGTCTCAAGAAAGGAGAAAGTTTCGTAACGCACGTAAATGGTAAAATATTTGTAAATAATTTTACACCACAGAAGCATCTCACCAGTAACAGGTGTAGTACACCTGCCAGGTTGAAAAATGGTACGTAAGATATTGTGTGTGTATTTAACAGAATACATTATAAAACAATTGAGGATATCTTCCACTGTCACGTGTCTGTACCGACATCTTCAATTGATTTTGAATTGAACTGAATAACCTTTTTATTAAGGTATAAATAGTCGGAAATCAGCGTTTGTCGGAGCATTTTTAATTAAAATTTAATGGTTATTTTTTGGTTTGGTGTGTGTGTGTGTGTATATATATGTGTGCGTGTACATATATATTTTGAAGTAAACTTTGATTCTCCGGAGTCAGTAATACAATTGTACTGGTAGATATGTATTTTGAAAATGAGGAAACCAATATAATTTACTTTCAATTCCGAATCACGTATATTCCGAACGTTAATAATAACTGTAACGTCAGTGTTGTATAATCGTTGATGTTAACATAAAACAATATTTAAATGAAGTGAAGCTGCTGTTTCATATTAAAAGAAATAAGATAAATAAAATCATCTTTAATAATATACTGACGACAGAAATCAATATCATGGTTTAATTTGTACTTGTTTATTCACACACTTTTTCAATAAGATATCGGATAATTTTTCACTCTTCAACCCGTAAACTAAAACACGAATGAGTCATTCGTACGTTACCAGAAGGGCGAAGGGATATTTTGACGGTTTGGTTTCAAGAAGACGAAAAGAATTGCAACGAGAAACATATTTGTATATTAGTAAAATGTATAACGCGAAAGTAGTTGCGGTTTTATATTCATTTAAGCTTCACCGTTCAGTATTTATTATCTTCACGATTTGAGAAATGAAAGATTACAGGGAATCCAAGTAGCTTTTATCCTCTTTTTCTTCCATTATCCCCAGGTGGGGGAGGAAGAGAAATACTATTTGCTCCTTCGTCGTCGTGTACTGCGATATATATATATATATATATATATATATATATATATATATATATATATATAACTGCATGTATGTAGGAAGTAGAATCATGGAATCTGATCGTGATTTCAATTATTTGATCGTTCCCATGTTTTTTAACGTTAATCATATGGTTTGCCATCGAGGAGGAAGATGAGAGTACGAATAGTTTGAGAAATAGGTTCGTATTTCATTGTTAAAAATTTATTTTAATTTGACCTCAATTACTGTCTCATTGAAGGTTGTTCTTCTATGAACTTTTGTTCATTTTACTCGTACCGTACTTCGATAATTTGTTTCTTTTTCTTAAAAGTAAATTGTTCAATGATACTTCCCACTTTGTGTGGAATAAGTTTCACGGAGTAATTAAATAAAAAATTTATTTTATTAATATAGTGAGTGGAGTTATGCATAATCAGTCATTCTTTTGCTCTATATACATACATAATAAAATTTTCAATTAGAATGACTCGCAAATTTCCATATATATATATATAATATATATATATATATATATTATATATATATATATATATATGTGTGTGTGTATATATGTGGAAATTTGCGAGTAATTCTAATTGAAAATTTTATTATACAGGGTGTCCCAGAATTAACTATCTATTTCAATGAAATCGGACAAATTTTTTAAAAACACACTTTTATTTATGTTTATCATGTTTAATATGTGTTAAAAATGTATAAATTTCTAAATTTTTTTCATATTTTTATTTTCATAATTTTTTCATTATCTGGTCCAATGAAAGACCGTCTGAAGTCATAGAATGGCAAAGAGACTCTCCAAAAGTTAACGTGTGGCTTGGAATGACCAAATCCAAAATTTATGGCCCATTCTTCTTTGCGGAAGCAACTGTAACAGGTACCGTCTACCTTGATATGCTTCAGCAGTTTCTCGAACCACAGCTTCTTGATGATGGCATTCTTGATAATGTTGTGTTTCAACAAGATGGAGCACCATGTCATTATGCTCTAATTGTTCGAGAATACCTCAACAGACGCCTTCCGAATCGGTGGATTGGACGTGGAGGACCTCGACCTTGGCCTCCGCGTTCTCCGGATTTGACACCCCTGGATTTCTTTGCATGGGGTTTCATAAAAACAAAGGTTTATCGCCAAAAGATCAATAGTTTAGCTGAACTTAAAGAAAGCATCCAGTTGGCAGTGCGGGAGATAACACCTGAAATGCTTCAAAATGTGTTTCGCAGCGCTGAGGATAGATTTTAAATTTGCAGAGATACAGACGGTGCACATGTTGAAACTTCTCAATAAAGTTTTGACTTATGATTTATAAATCTATTTGTTTTTGTATCATAATTTAGTAATAAACAAAATTATGTCAGTTTTTATTAAATTTGTCCGATTTCATTGAAATAGATAGTTAATTCTGGGACACCCTGTATATGTATAATAGAGCAGCGTAATTTCCACAAATTTCCCCTGCGCTCGCGAAGGTGTCGCAATTACGAACAATTTGAAGGTTCTATCCTTAAATGCTCGTAGCTTACGAAATAAAATAAATTAATTTTTTTCTTTAATTGCTTGTAAAGACTGATTTAATTGCGATAAATGAATCGTGGCTTAGCACTGAAACACGTGACTTTGTAGGGGAGTATCAAATTAGAGGTTATAGACTTTTTGTTAAAAACAGAATAGGTAGGCGAGGAGGCGGTGTTATGTTGTATATCAAAGATAATATTGCGAACGTTATAGAAGTAAAGCACGCAATTCCAGAACCCATAGATTCGACTATAGCAGAACTTAAATTGAACGATTTCAAACTTCTTGTTGCCGTTATCTATAGGCTCCCTAATCAAACAGCTGATACGGACGAAGCGTTATATCGTGAACTAAAGATAATAATAGGTAGTGAGCAGGCTTTAGTTATGGGTGACTTTAATTGCGCCAACGTGAATTACGATACAATGCAGGGAGACGCGGAAGGTAATCGTTTAGTTAATTTTCTCGAGAATAACTTATTCAAAAGGTTGGGGAACCTACGAGGTTGGACAGTATTTTAGATTGTAATAACTACGGACGATAGGCTAATCACTGATCTTCAAGTAATAGAACCGTTAAGCAATAGCGATCACAATATGGTAGAGTTTGTCCTCTCAGTAAGTCACTCGAAACCAGCTAACTCGACTAAAATTCCTAACTTCCAGCACGCAGACTTTTGTAAATTTCGAAATGAATTGTCTCACGTCAATTGGGAAAACGTAATGGGGATCTCCAACGCAAAACTAATGTGGGAATCGTTCGAAACAGTATTTAGGACTATAAATGAGGAATGTGTACCGTACAGAATTAAGCGTGCGAAAGTAAACAACAAGCCCTTGTGGTTTACTTCTAGAGTAGGAGACATTATAAAAAATAGAGATAGGGCTTATAAGCTACATAAGTGCGATAAAGACAATTTGTGGTTACGAAACAACTACATATCTCTAAGGCGTGAAGCGAAAAGTGTAATAAAAAAGTCCAAGCGCGAATTTGAAATCTCCATAGCTCGTGACGGTAAAGAAAACCCCAAGCGATTCTTTCAATACGTCAACAATAGAAATCCAGTAAAAAGTGTCTTGGGGCCGTTGAAAAATGTTAACGGAGAGCTAGTTTCTGAAAACAAGGAAATGGCTACCTTGCTAAATGAATTTTTTACGTCAATTTTTACTATAGAAGATATAACGAATATCCCTACGGTCATAGAAATAATACCTTTTGATAATGGTCATAGTTTGGATAATATTGTGGTTAGTGAAGGGGAGGTAATGCGCTATATTGATAAAATGAAAATGGTGAATCACCGGGACCGGATTCCATATATCCCATACAACTAAAAGAATTAAAAGATAGCATTGTTGTGCCGCTAACAAAGATTTTTAATACGTCTATTTCTGAGGGGTGCGTATCAGATAATTTCAAGTTAGCAAACGTAACACCTATCTTTAAGAAAGACGATAAAGGTGCGGCGGGAAATTATAGGCCAATCGGTTTAACGTCTGTTGTAGGTAAGCTACTGGAATCAATAATTAGGGATCATATAGTCGAACACTTAGAATTGCATAACTTGGTTAGAAATACGCAGCACGGTTTTAGGCGAAACAAATTTTGCTTAACTAATCTTTTAGAATTTTTCCAAAGCGTGGTTGACGTTTACGATAGTCATCGGGCGGTTGATGTAGTGTATTTAGATTTTCAAAAAGCGTTTGACACCGTACCGCACAAAAGACTCATTGAAAAAAACTAAGGCTCATGGAATCAGGGATGTAGTAATAAATTGGATAAAAGAGTGGTTGCGAGGTAGGAAACAGGGTGGTCGTTGATGGAGCGGAGTCGTATTGGGCTAATGTAGGAGTGGCGTTCCTCAGGGTTCTGTATTGGGCCCCTTGCTTTTTCTTATATATATTAACGATTTAGATGTCGGCCTAGTCAGTACAGTTTCAAAGTTTGCAGATGACACGAAGCTGGGTCGTAGGGCGATTAATGACGAAGATAGAGGTAAAATCCAGGAAGATCTGAATAAAATCGTTGATTCTTCAGTCACATGGCAAATAAGATTTAACGTCAATAAGCGCAAAATTAATATAGGTTCGCGTAACGGTAATTTTGCATATAGTATGTTAGGGAAGGAGTTAGCAAGCGTAGAACAGGAAAAAGATTTAAGAGTTATAGTCACTGGTGATTTAAAAGTAGCGAAACAAAGTACAGCAGCGGTCAATAAAGCGAACAAAGTGTTAGGTTTTATTACTCAGAATTTTGAGTACAAATCGCACGATATTATAGTTCCTCTTTATAAATCATTAGTTAGACCCCATTTTGGAGTACGCGATTCAGTTTTGGAATCCACATATGCGAAAAGATAGAGACAAAATCGAAAGAATTCAAAGACGAGCAACTAAGATGATTCCGTCGCTTTGGTCGAAGTCGTACGAGGATAGGCTTAAGGAGTTAAAATTGACTACACTCGAGACTAGGAGGCCAAGGGGTGATCTAATTCAGGTTTTCAAAATTATGAATGGGTTCGATAACGTAGATAGAGATAGCTTTTTCGAAATATCTCAATATAATAGGACTAGAAATAACGGGTGTAAGTTGACAAGTAGAAGGTTCGAGACAGCAGTTGCCAAAAACTTTTTACACATAGAATAGTAGATAGCTGGAATAGTTTGCCGGTAGAAGTAATTAGTAGCACTTCTATAAACATGTTTAAAAATCGATTAGACGCATATGTTGATAGATTGGGTATAGTTTAAGGTAGTAAAATTAAGGGTTTGTTGTTCGGAAACCACGTAAAATTGTAGGTCCCCTCCGCCACCACGGAGGACATGCACAATACACAATTACGAACACAGTTTGGTAGACCAGCCATGAGTGGATCCTATGGTCTTTGTTGGTCTGAAACATTATAAATATATATATATGTGTGTGTGTGTGTGTATATATACACAGGGTGTTTCAGGAGGAAAGGTCAATACTTCGGGAGGTGATAGTATCGGTCATTGTGAGAAAAAAAGTTCATATGAACATGTGTTTAATTCTGAATGGTTACAGAGGTAGAGCTGTTTTAATCTACAAATACAAAAGCATTGTTAATGGTAATCAAGAAAGAGAAACCAATTACTGTTTCTAACATTTAATGGTTAAACATTGGCATTTTGAATGGTATCAGATACAGAAATGACAAATTTGTTACAGTTTACAATACGTTTTCGAATATCCCACCGTCAACCTCAATGCACTTTGCAACTCGTGTGCGAAGATCGCGTGTTGTTCGTCTGAGTTGATCTTGACGTTCCTTTATGCGGCCAGCAGCATCCAAATAGCGCGCAAGCAATTCGTCTCGTGTATCCACCTTTCTTTGGTAAACTTGACTTTTCATCCACCCCCACAAACAATAATCTAACGGAGAGAGGTCTGGAGACCTTGGTAGCCATTGAATGGGACCACTGCGGGGGGAGGAAGAGCTGCGCGCGCATCAGATTCAAACAGCTCTATCTCCGTAACCATTCAGAATTAGACACATGTTCATTGTTCATATGAACGTTTTTTCTCACAATGACCGATACTATCACCTCCCGAAGTATTGACCTTTCCTCCTGAAACACCCTGTGTATATATATATATTAGTGATGGATCGAATAACCGCAACCGCACTACAACCGCACAAAAATTCGCAACCGTAACCGCAACCGCCGTTCCATAAGTGCGGTTGCGGTTGTAAAAGCTTAGTTAATTTTAATTTTAGGTTAATTAGAAATATTTCTTTTTTTAAAAAGAAAATGATGGGTCTCCTTATGCGTGCTTAAACGTGACGTCATACGGCTGCCGTGGTAAAATTGGTTTAAACTGCGATCTAAGTTATTACTCTGTTAGCTCCATGAAGTAACATTTATTTTTATTTAATTTTCTTCAAACTAAAATCGCCTTTAGTACAATAGTCAATAAAGCTTATTCCTGCTCGACGGACCTCTCGGGTTCGTGTAACTTGGTCAATGGCACTTAATGCAAAATATGGTTTTAATTAATTTGACCTATTCTTTCATAATAGCTATATAAGTTTAGAATATACTTCATTTAAATAGTATTTATTTAGTAAATACCTTATGTTGAACACAAGTTTTGCAACACACAAATAGCGGTAGCGGTGTATTGCAAAACTTGTGTTCAACATAAGGTATTTACTAAATAAATACTATTTAGTATATATTATGTACCAAGTGTGGCTAAATCGCACTATAGTGGCCAAATCCAGTTAATAATTACGCATTTTTCCAGTATATGATAACCGCAACCGCAACCGCGGTTGGAAAAAATTCGACAACCGCAAACACAACCGCAACCGCGGTTGTGAAAAACCGACCACTCGATCCATCACTATATATATATATATATATATATATATATATATTCCAATCGTGTTTTACGATGTGGTGGCAGTGTGATGGTAGTGCATTTAATCTTATTCTAATATATGTGTGTGTGTGTGTGTTAACAAAAGTGAAGACACACTAGTACAATAATGGATCTAGGATACTTTACTGAGTTTCTAGATTCTTAACTGATCTCAAACGAAAAATGAACAATATTTTCCGTCGCCGCCAAATGGTTTATAATGTAAAGAAAGATATTCCGTATATTTTTGTATCTTGTTAGTTGGAAAGAACAAATTAGTAACTTTTATCCCTTTTCTTTCCACGAGTTTGAAATTTGTTTTTAAGAGTAATTTTACCATTTGTTCTTCCTTAAAATTAAAAAATAAGAGGGTGCCGGATGCGCTTCTCTCTAATATCGTTTATTTTCATAATTTTAGTTGTAATGCCACACTTTGGCAGTTCAATCCACCAGCTTTAGGCGAGGATCAAGGAGCGCGAGAGCATCAGCAACCGAACCTTGAATTATCAATCAATTTAACGAACCAACCTTATTATCTGTTCGTAAAATCTTGTAACGCAAATAAACAATTTTGGAAAATTTATTTTTAAACATTTTGACAGAATTCATAACAGACTTTAAATATTTTGGTCTTTATTTATATACAAGAAAAGGAACCAGATTTGAACGATAATAATAATAACAACAGCAACAATAATAATAATAATAATAATAATTCGCCCGTTAAACTTCATAATATCGTTTGTGAATACACTTAAAATGGATTTTAAAATTTATTTTAGTATTATGATTGCGCGTTCCGTGATATTAATGGGGATATTCTGTGATTTATTGTTTGGAACTTCGTTTTGTGGTCTTTATTTTTATTTTTTGGATGTATCCGAGTTTTGGATGTATCCGAGTTTTGGATGTATCCGAGTTTTGGATGTATCCGAGTTTTGGATGTATCCGAGTTTTGGATGTATCCGAGTTTTGGATGTATCCGAGTTTTGGATGTATCTACTTTTAGTAGACTTTATTCAACTTTTAATTTTGACTCTAGTAATTTTTGTTGCATTATTTTTGTTAGTTTTAACAGCCAGTGAGGATGACACGTTATTTCTCGAAATGATTGGAAAGATACTATAATAAAATGTTGATGCCTGCGTTCGTCATTCTTATATATACAGGGTGATGCATAAATGTTTCGTAAATCGCAGGGTGTATTCTTGAGACGAAAGTAAAGAAAAAATACTTTATAAACATAGGTCGAGAAACCGGTAGCGACGCGACAGAAAAACGAAACTCTTAAAGATTTTTTACATTTTATGCAAATATGCAGTGTGATACATTTGTTTCATTAAAGTAAATGTTCGAAATTCGTTCCTACATCTTGAATGCATGCCACACCACGTCGCAGAATAGGATAGAGATAGTTAAAGGGGGAAAGTGAGTGAGTGAACGAGTGAGGGAATAGTGATTAGCGGTAGTTTACAGTGAGAGGTGTAGGTAGAGAGAGATGGGAGTGGGTGCATAAAATGTAAAAAAGCTTCAGAGTTTCATTTTTCTGTCGCGTGCTATAGCTCGAAACCTACGGGTTTCTCGACCTATGTTTATATGGTGTTTTTTCTTTACTTTTGTCTCAAGAATACTCCGTGCTCTTTATGAAACATTTATGCATCACCCTGTATACAGTATATGAGTCGTCGCGAATACGAGGATGGAGCTCGCCAAACCAGTTTTGAGATAGACCCGTTTAAACTTTGTGACAATTGTGTACGAGGGGCATATAGCGCAAATGCGCAAATACACGCATTGAAAATAACTACATTTTGAGCGTACGAGGAGGAGGAGAGGAGGAGAGGAGGAGAGGAGGAGGAGGAGGAGGAGTATTTGGCTATACCAAGTTGTCTGTAGATCGGGGGAGGGTTGAACTATTCATTCGTGGAACAATCGGAAAATCGCCAATGCGGCGAGTTTGCCCCTCCCCTCATATATATTTATATAACGGGTGTCGTGGGTATAATAATTAATTGTGAAACTTACCATATTGCGCTGTATCTAATAAAATATAGGTATCATTGCCCACGTTGACAGGTGGCTCCACAGGGAGCCTGCTACGGCTCTAACGATTACCTCATTCACAGACATGGCCATCTGGCTTTAAACGTATGATAAGGCACTAACATAATCTTCGACATGAAACATATCCGGGGATGAGAGTTTATTGAGAGTTTTCCTGTTCTTGCGTCATGATAGCACGATGATTACAAAGTGCAAGATTTCTTTGAATGGTCTACGTTAATTTTCAATGTCCCTAGTTCCGTGAGTAAGAGCCTAAGAGGGGTGTCGTTCATGTACGGGGAAGAAAGCCGTTGCTGGTTTGAGAATATATTCTACAGCACCCTATAATTAGCTCAGTATTTTTCTGAATTCTAAATTCTAAGATTAGTTTCGAATTCATTCTTTGATTTCGCGCTCAAACTAAACATTACATCCTGTTTGAAGTTACAAGCTATTAACAGAAATGTTTAAATCGTGCAGTTAGCCTTTCCTTTTATTTACATTTCACACCGACTACACATTTACAATTTCTGAGAACACTCATTTTATCACAGCATCTGCGTAATTAACATTTCACTGTGTGTGTGTGTGTGTGTGTGTGTGTGTGTGTGTGTGTGTGTGTTTTACGTAAAAACATGGCAGTTTCTTAACTTTTTCGAAGTGCATTTATTATAACTGAAAATTTTCTTTTTAATTGAGTCATTGATTTTTTTTTTTCTATCTCTATGAGAGATCTTTGATGTGCAAGATGTTTGAGGAAATGGCGCATTATCCTTGTGTAAAGAGTTAGTTAAAAGGACCTTTTGATGTTAGATAAATTTATTTTTCTTCACTTAATTTTCTTATTTATTATTTTAATGTTTAAGGGTCTTAAAATTAATTTGCAATATTATTTTTTTTTTTCTAGAATTGATATCTTATAAGATATAATTGAATTCTGGAACGCGTCTCGAAATTAATGTATTGAAGCACACCCACAACATGTCGGTTTATTTGCGCGGGAATGAATGTAATTTGTGGCATTCAATGGCCATCTGCCAAACGGGATCATTGGTTTCTTTTCAATTTGTTCATTATTCTCATCACAGATAAATTTTTGATTCTCTTTTGAGGGGAGTATCACTGCCGCTATCCTCAGATAATCGAATCAGACCTAAATTCTCATGGTGGGGGTGGAGTGAAGTTGGAGCCATTACTTAACCGGATGTTTCCTAAAGTTCGCTTAGATGTTCAGCCAAAGTGATGGAAAAGATTTTCAAGGGTAGTTTAGTTTCGACGCGCCGTTTTATGGCATGCGGATGCGCCATGTAATTTTATCCGCGTGCGCATCCTTCAAATTAATAAAAGGTAGAGGCAGCTTCAAATATTGATGAATGGATCTATGATCCACTTGCTGTGTAGCGTCGGTGTTAGTCTCGTTGAATGTAATAGTAGAAGTTGAATTAATAACATTACAGTCACCTTCGACATATTTATTTGTAGAGCCATTTCACCATTTCCTTTAAGTTTTAAAGCGACAGAGTTTTATAATGGCAGACATAAAAACGTGAATTGTTTTTAATCGTAAAAGTATTGCTAAAATTTGAGGCATCCCCGATGTCGGTTAGGGAAGACAATCAATGTTCACTGTGACCCGAACATTGATGAGAAGTCGCTCCCTCTTTCAAACTTTACCCGACTCGCTGTTGTTATCGCACGTTTGAGGGAATGTTAAGCACTGGTCGCCTCTGTAATTTAGATCAAATGGACAATCTCAATGAAATTTAGAACAGCACAAACGAATAAAGGTCATTGGTACTGAATAAGTTCAGTCAACTATATATATATATATATATATATATATATATATATATATATATAATTTGTCATTCGTTGGGTTCAAAAGACAATTGCTTATTTTTTGTAATGTCTTGCGTTGAACATAGATTCGTTTAGGGAAGGAATGTAGAATGTTTGAGTTTATGAGTTTAGACAACACAACTGTTTTAAAGAAATTATATATATATATATTTTGTGTGTGTGTGTGTGTTAGTATTTATTAAATTTGTTTCTCAATCTCATAATTTGCGAGCTGTTTGCCTCTTCAGAATGCATAATATAGTGCCTGTTAAGTGACCCAATCCCTTCAGCAATGAGGCCATAACAGCTCTAAGGGTGAACTAAATGCAAAACCGACTCTTGTCATCACTATTATCTATCCTTCCATCTATCTACTTTATCCATCACACACATTTATATATATATATATATATATATATATATATATATATATATATATATATGCGTCAGTAAACTTAGTTTTGCTTCTGCCCGAATTGTTCATTCTGACGAAGGTCAAGCTTGTTGCCCCACCTTAGACCTACAGCTTAACGTTGAATCCGACCACTACCCACCACGGTTAGTTAGAAATTGCATAGTCCTCGTCCGGACTCTATCTCAAAACCTCCCTATCTGCAGCCCAGCGTCTTAACCATTGGGCAAACCAGGACACCCATTTATCTACTAACCAATTTTTGTATATGGAAAGATAAACAGCTGGGTAAGCTGAGGGCCGCCTGCCATCGCCAGGGATCGAACACGGGGCCGGTGGATTCGTAGTCAACGATGCTAACCACTGCCCCCGATATATATATATATATATATATATATATATATATATATATATTTATATATATATATATACATTCAACTGCAAAGAACACGCAGTATAAATAACGTAAAGAACGACGCTTGTATAGGAGATATTCCGCGCAAGACGAGAGAGAGAAAACGGAACAAATGAAAAAATGAAGTAACCACCTGGGAAACGAACCCGGGATCTTCCGATTGCCGGTCAGACGCGATACCATTACACCATGGACTTCACTCTTCCAAATGGTTACTTCATTTTTTCATTTGTTCCGTTTTCTCTCTCTCGTCTTGCGCGGAATATCTCCTATACAAGCGTCGTTCTTTACGTTATTTATACTGCGTGTTCTTTGCAGTTGAATGTATATAATGTTACGGCATGCGGGAGGTGCCCCCTTGGGGCATTGGTTTCTGCGAGTATGTAGAAGAATTACGGCATTTGGAAGAGTGAAGTCCATGGTGTAATGGTATCGCGTCTGACCGGCAATCGGAAGATCCCGGGTTCGTTTCCCAGGTGGTTACTTCATTTTTTCATTTGTTCCGTTTTCTCTCTCTCGTCTTGCGCGGAATATCTCCTATACAAGCGTCGTTCTTTACGTTATATATATATATATATATAATATATAGCGTGTATATATGTTTATATATTATTTTCGTAGGTCGCTCCTTGAGCTTTTAAACTCACTGACTCATGTTTCTCTCTGAAGTGATTTGCCCAATCATAAAAGCGTATAGACTGTAGAGCCAAAGATTTGAAAGCGCACGTGGAGTGTGCCAAGTGCCAAGGTTTCAAGGGTGGCCCTATGGTAGAAGGCACTCTCATCCACAGTGCCAACCTTTGCCTTGCGGTTGTGGTTCCTTCTTGTTGAATAGTTACAATTGTATTAAATTTTTGTTTTTATTTATCTCGATCATGTTTTTATGAATGAAGTTGAATGGAAAAGTGTTTATTTTATTATAATATTTGAGTACAAAAAACAAAGAGTGAAATGGTGCATTCTTGACATTTCCTCCTGGGACACCCTGTATATATATATATATATATATATATATTATATATATATATGATGGAAACCTTTTGTTTGGGAGTCATAAAAGAGACTTTCTGAAAGATTTTATTCAGAAATTATTTGCACGATTGTGCATACATGCCATGTAGCTTTTTTTGTTATATATATATATATATATATATATAATTTGATTTACATGGTTTCAATCGTGACAGTTTGTATGTATATTAATAATAATAGAGTTAATTTTACGTAATGGTTACTGCACTATAAAGTAAGTGAAGATTGCACAGAACTGGCGATTGTTTCTTTTCAAATTGATTTGTGGGATTTTGACGCCTTTTTTTGCAACAACAACTTCGGCATTGTGCTGCTCATCCCATCTGGTGGAAAAAACAAAAACAATGGGCCTTTAGATGTTGAATGGATGAATCACGCAAATCCTTATTGATTTATCGGTGAACGAACATTAAATACATAAATAGTTGTTCGCGTGAAAGGTAGAGTGGAGAAACATGAAAGCACCGCCTTGTTTAGTTTTGACGGGTTTCGAAAAGCTTTGAATTTGCTCGACGCGTTTCGCATTCATTTTTTTGAAGGTTCTGAGATAGTTGGATCCATTCGTAAAAGCGTCATCGCGAAATGTTTGTAAAAGTGTTGGGTTGAGGCGGTGTGGTGTCACGGTGAATCTCCTTCATGCTTCTACCCCGTCGTTTATTTACCCTCAATCTTCATACTACTGTACTACTATTAAAATTTAGATTTCGATTTTAGCACGTTTGTTGTTTGCAGCCTTCGCGGAACAAAAGGAACTGGTAGGGGATAGTGTTTCTTTTTGGTGGCTAAAGGAAACTTATCATAATCTCTCAATTCATTTATATTGATACACAGTCGTACTGTACATTTAAAATTGTTTAGGCCATTATTGTAAACCTTTTAAAGTTGAAATTAAACACCTACAATTTTTTTTCTTACAAGAGGAAAATGGTGAATTGCCCCCTCAGACAAATTCTTAATTTTTTGTTTATCTTCTCGAGTCTAGTCAATATTTTCACCTTATTTTAAGGTCGTTTTTACATCGTTTTTACGCACTGAATGTGAATATCGTCAAAAGGTTTCGTGTCACCGTAAAGGTGAACACTCCTTTTTTTTCAATGTATTACACCATCCTAAAATGAAAAGTTTCAGATATCAAACCTTTTCAAAAAATGAAGAATAGAAATATAACCTAAACGAAGTTAATCAAACCCGCAATAACTTGTCGATTTGTCACTTCGATCAGATGTCGCTAACCCGAGAAATAAGGATGGTTTTCAGATGCATAATTTATAATATTTAATGATAAAGGAAATAAGAATTTGGTGGCTCGTAAACGGACAAACAAACAAAATACTATCGAAGTAAAACGCATTATAAAAGTTGAATTCACACTGAAAGATCAATAGAGCATATTTTCCACATCGACTCCCTATCCAAAACTCCACACGGTATAAATTTAAACTTATTGGTGTTAATCTCTGTGGCGTCGTAATATCGAGGTCACGCACTGATGCCAGTAAAAATTTTAAAAATTCTGTTTGCAATATATCGTTTGTGTTTTCATTTAGTTGATTTTTAATTGAAGAACATTAATCTTGATTGTTGAATCTTAGAAATCCATCGCAAAGAACTATTAAATAACACAAATCAAGTTGAAGACGCTTAAAAGGCGAACTGGTTTCTATAAAGTTTTAGCATGACTAAAACATTCGTCTATCATGATGAATTCGAGCGGTTAGTTTGAGTTGGAAGGATAGGTTCTTTTTTTGTTTTTGTTTTTAATTATTCCTTGTAATTTGTTTAATTTGCGCGTACCCAATTAAAATTCCGTAATTAGATTCTCAATTCACAATTAAACCTAGTCTTGTAGTCTTGAAACTCATAAAACTCGTGGTGGTTGTTTCAGAAAATTAGCTTCCTTTGAAGATGTCGGCAATTAAGTACACTAAACAAACTGAAACAAATGTTATGAATACGGATGATCCCTTATTTAGAGTTTAAATATTCTCTCGCATTGAATCGGGTCGTTTACACATATGAAAAACACCACCACCACCGCCACCGGCTCAGTCTTGCTGTGTTATGTGCACACTTCACTTTAAAATAAAAATTCTTACCAAATGTTCCGTTTAATTAATACTTCTATTCTTTTAATATTTATAGCAGTATTTGTAAGAAATTTACTTGTATATACTGATTACAAAGTGCATACAGTCGTGTAAACGGGCAAACCACATAATTCAAGTGTTTTTCCAATTCATTTTGTGCTTTAAAGATGTACGACCAAAAAAATGGGACCAATTGCCAGCTGAAAAGAGCAGATAGACCGATTGCGCATTTATCTATCGTACAGTGCGCATGGTGCGCTAATTAGATACAAATTTTAGTCTTCATTTTCGTAAAGTAATAGAAAATGCAATGATTAAAGGGTATCGTTCGAGGGGAGATGCTAAACTCTCGGAGAAGTACTTACCCCCAATTCCAGATAAAGGAGGGGCTAACAATAGAGGCGCAGGTAAGAATCAAATTTTATAATAGTAAACCAAAATTGATGAGTATTAAAACAATTAACCCTTTTACTGCCCAAATATTTTGTAGGGTTAAGTTATGAATGCGTGTATTTGAAAGGTTACAAATTTGTCCTTTTGGGCAGTAAAGGGTTAAAAGTGTGAAATACATCGAGCTTAAGAATTGACAGTTTTTAGACACGAATGAATTATTGAGTCGGGTCTAGATTTGTATCCACTATACACTTTTCCCATTTGCTTATTGTTCTTTTCTGTTTTATTACCATGCGTATGTCGAAAGGAGAATATATATATAAATATATATATAAAAATATATATAAAAATATATATAAAAATAATGATTGGGTTTGTTTAACCTCCTTCGCAACCACGGGTCGCTACATAATCTGGACACGGAGGAGGACGGTCTCCCATCCAACTCTTACCTAGACCCAATGTCGCTTAACTTCGCTGATCAATGGGAAGCGGTGTTACGACATTGGCTACGACGTAGCCCTATATATATGTATATAATGTACGGCATGCGGGAGGTGCCCCCTTGGGGCATTGGTTTCTGCGCGTATGTAGGAGAATTACGGCATTTGATCGAGTGAGGCCCATGGTGTAATGGTTATCATATCTGACCGGCAATCGGAAGATCCCGGGTTCGATTCCCGGGTGGTTACCTCATTTTTTAATTTGTTTCGTTCTCCCTCCTCATCTTGCGCGGGTATATTCTCCTATACAAGCGTCGTTCTTTACGTTAATTATACTGCTTGTTTGCAGTTAAAATGTGTGTGTGTGTATATATATAATTTTTTTTCTGAAAGTAGAGTAAGATAGAAGAATTAAGTTTTGAGTTTCACAATTCGGGTACTATATTTTCATTTTTGCATTGGTCCATTATTACGACAAAAGATGTAGTTTTAAGCCTCGTTTCACATTGTTGACATGTCAGTCGTTGTCGTAGTTTTCGTCACTGGCAGTACGCAATTGAATCATCGCAAATTAAAAAAAAAAGTATTTACATAATAATTTTCAACGGTAATTAGAATTTTAAGTTAACAAATTTTATGACACATCAAAAGTAGACTAATTATGTTATAATTTCTTTTTTTTTTTAATAGTCCTTTTGGTTACATTCTTGACTACTGAAATGGGTCATTAATTTATCCATTATCTTGCACTTCAGATAAGTAAACCTTATGTATGTTTTAACTTGGCATCTCAAATGGTTTGCAGTCTCGCTTCCTTGTTACTCACCAAACAAAAATGTTCACCTCTCAAAAAATAGATTTAAAATTGAATTGAAAGTTATATATATATGTATAAAATAATGTGTGTGTGTGTGTGTGTGTGTGTTCGTATTTTAGTTTCCTTTTTATTATTAATTTATGCACAAATTGTCATCGGAGTGTCAATATTTTGACTTAATTTATTATGCGGTTCTTTTACTCTTGTCTTCATTTTTTATAGACATGAAAGTAATATATATATATATATATATATATATAATATTTATATATATATATATATATATATATATATATATATATATATATATATATTCCACAGATAGCGACAATAGTAAGCCACGGTTTTACCAATTAGGTCGAACTTTATGAATAAGTCGTTTTTCTTGTATGACCTACTTTTTTGAGGTTAGGTTAACTCAGGTTAACCTAATCAAGCGTAACGTAACCTAAAACAAATCAGAGGGTGTTTAAAGTCTGAGGAAGCATAAGAGACGACTCGTTTGTCTTTGAGTTTTTCAGTCCTAATGCGGGTGAAATTCGAAAAAAATCGTAAAAAAATGCTTCCTCTAAACTTTCTTATAGACCCCCCCCCCCCCCCCCCCTCCACACACACACCTTTAAGAGAAGCGAAAGTTATTAAATATTTGAAAATATGAAATATATAACCTACCTGTTCGACCAACTGCGTAAAAAATGGTCACGAACAAAAATTTACACAAATATTCGACCAACTTTGGCATTTACGCCTATATATATATATATATATATATATATATATATATATAATGTGTGTGTGTTTAAAAATAAAATGTAAGTGATGAATGGGTGTGAGGAGGATTGCAGCACAGTTTGTTCGAATAGTTCAGTAGATGTAAATAGTTAAAGTACTATTTTGAGAAAGAGGCATTAGTACAATTTAAGAAATGTTCAAAAATCTAACTTTTGTTGTTTTGTTGTTGTTGTTGTTGTTGTTGTTGTTGTTTTATATAAATTTTTTACAAAATTTTTAATAATCGTCGATGCCTTTGCAAATGGAGTTTATGGGTATAGGTCACGTTACTTTATCTCTTATTGGTTACATTAGATTAATTTGCTTTTTATTGGATGAAATTTGGTTAGGTTAGATTAGTTTCCTGTAATATTTGTTTGAGGAGTTACAAATACTTTCACTCGGAATAATGAAAGTACTTCTATCGAAGAATTTCTTTACGTTTCGAGAATATTTCGTCGTTCGAAATGTTTTTCTTCCAATACTTATTAGCTTCTAAAAAAAATTTTATTATTATTATTATTAATAAATCTTCGGTCGATTGTCTATATGGAAAAAGAAAACTGCGTAAATATTTACAGTGATTAAGTAAATTTTTTTATTACTAGAATCATTTTATTCCTTGTCCCCTTTTTGAATTTTGTGTGTGGCCTCATCTCGTGTTTTGTACTTTGTCACTTTTTTCAATGGGTGATCACTGATCAGACAAAGTACAGATTTTTTCCATTTGAAGTTTCTGATTCAGCGAAGCTCCTGATTCAGCAAAGCTCCTCTCTCATATAAATGTTAAATCATTCGTAAACGTCTGAAGTTACGTATAATATACAGTCGGGTTACGGAAGTCGGGACGCAGTTTGTCGTATCTTCTTTACGGGCCACTGTATCCCCACTGGACCCGCCGAGGTTAGTTTTATTAATTAACGTACGTGCTCTTCCACTGTCAACTAAACGGTGACGGTATAAATAAATTGTAAGAGTTAAGAATGAACGTATGATATTCCCAAAGCGTAAATTTCGTTCTGTCGAGGAAACGCGAGAAAAATTAACCATTTATTTGTTTTAACAAGATTGGTTTCAATATTTAGAGAGATTGAAGCGTTCGTTTACCCTCGTTAGACATTTTTCCTCTTTCGTTTGCGACGCTTAACTACTTTCATCGAGCAAAATTTTGAACACTGTAATACCTTTCCACTACTACTACTACGAATTTGTTAGTGTTGCTGATTTAAGAAAACTTTAGACACTATTATATATATATATATTAATATATATATATATATATATATATATATATATTAATTTATATTTATATATATGATGAATAAAACCACGAAGGAAAGGAAACACAAAATGGTGCTCAAGCGCTTTCGTCTAATGACATCCTCAGGAACACTGAAGTACATAAAAAGGTTAAGCCTATATATACAGTATACATTATATAGGTTACAGAAAGAAAAAAGAAAAAATAAATAACATACACACACACACACCACATATATATATATATATATAATATATATATATATATATATTTACAAATACATACATACATACATATATATACAATAAACAGAGAAGTAAAAATAAAAAATTAAAAAATTTAAAATTAAAACCTTAAAGGATTACCAGTGAGGCGTACAGATTTGTAAGGAAAAATATCGATTTTTAGCACAAGATCAAATGGATTATAAAATACAAATTTATACTGGAACTCTGCCCGGGTTTTAACACACTGCTACCTATGGTCAGGTTTCGATATATATATAATAAAATGCAAATTAAAGTTAATAAGGTAGAAGACAAGTTTACCAAGATTTAATGTTTTACCCTTCTTATCTAATCTGTTTTAAAGGAATTCAAAATAACAGGATCGAGTTGAAAAAGACCTTTGCTTATGTTGAAGTTATTTGAAAGTTGGATAATGGCAGACTCAAGAATATTTCTATTAACAATGTTGCTTGAATGGAATAAAACTGAAGCATTATTCCAATCATACAGTGGGCTAACTCTGACAAATGGACAAAAAGGGCACTGGACAACTGTCCTGTTCTAACGGAATATTGATGCTGTTTTATACTGTGTGCAAATCCTTTCCCGTCTGACCTATGTAAAAGGAATCACATTGTTTACAACCAATTTTATAGATAATGCCTGAATTATTGGTAGGGCTATTTTTACTATGATATTTTTCACAATATTGTTATATGAAAATACTACATTAATATCCAAAAGTTTAAGTACATTAGCAATGCCTAAAAAGCCCGGAAAAATGGAAGTACTAAAATATTTTTTGACAAAGTACGAGTGTTAATATTGACACGATAGAAAGTTCGTTTTGCCTTGTTGAGACAAGATTCCATAAACGCAGATGGATAACACAAATCACTTCCAATACCGTTGATTTTTTCCAATTCGGCATCGATGTATTCCGGACTGGCGATCCTAAGGGCGCGGAGAAACATTGATGAAAATATGGCCTTCTTAGTGGGGGTATCATGTCCCGAGTAAAAGTGTACGTAGGACAAATTGTTTGTCGTTTTCCGATAGATACTAAACTTAAAACCTGGGCTTTCCCTATGTACACGCACATCCAAAAATGGGATTGAATTGTCTTGCTCAACTTCTAAAGTAAACTTAATGGAGGGGACTTGATCATTTAACTGAAGGAGGAAGCTATCCAGGTCACGATTCATGGGCCAGATACACAAAATATCGTCGACGTACGCCTTCTCAAAGATCATAAGGACTTAATTCCGCTTTTCATGTCCACTTCACCTGCTCTGCCCTACCTTTACGGTCTTATTAAAACCCACAAACCTGGTAACCCTATACGCCCTATTATTAGCTCGGTGGGCTCTATTACTTATAAACTCTCCAAATGGCTTGTCAAAGTCTTGTCCCCCATTCTCGGAACTATCTCTGATTCACATGTAAAAAATTCCATGGATCTTACGGAAAAATTGAATAATGCACGTACTGAAACTAACGATAAATTGATCAGTTTTGATGTTTGTTCATTGTTTACAAAAGTGCCGATTGACGATATGCTTGACTTTCTCTCCCAAGAATTACATAAGTATGACCTGCCACTACCTTCACACATTGTTTTGGAACTCATTAAGCTTTGCATCAAAGACTGTAAATTCACTTTCAATAACGAGTATTATCAACAAGTTTTTGCGATGGCTATGGGCAACCCCTTATCGCCCTCCTCTCCAATATTTATATGGAGTTTTTCGAAATTACCTATATTCCGAGAATCCTGGGGTTGGCATCCCTTGGTTGCGGTACGTCGACGATATTTTGTGTATCTGGCCCATGAATCGTGACCTGGATAGCTTCCTCCTTCAGTTAAATGATCAAGTCCCCTCCATTAAGTTTACTTTAGAAGTTGAGCAAGACAATTCAATCCCATTTTTGGATGTGCGTGTACATAGGGAAAGCCCAGGTTTTAAGTTTAGTATCTATCGGAAAAACAACAACAATTTGTCCTACGTACACTTTTACTCGGGACATGATACCCCCACTAAGAAGGCCATATTTTCATCAATGTTTCTCCGCGCCCTTAGGATCGCCAGTCCGGAATACATCGATGCCGAATTGGAAAAAATCAACGGTATTGGAAGTGATTTGTGTTATCCATCTGCGTTTATGGAATCTTGTCTCAACAAGGCAAAACGAACTTTCTATCGTGTCAATATTAACACTCGTACTTTGTCAAAAATATTTTAGTACTTCCATTTTTCCCGGGCTTTTTAGGCATTGCTAATGTACTTAAACTTTTGGATATTAATGTAGTATTTTCATATAACAATATTGTGAAAATATCATAGTAAAAAATAGCCCTACCAATAATTCAGGCATTATCTATAAAATTGGTTGTAAACAATGTGATTCCTTTTACATAGGTCAGACGGGAAAGGATTTGCACACACGTATAAAACAGCATCAATATTCCGTTAGAACAGGACAGTTGTCCAGTGCCCTTTTTGTCCATTTGTCAGAGTTAGCCCACTGTATTGATTGGAATAATGCTTCAGTTTTATTCCATTCAAGCAACATTGTTAATAGAAATATTCTTGAGTCTGCCATTATCCAACTTTCAAATAACTTCAACATAAGCAAAGGTCTTTTTCAACTCGATCCTGTTATTTTGAATTCCTTTAAAACAGATTTAGATAAGAAGTGTAAAACATTAAATCTTTGGTAAACTTGTCTTCTACCTTATTAACTTTTAATTTGCATTTTATTTTTTTTTATATATATCGAAACCTGACCATAGGTAGCAGTGTGTTAAAACCCGGGCAGAGTTCCAGTATAAATTTGTATTTTTATAATCCATTTGATCTTGTGCTAAAAATCGATATTTTTCCTTACAAATCTGTACGCCTCACTGGTAATCCTTTAAGGTTTTAATTTTTTATTTTTACTTCTCTGTTTATTGTATATATATGTATGTATGTATGTATTTGTATATATAGATATGTATGTATATATATATATATGTGTGTGTGTATGTATGTTATTTATTTTTTCTTTTTTTCTTTCTGTAACCTATATATGACGCGTTCGGTGGAGAAGGGGCGAACGCAACATTTTCGAATTATGCCACAAAATGCAGTTAAAGTTTGTAAACTTTAAACCTTTGTATTTTTCCGGTTTATTGAAATGTTGTATGAATTTGAACACATATTTGAGTAAAATATTGTTGTGTAATATGTCGATATAATAAAACGCCAAGAAATTTTACAATATTATTTATTGATAGCTTCTGATGTTAACTGGTGTAATCCATTATTTGGTCCTCTTCGTCGAATGTTGTATTACCTGCTTCAACTGTTTCGGTTTCTTCCAGTTCCTTTAACAATCTTGTATAATAGTTCACTGCAGTTGCAGGCATTAGATCTGATAATTCTTTGAGGTCTTTTATTTTTTCCTTAGTTATTGGCAGCAATTGGGAATACTTTGGTTGCAGTGTCTGCTGGGCTAGATTGAATAAACTGACACTGTAGGATTTTTTCCCTTTCTGCAGTCTGACGGGATGGCTATTATCTGTGGTTGTGCGGTATGCAGTAGATATTACGTAGCCTTCTTTGTGTTGAAAGTCAAATATTAACTTTCTTGCATCTGTAAATTTAGTAGTTGTTGATTTCCTAATGACAATGCACGTTTTTAGGACGTCAAATCGAGAAAACAGCCTGTTTCATTTGTACAACTAGGAAGCGCTGCGAAACGGCTGTAGTTATGGCCGTAGCATAATCTTTTTTGGTGTAAATAATATTGCTGTAATTATTTTTTATATTTTGTTCAATTTGGCCAAATTGAGCATCACAGGGCATTGTCGAGTGACCAGAAAGTAGAAAGATGTGTTCAATGTGAAGCAATGATGCGGAGTGAATTTCTCTGAGATACATTAAAACCTAAATTTTACCGTGAAAGAGTGCAGACTAACACCTAATTTTTTGCATAGGTAAAGCAAAGGTTTTAAAGGATAATTATATGACAAAAAACTCATTTTTCGAATTTTGTGGCGTTCGCCCCTTCTCCACCGAACGCGTCATATAGGCTTAACCTTTTTATGTACTTCAGTGTTCCTGAGGATGTCATTAGACGAAAGCGCTTGAGCACCATTTTGTGTTTCCTTTCCTTCGTGGTTTTATTCATCATAAATATTTTTCACGTGTTACTTTCGTGAAATAATTTTCATATATATATATATATATTATATATATACAGGGTGTCCCAAAAGTCCCCATACATAGGGAAAATTAGCACTTTTTAGCAAAATGTAACTTTATTTACAAAACATTCTCTACATGATTGCCATTTCTTTGTAAACACACACGGATGCGTCTCTCCCACTCATGGTGAACTCATGTTAACACATTTGGTGTTATGGACGTAATGTACCAGGAAAAGATACAGAACATGGATCGCCTAAAGGAACGCATTCGAAGTGCAATTACGTCCATAACACCAAATGTGTTAACACGAGTTCATCATGAGTGGGAGAGACGCATCCGTGTGTGTTTACAAAGAAATGGCAATCATGTAGAGAATGTTTTGTAAATAAAGTAACATTTTGCTAAAAAGTGCTAATTTTCCCTATGTATGGAGACTTTTGGGACACCCTGTATATATAAAATAAATTAATTTATAGTGTATAAGACCGAAGCGAAGGTAATTGGCACGCGTCTCGATGTGAAATGAAATATTCGTTGAAAAGTGGGCACATATCGGAAGCAGGGCGCCGGAAGTTTATGGACGGAATGATACCATCGCATCCAACCTCAGTCACTCTCTCTATTTGTAACAATATATATATATATATATATATATATATATATATATATATGTGGTGACATGAAAGGGTTTGTTACTAATTTACCATAAAATTAAATGATGGGGTTATTGCAATAAGGAATTTGTAGCAATTTCTTTTAACGAATTTGTATACTTGCTCCTTGTTAGTTTTGAAGTTTTGCTCTGTTAGGATTCAATGGCGACTTCTTAAATAAAAATTAAGTGAAGATGTTCCCGCTCTATTCTTTTTAATTCGTCGAATGGCATCCATGTTTAGGGAAGGAGAGAAAGGCGGCTAATTTTGGATCGTCCGGCGAGTGCTTTTGCCTTCTTGAGGCAGAGTTTGGGAGAGATTAGTAGATGGGCAAAGGAAGAGAAATGAGAGGTACAAAGGAAGGAAGAAAGTAAGATTTTCCCTCCCACGCAAGATTGATGTAGGAAAGAAATTGGATTAAACGTGAGTCTGCGTCTGTGTGAGAGAGGGAGAAACGACGAAGGGGAGAATCATCCTAGTTTAGTTTCCCCTCGTGGTCAAAAGGAGTGTTTTTAGCGATGCCGAGGAAAGCGGTGCAACCGGTGCTGCTTCCGTTTAAACGAGTGAGGGTAAGGGTTGAGAGGAAATATGTGAGGGATGTAATTGGTTATAAATGGGGGGGGGGGAAGGATGGACGACTATATAGAGGGGACAGCGGAACTATACAAATTAAGAATAGAAAAGTATTATTTGAAGGCATATTGCTCTTCCAAAACACTGAAGAAAGCTCGGACTTTCATAGGATTATTCCAGTTATAGTAGTAATTATATTTATATAATAATAATAATAATAATAATAATTATACAGAATTTGCCAGAAGGAAAAATGGTTATCGATATAGTATTTGATCGTTAAATATTGAAAACTTGATCCTATGGAAGGTTTCACTGAGACTGTTTATTTTCGAAAGTGGAGAAAGTGGAAAGTGGAGGAAATGAATTGTTGCAAGAATGAATGTGCATAATTTCACTTTCTATAAGACTGCAATGCAATAGTCTGGTGTTCTATAACACAGTCTTCGTTCGAGAAAATTAGGACGCTGAAATATGCTTCCTCACGCTCTTTAAGTCTCGCTGAATAAAGTGTAAACAAATGAAAAAACAAAATTAGTAATAAGGGGGTATTAGCTGGGGGGTGGGGGTAAACAAACTGTCATACATTCGGAAAAAGAAAAAAAAAAATTCAAGGCCTTTCGTGTATTCAACAGTACACATCGTCATTCCCAGACGATGTGTACTGTTGAATAGACGAAAGACCTAGGAATAATTTTTTCCTTGTGTGTTTGCATCATTCATTTCACGTGTTTGAGTATGAAATTCATCATATATATATATATATATATATATATATATATATATATATATGTGTGTGTGGGTGTTAGTTAATATATAAATTAGACAATTTATAAATTGACTGAAATTCAGGCAGTGTCAAATTGTGATACACACAAAACTAACCTAACCTTTCTGGTAATGCTGCATATGCATGCCCACTGGTATTTCCAAATATGTTGCCTAAAAATTCATGCTTAGGTTAGGTTTAATTAGGTATTAAGTAAATCGAGTATTTAACAAATTGCCTAAAATTTCAGTGAATTTACAAACTGCCTGGTTTTAGACATCGATTGTAATATATATATATATATATATATATATATATATATATATATATATATATATATATATATATATATAAGCTCATTGACAGCTTCAACACTGGACGTGAAAAAAGTTGTTGTACCACTAAATGTATCATTTTGTATGCATATATATATTTTTATTATACAGGGTGTCCGAGAATTATCTGTACAATTTTTGGCTGTTATTAAAAGTCAATCATGAAGTGTAGAAATTCCAGTGTTGTCCCATTTTACAGAGAATCTCATTAAGTTTTTTCTGATACCAAGTTTTGATAAGTTTTTTAGAAATTCCAGTGTGTCCGAACATTATTTGTACAATTTCATCTTTTAATAAAATTCTTGATAACACACGTAAAATTCTTGAACAAGATTATTTAGAATCTGTATTTTCAAAAGTTTCTTTTATTAAAGTAACGTTGTTACAAACATTCGATATGTGCACCATTAGTGATTCGCAAAACATCCAATCGATACTCCAAATGTTGCCATGTACGCTGCAGCATATCCACATCAATTCGCTCAATAGCAGCTGTGATTCTTGCTTTTAAATCATCAATGTCTGTCACCCGCGTACAAAAAAGAAAAAACTTGTCAAAACTTGTTATCAGAAAAAACTTAATGAGTTTCTCTGTAAAATGGGACAACACTGGAATTTCTACACTTCATGGTTGACTTTTAATAGCCAAAAATTGTACAGATAATTCTCGGACACCCTGTATATATTGCATTGGTGATCCCATGTCCGAATTATGATGTACTTGCGAGAGACCTTTTTGTGGCAAATGAAAATCTACCTACCTTCATCAATATCAATTTTAGACTTCTCCCTCGTGTAATCACATTCCTTCGTCTGTTGAACTCGTGTTTATTTTAAAGTTATCTTCCTTTTTTTTTTTTCTTTTAGTCATTTAAGCTTTGTAAAGTTTATTTTCATTCGTTGTCGCCGATGATGCATTTCAAAGACATACTTTTGTTCCTTTAGTCATTTCGCGTCTTTCTAGATTTATTTACAACATCTCTTTATTCAAAGACTAAAATTGAGAAATGAGTTTGAGCGACCGATTTGATCTCGCGCGTTCTCGTTTCATGAATTATCTCGTTTTTACGATGCCTTTTTTTTTTTTACGCGAATGCGAAACTTGTTCACTCTTGGTTTATTTTTCCTTTATTTCTCTGTTATTTTATTTATTTTTTTTAAGTAATTTTTAACGAAGAAAAGTTATAGTTTATCTTAACTTCATAATTTATTTGGTAATTTTTTTAGTTTTAGTTTTCCTTATTCTGAATTGTATAAATACGCTTTAATATTAATATTACGTTTTTGTAAAACGATTATATAAAGTGTGATTTTATTATTATTATTATAATTATTATTATAATTATTATTAACTTGTTGCGGAGGTAAATAATAATGAAACGACTTAAAATTAACGATTCATTCATGCTGTTATTCAACACTGAAAGTCTGCATAGCTTCCATTTTTTTTTTATATTGATTGTATTATTTACCAAAGTATTATTTCGTGTTTGTTTTAAAAAATTCTCTCGAATGAAATGTACAAAAAATACGATTTATTTAATTCCATACATTCAAATGGAGTAACTTGAAACGTTTATTGGTAAGAAATACTTTCCAAGCGTGAATGACGAATGATTTTCTTGAGAGCTTTTGCGTAGACGAAATTGCGCGCCTCATCTTGTTTCTTACCTTCTCTTAGGAGAAGACCCGAGTTTTCGACCGCCTTCGTCGTCTTCCGCTCGTAGGTCCCCGCAGGGGCACGGGGCAGATTCGGTCGATTGTCCTCTTCGGTGTACGACCCCCTCCGGGGGGACCTCTGACGGGGCTTATTACGGAGGTTGTAGCCCCGCCCACTCCGTAGGTTCCTCCCCGAGGCGGTATTCCTTCGGTTCGTCGCCGTCAGGAACGGCCGCCGGAGGCAAAGGAGCCTCATGCGGCAGAGAGGAACGCGCCCACAGCCTCGGAAATCGAACCCCTTGCAGACACGAAGATTCGGAAGAGTTGAGTGACATCTCATCAGGAGCAACGTCGGAAGACTCTACCGCGTCATCCCTTCGTCATTCGAAGAAAGAAAGGAAAGGTGATCGATTGGCCTCCTCTCTCCCTTTCCCCTCTTCTTCTTCTTAACCGCAATTCATCTCGGATGTCCTTGATACTCGGTTACCCGCATATAAAATGTGTTTGATTCAGTTTCCTTTAGTTTTATCCTGCTGTTCCTCCTAATTTTCCATTTAACCAAGTTCCCCCACCCCCCAAACTCCTGCCAGTTACGACTACCGTACCTTCTTCTTTTCGGCTGAACGCTCGAAGTCACGAGTTTGTATTCACCTAAATTTACGTTCTGGTTCCTCCCCATTTTCCTTTGATGATGATTCAAGTAATCATCGTTTATTCCTTCGTGTTCATTCCCAGTTTTGACAACTTTTAAAATATGAAAGGTTCGTTTGATGTGTGCTTTTTTCCTCTAAAAAAACTAAAGTGCTCATTCTGTTCCTTCCTCTCTAATGTGATAAATAAGTTTTTTAATGCAAAATGTCCTTTACATTTTGTACTCCGGTCTGCAGTAAGTTTGTTAAAATAGTCAATACTAATTTTATCATAATGAAAATTATGATAAAATAACGGTTTTTGTTGACACTGAATGACCTCCTTGCTTGTATTTTATCCTATTATCTTTACAGTGCGTTTGCGGCTGTTTAACCTTTATCCCTAATATCCATTATTTTAGTGTTTTTTTTATATAAAATTTTATTTTTCATTCTTTCCCCTTCTGATTATTTTTTTTTATTAATACTATATTTTTTCGAATAAACGGAAGTGTCTCTCTAATTTTATCAGTATTAATGATCACAAATGGCTATTTTAAAGGCCCCAAATAAAGTCTGAGAGCTAATTCCGCTTCATTTATTGTAGCATCTTTGTTGTATAACGCAGTTTTATCATTTGGGTCGTAAATTTAGATAAATGTGAAGACAAATAGCTGATATGATTCAGCAATCGTTGCTGCATTTCATTAAAGCTATTTTAAAGTCTTAAGTGTTGCATATTTCTTGCTTTAAGCGTGTTTTCCTATTGAAAGGCTACAAATTCACAAACATTTGTTTTGTGTATGGAAATGTCAACTAATTTCTTCCTACGGCTGAAGTGCTCTACATTGAAGGCTTCTCATCTAGTTTATTAAGTAATTCACTTCTCTATTGTAGTTTAACTTCCTTTTGTAGAGCTCGCCCTATATATATATATATATATATATATATTAATTTTTTTTTTTTTTGCGCCTGTTCTTACAACGCCATTGATGGCGCGCTATACTGAAAGTAGGTAAGACCTAACTTAACATTATAATTTGTTGTATTTTGAAGCGTTTTCATCTGCATTCTTTTTTATCATTATATCTAGCTACAGTTTCTTTATCATTATATCTAGCTACAGTTTCTTTTTGCGTTCATATTTTATCCATTTTTTTCTCCCTTTTCTGAAATCATTCACTCTCCACTCATCATTCCACAAACTATTTATTAACTTGGAAAAATTTTGTTCAGAATTTTTTTCAGAATTATATAGTTAATTTCGTGCCATTTTAAGATCAAAGCCTGTTAATATCTTTATTTTATTTAAAGTAGTTTTCATACTTTAATTGAGTATTCAGTTTGACTAAGTGAATAAAAGGAAAACATAACGCTAGCGAAAACGCGTTCATATTTCGCGTTTGACTACTTGTTTGCTCATTAAATGTCATTTCGTGTCAAAGGATTCAACAATAAACGATAGTTAACCTTTATTTCAGTTACATGAGAATGATAATTAGGACTTAAAAAAAGATTTAGTTCATCAGTGAAAAAAAAAACTACTTTGAAATGCCTTAAATTTAAAGAGCCTTTTGGTGTCAGGTGAGGAAGTGAATTGGTCTTCTCCGATGCTCACCGGCCTTTCGGAAGGTCACGTGACCCGTCTCGCCACGCCCCCTGATTCTCGTCTCGCTTCCCACCTTTCCGGTAAGAGTATCGGCTGTGAGGATGTGGGTGTGGCTCCCCGCTATCACCGCCCACGCCCACCGCCAGCGCCGAGGCCACGCACTTTGGAAGGCAGCGAACTGATCCCACGACACCACCGCGTTTATTCACCCTCGTTTCACCACTCGCGCGACTCTTCTCTCGAGAGGAATGGGCGCGATTCCTCTTGCGAGAGAACTGCTCGTCGCCACCACGTGCGCCCACACCATCATTATCACCACGCCCACACGCCCCATTCCTCCCACCGAGACACCGCCCATTTTTGCTGGTGTGAAGATGAAGCTGATTACGACTCGTGCGATGAGCGCCGCTACAGTCACCGGCACAGCTACCACGAGGGTCTTCACCACGCCCATTTGTTCAGCCCACTTCGCCCACACCCACGGGAAAATAAGCGTCACACGAGTGGACGAAATAGAAGAAGCGCTTCCCCTTGCTATTGTCACCTGTGTTTGCCAGTGGGGTCCCTCAACGCTCTCACCGACCCCCGCGTAAGGGGGCCCATGGCACTCCCCTACACTGGGGTCAAGGTGGGTCCCGGGGTCACGCAGAGCCTCTCTGAATCGGATTACATTCCCCTGTGGAGCTGCCACTCGCCACTGGTACGTCTTGCCACATCGCGTCCCAGCATGCCACGCTGACTGGCGACGAGTGTGTAGTCGCTGAAAGCCTTGGCGCCGACGCAAAGATCTCCCTAGACTGTTTATAAAAGCAAACTTCTCTTATCTGTCCAAAAATAATTTAAATATTCCGATACCTATTTTGATGTTGACTGTATACGCTTCCGCTCTTTATTTGTTTTTAGTTTTTAGTCTCTTCATAGTAACATGCTATTCATGTGTTACTAATTTATGGCAATAATTCTAAAAAAAAAAAAAATTATTATAGAAAAAAATTTAATTGGGGTTGATAATTAATTATTCTACGATTTGTTATTCAGCTTATAGGTAAGTTTTGTTTGATCTTAAGAGGCGAGTGGCAGCTCCACTTACTGTTTAAAATTTAAGTACCAAAAAGGTACTAGGTACTCCCGATCATTTGTACCGTTGCGTTTGTATGCTTGCATGTTTTATTGGAATTTGCGCTTTTAGAATTTATTTAATAGTACAACCAGAAGTCACATAAGTTAATAATAAATACCAAATCCATCTATTGACCATGGACTTTGGCCATACTTTTCTTTGTTAAATAATGTTTTGTTTTGTTGAACTAATGCGTTTCTTTTAAGGCTAATGAAATTACTCCTCTGTAATGAATGAATTTATTAAAAGTAAAATTTAGTTAACGTACAGTGTGTGATGAGTTTGTTTTCAATTTTATTTGTAGTTTTATTACCGTATCCTTTAACTGTATTATTATAGAAGATGTACTGGTGTTAGCAACCGTTTTCCAGTTTTGAAAAAACCCTTATGAAAGGAATTCAGTTTTGATTTGAATATAATAGGTTTCATACGCAACAGTTTCAGAGTAAATGTTACGCAGGTGTTAAAAGTTATTGTGGTAGTTGTGATGTCCAACTTAAAAAAAAATATGAATGGAATTTCAATCAGAACTTACAAGATTTATTTTACCTTTTTATGGTAGAATTTTGTTTGATAATCCTTTATTTAAATGTATTGCATGAAACAAAACTTGGTGAAGAAACGAGGTATTCCTTCTCACAGTATTGAAAATATTAGTGTATAGACTCTATTAAAGTTCTAGAGATAAATGTTAGACCCGCCCTTTCCCCACCCACAAAAAAAACGTGGTTTGATGAGTCATATTTCTGCGACTGTATTACAAATACTCTTTGTCAGACTTTGAATCCAAGTTATGATTTTTCTAAATTTGAATAATTTTCTTTTATGAAAATCTTTTTTCGAAATCCTTCAGTTAAAACATTTTTCCAAAGGCTCATTTAATTCCATTTGTTTCCTTTCTCCCTTCTGAAGAATGTTGAGGACCGATTGTTGCAGCTGGAAGGAGATAAAGATTCGCTTCAGCTGCAGGTGAGCGTCCTCAGTGAACAGGTGGAGGCGCAAACGGAGAAGATCCACGATCTAGAAAATATTCTTGAGCAGAAAAGGTTGCTGCTTTTAAAAACGGAAGAGCAGCTACAAAAGGTAAAGTTGCAAGTTTGGAAGAAGTCTTGATTAGTTGTAAAGACATTACTGAAGTTAAGCGCGAGGATTTTTAGAACGAGGAAAGCGTAGAAAGCTTCATGAAATTATTATAAGACCATGGAAAGTGACAGTATCCGAAGAACTCATAAATTAAGGTGTTTACATTACCTTCTCGTAATTCATACACCATTATTTTTCTCGTGAACAAAGGAATATATGTGGTTGTCACATAGGTAGGGTTTTGCAGCACTACCACCACCACTGCTAATTTGGGGTTGAGAAACTAAAATTTGGTTACTGTTGCCTTTATCGTTGTTTAGTCTAGGAAATCAAAGCTACATCAAACCTCTTCTTTCAACCGTTTCTGAATTAACTATTCCACGAGAAGTAAGGAATTTGTTAATTTTTTCGGTAGGAGGTGATGACTTGTTCCACACTCGAAACGCAGAGGCTAGAGCTATTGAGTGAAATTAGCAATTTGAAGCTTCATCAGGCAGCTACCGAGAGAGAAAATATGGATCTCAGAGACAAAATTCGATTGACTGAAATATCATCCGATCAGAACAGATCTCAGGTAAAAAAAAAAAAGGGGGGGGGATTTAATTAAGGCCAGTCTGATATCATTTGCTTTGTTTAGTGTGACTATAACCATTTAATTATTTTGTAGGTAGCATTATCTAATCATTAAAATATGATAAATTGCCAAAGTATTTTCAATAACTAATGGTTTGTGATTTATTGAGGAATTTGATAGTATATTTAACAGATTTGAAAACTTGGATTAACATTATGGTATCGTCAATTTAATTTTGTGAAAAAAAAAATTGGGATTAGCTTCTGGAATTATCTTTATTCCAGTAAGTTTTCTGTTTCAAAGAAGGGAATCACATTCGTCAGTCAGTGATGACAAGTAGACGTTATTCATTTGTCTTAAAACTAAACTGTTTACCTTCTCTTTCCTTTTATTAAAAAAGCTCTCAAGGATGCCTTTAGGCAAGTCTCTCTCACTTTATTCTCGCTTTTAGTTTCCATAAATTCCCTCTTCTTTGTTTTCAATTATATCTCTCTATTTTGTTTTCTTTCAAGCTTAATCTTTTATACACATTTTATGAATGTATTTACAGCCTAAAAATTTAGAAATGTTTTTGTTTTTGTCGTTATTAATTGCGTTATTTGTGCGAGTTGCTTTAACAGTGATTGTATCTGTGGATTGTGATTGATGTTTGCTCACGTTATTTTGCTTTGTGTTGCACTTCACTGTTTGGTTTCTTCCTGTCAGAATTTCAGTCCACCCGCATCTTCCACACCGCTCCACACCTTCCACAACAATGAGTCGCCATCAGATTGCGGACAGGTATTTTATATCAATCGTCAAGTGCCATAATTGCATCGTAAAGTAATATAGTTTATACTTGGAACCCGCAAACCACCACGATCCAACATTGTTCCTACCTGTCACACCTGGGGTTTTGCGTCTTCTGGCAGAGCGTGATGCTCTCCGAGACTGCTTCTTCGTCAGAAGCAACTCCTGCTAAAGCAAGCACCTTTCCGGGGCAGAGAGGTAAGGACAGGAACGGCTCTACTTCCCCGTGTGCTAGGTAGGAACACTTGGATTGTGGTTACTTGCAGCTTCCAAGCATTGTCAAGTCCTCGCAGTTATTGCGGTTTTCTCTTATTATTATTATACGAGTAGTAAGAGTGTACGAATATACAGTTTGCTGAAAATTATACATTCACTTCAAAAAATTAAGTCAATTTTCACAACAGCATTTTTGAAAGAAAATCAACTTGATATTTTTCCACCTCCATTTGTAGAGTTATATAGGCTTTTTGAACATATGCATACGCTGTTCATTTACTGAGTATTAGAACATGTCTGCAGTGTAAGCTGTTTCTGCTTTCTTTTGTTCCTTGTTTAATAGCTTTGAACGAGTTAAGCTCTCTCTCAAGTTGTCGAAAGGAGTGAAAATAGTTGAAAAGATGATATAATCTTGTTCATTTGTAGAAAAATTATGGCACATAATGAAAAAAAGGCTAAATAAAAATACTGATGCGTACGAGTTTACTGTTCCTAACTTGTAGTTCATACTCCACTCAGTAATTTGTGAACAGTGGCAGTAACTCTGATCATATTATTATTTTCATAGGGGTTAATCAACACTACATTTAATAGTATATGTTTATGCACCATAAAATATATTATTCTTATTATTTATATTATAGATTTGATGGAAGTCCAAAAGGCTTTCATTGTACTTTTTTTCAAGATGCAATTGGGTTCCAGGAAATTGTTAATTATTATTATTAAGGATTTCAATCATTAAGTCGCTTAGTTTTGTTCACCTACCGAAAGACGAAACGAATTATCATAGCTTTTTTGTCATCGTTGTCGTAAGCTTTTAAGAATACCTTAAATTGCTTAAATTGCTTAAATTGGAAAGGTCACATTCTAATTGTCGCTGATTTGGGAAGTTTGTGTGAACTTTCTTTTTTTTTCATTCTTAAGTGTAAATTTAAGGATCAGGTGGTCCATCACTTTTTCTGAACGCTTTATTATTATACTGTAATGTTTGTGTTCAGTCGGTAAATCTGTTTTGGCTGTCTTCTGTTAAGAATCTCCGTTCATGCATAGAGAGTTTAATTAGTCGAGATAATATTTTCATCTAGCTGCTAGATTATTGGTAATTAAAATTAATTTAATTTAATTTATACTCATCTTTTTGGAATTATTTAAATAATAATAATTATTTATTTCCTCTTAACTAATATGGTGTGGTTTATTGTTAACAGGTGGTTTGGTTTTCAACCTCTGAATTTTGCGTAAAACAGCCTTTGTCATTAATAATAATAATAAGTCATGACATTATCAGCATAACATGAATCGAATTAATTAAATTTTTGTTATTGAATAACTGTCCAGTAATTGTCACTCTTGTCAATAAAGTCATTACATAATGCTCATTTTTTAGTCAATTCTGGCGTTCTAAATTAGTAATTCATAATATTCATCCGGTGTTGAGCACTGATCTCATTCAGTCATCGCTACCTTATTAATGTTTTCATTTAGTTAAGATCTTTCTCATATTTCACTGTAGTATTTCAAATTGAGGAAATAATTAATTCAGATTCCCCGATCGGGGCTTGGAGCTAAATAGCGTCTAAATTCATTTCAGTCTGACAATCTCTGTCCGTTTAACAATTACGGAACCGAGATTGTAAGTCTTTGTTTGAAATTACCAACTCTAAAGGGGATATAAACCCCATAATCCCACCCTCCTTTCTCCCCAGCATGATGTTCTCCCCACCTTGGGTTCCCTTCCTCACACATCCCTTTCTTCCTTGTCTGTTATCCCTGTTGGAAGTCCTAACACCGAGGGGATTACCTACCCAAATAACATCGAGAAGAGCTACCACAAGGCTTCCCATAAAGCTCAACTTCCCCCGCGGGTGAGGGATAACTATGTGTTCTTTGCCTCGTGATCTTTTATTAGGGCTTGCGCATTGCATGCTCAGCAGAAGATTTAATAGAACGAATGAAGCAGGAACTAAAGTTAATTTAAAGTTGATGTAATGAAGCCATTTTAAAGCTTAATTAGTACATAAAATATAATTATTGTTCCATATTTTCATTAAATTAATACCTTATTCATCAAGGTTAAAGTAACTTGGCTCTTAATAATAGCTTTAATCATGGCAGGCCTGTAGCCAGTTGGGGTGGGGGGTTATACTTGGAAAAGTATAGTTATAGCTTATGATGTGATATTATATATATAACATCATTTAGTAAATAACCAATTGCATTTTTTTTTACTTTTCTGAAACTTCACAAACTATTCTAAACTACCCAAAACCCCCTCCGCAGTGACTAGGTCGTTGCACCAAAAGGTCTGTCTTTCTACAATTTCACCCCCCCCCCCCCCATCCCCTTTGGGAAGTCCTGGCTACAGGACTGCATGGTAATGAGGAAACTCAATGAGCCACATTCATTATGAAGGAAATACGAGTGGTTGAACATAATTATGTTAATCGTATCTGATTAAGAACTGAGGACAGAAATCACTTACTGATCTCTTCAATGACATTTTTTCAGTATGAACGTAATAACATTAGACACACGCATTGTTTTCTTTCGTTTATACTTTACCAATTACAGGGAATGGGAGGAGTGTTCATTTGAACGATTTACTTAATGTATCAGTTAATTGCAGTTACTGTTATTTATATATACTTTTGTGACAAAAGAGTTAAAATTGCAATATACTTAAAACGTTTTATACATAATAACTGCTCTGTTTTAATTATATAGAATGGAAACTAAACTATTAAACTATTGGGAATGACTGTGCTGAAAATAAAGAATAAATTTCTCTACATTTTCTTTGTATGTAAACATACAGTATGTGCAGTGACATTTAATCCTTTTAACTAATAAGATAAATTGTAATAGATATTTAAGTCCTCTTTATGTAGTTATTTGCATTTAAAAAAAAAAATAGCGTCAGTGAATTTTTAAAGCGTTATTGCTGCGCCATTCTTTCTTCAGTTCTACTCTGCCATCATCACAACCTTATTTTCACTTTCATTTTTGCCGTAATAACGTAACATAGCTTCTTTCTATTCATTGAATTCGTCTGGAGATTCCAAATCATTTTTTAATTATTTCTTTAGTACACTATTCATTCTGGGGCTAATGCATTCCTTCATGCTTTCAAACAGCCCTTCCATGTTTAACCAGTAGAAGTTTGAACGAAAAGGCTTAGCATGATAAATAAAGGCTGTTGTGCTCCTCAGAAACCTTACATAACGTCATTGTCAAAGGAGTACATATAAAAGTATTTGAATGTCAAATTTTATGTAAATTAGTGTTCAACGATCGAACTTAAGGCAGGTTTGTTGCCCGTTTTAGTTATCTTTTAGTTATCTTTTAGGGGCCCGTTTTAGTTATCTTTTAGGGGCCCGTTTTAGTTATCTTTTGTACACTAGAACTTTTGTTTGTTGAATTCTCATTTAAATCTAGAATTTTTTTTCATTAGTTTACCGGTGACCTTCATTGAGGTAAGTTTTATTTAATAATTTAGCATTTTATGTCTTCAGTATTTCGAAATTTAAGGCAAAATTTATAATTTGAGCTGTACCGTAACTCAATTATTTCAAGTCATGTAGACTTTAAGATCTTTCAAGTTTATTAAATATTTTTTAAATTCTTTTTTTTTTCTAGACACCTCCACCGAACGCCCGGCGAAAAATCGATCAATTCGGGACGATTCCGAGGCAGCAGCAGCAGCGTGACATCGTCATGGGTCATTTGACTTCGTCGGGAACGGGTCACCTGACCTTAACGACAGGGAGGTCACAGAAGGGGGTCATGTTCGGTAAAGGATTGAATAATGCTTTCGTTGCGTTGAAGGGCGCGGGGAAGCGCAGTACTTCGGCACCCAATTTAGGTGACGGTCACACTCTTGGCTTCTGTCGCTTCTTTTCTTTCTTTTCTCTTCGAATAATTATTCTCTCCTTTTAAAAGTGTTTTTTGTTTTTGCACGTGATTAGAGAAGGATCGCGGGATCTTTATTGCTTAGAGGCTTTTAATTTTTGCTTCAATATTTCTTCGTTTGTACAATATAGAGAAAACTGAAAAGTGGAATGTGTTGAAAGTAAGCTGTTTCAAATTTTTTACACGTTTCTCTATCCCATTCTTACAATAAAATGTCATAAATTAATGTACATCAGTTACCTTTTGTTTCAGTGACGCAAATGGCGTTATGTTGGGATTAAAGTGTAGCCTAATTCGAATTTTCTAAATCAGGCATTTGCTGAAAAAACAGTGTAAGAATTCTGAGACTATTTTATTTTATTTTTTTTTTTTGCTAAACAATCCATCCTTCAGTTCGTTTGCTTCAAAACTTTTAATCTTGCGATTAAACGGTCTCTCTGAGAGAGAGAGAGAGAGAAAAAAATTCCTTAACGAATGTTCCCTAAAACTAGAAGAACGTTGAAAGTACAACCCCAAAGGACAACCCCAAAGGACAACTTCGAGCAACCTTCGAAAACTTTTAAGTGATATCATCATGTTAAAGAGCTCCTCAAACCATTTTGTATAAAGCTAAAAAAAAATCATATACATTGTTCTCGGGTTTTAAGTCATGCATGCAATCATTACATTTTACCATGATAAATTAATTCTATAGGTCCTTACTGCATGTTTAATGGGTTGTGCTAATAATAATAATAGCTGTATATTAATCCAAAAGTGAAGTAGAAGACTCTGGTGATGGACTTTCTTTTTCCTATTTTCTTGTAGGTTAAACTGATATAAAATAATAATAAAAAAAAACCAGAAGAAAGTAAAAACGTAAAAGTACTTCCGACCAATTACTCGTAGCTGGTTCTCAGCTTTTTTTTCCCAGATACTGCAAATTCTTCGAGTGTGTGTGTAGTTTTTCTAAACACATAAATGTAATTAAAACCATTTAATCGAAATATTTTTTAAAATTAAGGAATTTATTTATTTATTAAAATAGGAAATATTTCGTAAATTTCGTTCATAGTGTTTGTTGTGATTTTGCTAATTTTTTTCCCATTCCATTTCTTAAAGGTTTCAGATATTTGTTTAGGATTGAATTTCTGTTTAACCTTTACAAAGGCCGTATATAAGCTTTATCGTAATCAGATGTTAATTATCATAAGATCTAAACCTTGGATATTATTTTCGGTACAAAAAATTACGAGTATTTCTGTATCCCGGTATATTACTAAATATAAAAATAAGGTTAGTAAAAATTTATAAAATCTGATTTGGGTTCCTTTTCTCGTCAGCCGAAACTGAGAAACACGCGATTGACAGCAACACTGACGATTCCTTCATACCTTCCCCAGAGATAAAAACTGAACTTCCCAAAGGAACAGCTACCATATCTCCTCTTTCTTCGCATAGATCGCCATCCGTTGGGCACAAACCAACGGGAATTAAAAAGATTTTCACAAAGTAAGGCCATTAATAGGTGTAGATACCAATGCCTTGCCTTATCCCAGTAATTAAGTATACATCTTTTTACAGAGAAGCACCTTTTACACTATGTACAGTAGATATAATTGAGCCCTACAGTAAATAAATTGCATATAAGTAGTGATGCACCGGAGGCAGATTGAGGCCGGAGGGCCGGAACCTTCGGCTTAGTGTTTTTTCCTCCGGCCAATTGATTTATTTCGGTATTTATATGTGTGTGTGTGTGTGGTCCATCGTCTCATCTATTTAGGGTTTATATATTATAGTCCTGCTATTTTAAATTATTAATTCTTTAATAACTTAAACTTTATAAAAGTCGACTTTCTATGCTTTGTGTGTGCTAATTTCTTTAAAAATTCCCATTGAACAGAATATCCTCAGGTTATGAAACTTATGATGTCATGCTGAGTAAAGTAGCCTATATCAAATCAATTATTAATACAATCACCGATCACTCATAAAATAAATTATTATTACAGTCACTGAGAACTGAAATATTAATACAATCACTGATCAGTGATCACTCATAAAATAAATTATTATTACAGTCATCTGAGAACTGAAATATTCGGATAGGTGCAGAAATGAGGTTTTATAGAATTAAAACTAAGTTGTCAGAATTGAGTTTGGTGTACTTGACACCTCCGGCCGGAGCAGGAAGTTTTCTAAAATGGCCGGGACTCCTGCTCGGTCGGAGCCGGAGCATCACTACATGTAAGTTTTTATAAATTTTAATAACACCTCTTCAGACTTCGAAGAAGTAGTTCTGGCCATCTGGAAAATGACTTACCCGAAGGCGGTGATTTAAAACGAGGAGGGTTGAGAGCAACTGCTACCGCAAGACTCGGATGGACTTCCCAAACGGGGCTATTCAAAGAGTAAGATTTAAGTTCTGTTTCCGTTGATGCTGCGTGTATAGACTATTTTCCGAATATGGCAGTGAAATATGAAGTTAAAAAATTTAGGTTTGCATATGATAGTACGTGCGTCGTGCTTATTAGGGAAATTGGTGTCGGTGATTGGTGAATGAAAAATTAAATTGAAAAAGTACTCGGTTTCAGAATGAAAGAAATAGTTTTTAGTCCGATTCGATTGTGACCTGTAATAAATAATCAATCAATTTCTCTCTCGTTTCTTATTAAGTTTCATTTGTTATAGGCCTCATATGCCATTTTCATCGTGGTCTGCTAAACATGTGCAAGAATGGTTGGGTAACTTGGGGATGAGCCAGTATAGTGCCGCCGCCAAATGTTGGATGGAAGTTGGCAACCATATTGCTAATGCCACACCTCATGCATTGGAAAAGGACATTGGAGTGAGACATCCGCTGCACAGGAAGAAACTTCAACTCGCCATTTCGAATCGAATGTCTGAAAATAACACTTTGAACAAGTGTTGCGCGAAGCTCGATAACGCTTGGGTGCTTCGTTGGTTGGATGATTTGGGACTGCCTCAGTACAAGGACGTCTTCAGTGAGTCGAGGATTGATGGACTTGTTCTGAATTACCTTACCTACGACGACCTCGCCTTCCTCAAGATAACGAATCTGCTACACGTCACTTCCCTTAAGAGAGGAATTCAGGTAGTTTATAATTTATAATTCATTTATAATTTGCCATTCTTAATTTTTTAAATTATTGAATCTAATTTGTTTATTACTCAGGTTCTCCGAGAACACAATTTCGATCCCTCTGTACTGAAGAGACGTTCTGTCCCTGAGGAAGAGAAGCAGCCTCTAACCCCTGGGGAAGTAGCCCTGTGGACTAACCATAGGGTGATGGAATGGCTCAAGACTGTCGATTTGTCGGAATATGCGCCTAATTTAAGAGGCTCTGGTAATGCCTAGTTGTGCAACATATTCATTAACATTTTTGAACAACCCCAGTCAAAATAAATCCCAGGGTTTGCTTGGTCACTGGAAAGTACCGGAATCAGTTTATTTAAAGTTTTGTTTTTTAAGTCGAGGGAAGCGGAGCATTTTTTTCCGGAACTATACAGATTACCGAAATTTTAATTTGCTTATTAGAGTGAATTTCAGTTAGTAGTTCGTTGAAATTATAACGAAAGGTACGCCATGAATTAAATTGCTCAGTTTCTTTTAATATATTTCTTATGATGACTCATGTCAAGGCAAATTAACCAGTCTTGAATTCCGTTTAAGCGGAACTTGTAGGTATAATCTCTTGAACACTAGTTTAAGAGGACATGCTGCTTCATTGTTTGTAAACATGCCAAACAAATTTTAATTGTTTTACTATCAGGTGTGCACGGGGCGTTGATGGTTTACGAGGTTCGATTCACGTCCGAGTTCCTCGCTTCCCTTCTTTCCATTTCTTCTTCGAAGACACTCTTGAGGCGCCATTTGAGCACTCACTTCAAGGAATTGGTTGGGAAGGAGGTGGTGCAAGCCAAGAGAGAGCTCGAGGTGTCCCCAGGATACATTCCACTCACTACAACAGCAAAAATCAAAGTACAGTGAAACGTGCATAATTTGGTTCTTGCTTAGTTTGTTATTTGCTATACATAAGGGAATAACATTTTTAATTTAATTATCAATTTTATTATAAATTTAAACCTGCTGATGATTTGTGCTTTTCCCATTTGTTCTTACACTCATTAATTAATTTCAACATTTCAGATGCCTCGCAAATCTCAGTTCTCCTTGAAGAGGAAGAAAACGAAGTCTGATCTCGAATTCGATGACTTAGTTTGCCCGTTGGAAGAAATGCTTCCGAAAGTTCTTCATCCCATGGATGCAAACAAAGAGGTAGGGCGAATTAACGTGTTAATGACGCTTCTAAAGAGTAGTGATCTTTTTTTAACGTAGTTTCGTAAATTTTGGTGGATAGTTGTTTATCGGATTGTTGAATTGGTGGCTGTCATGCTTAGAACATTGGCATTAGATACGTAATGAATTTCTTAAAACTTTTTAAAATATTTAAATAACACTCTCTCTCTCTCTCTTTTACATAAATAATACCTGATATTAATCATTTCTAATGACGGGTTAATCAGTAATTATCTATGAAAATTCATTCTCATATGTACTGTATAATATGCCGATCATAAGTCTGAGTCTACATCCAATTTCGACAAAAAGGGCAAAGAGTAAGACAAAGATAACAACATTTCTAGTTGAATACGTAATTCGCATTATAGCATATGAGAGAGAACAAATATATTCCAGTGAATCTTTATGATAATTTATAAAGACAGGTTACTATTTATTATTTAGTGTGAACTACTCCAGTGTGAATGATGGCTTCATATTTCAAAGGCATCAACTCAACCTGTAGCCTTTCCATTAGGATTGCTTGCCATTTTGAATTGACAAGATGCTACAAGTAATGTAAGCTTGTTGGCTCGTTTGTGTGTCCATAAATGCTCAATGGGATTTAGATCAGTATTTCGTGGAGAAAACTTCAGCATTTGAACGTTCCCAATCTGCCTCTGCCTCTCCGTGAGAGTACGTTTTGGTTCGGTCTTTTCTGGAAAATAAATCTCCTCCCAGTTAAACGAGTTCCGCAGTACGTGCCGAGCCAAAATTCTGTGGAAGTGCTTCCTATTTATATTCCCTTTGATATTTACAAGGTCACCCGCTCCAGCAGAACTAAAACAACTTCATATAATAGTCACCACCATGTCTCACAGCCGTACTAATACAATCAGAATAAACTCTTCATGATGACTTCGTCTCACAAACTTACGCCTTTCATTTTCAAAAAGTTCAGTTTTCGTGTGATCACTACACAGACCGTTCTTCCATTCGTCACATTAGTTTTATTTAGCGTTCCTTTGAGTAGTTAAACTGGTATTGCCTTGTACTCGGTGTTGAATTCTTTGAAATGCTCCTTTGGATATTTTGAGCTCCATCGCAGTTTTTGTTTGTCTATTGCCCTGTTTATGGAAAGCAAGTATTTGAGCTCTTAATTTCCGCGCGCTAATTCTCTGTGTACTTCATGCTACACTTATCAAAATTTTCCTACAGTATTTGAAGAGGACCATAAAATAAATTTATTATCTCTTAGCACATCTGGTCTCGTGTATGTATTAAGATGAAAGTAGGTATAATAAATTTTGTAGTAAATGTAAGAATAGAGCGTCTCTTGGCTCGATCGGTTAGGGCGCCGCCTGGCAGTGCTGAGACTCCGCTGAGTTGTGGGTTCGAACCCCGGTGCTGCCAAGAGCTGGGTGGTTGTCTTTTCTATATCTTGCGTCACGACGAAACGGCGGGCCGGCCACCTCCCTTTAATTGACTGTGGCTAAGGTGGCCCGGGCTCGGGCCCCTATGAGACATGGGCGTTACCTTTTTAAATGTAAGAATCGTACCAAATTAACTACTGAAGCTATAGGCTTCACGAGAGAGAATTGATTAGACTGCCCCACACCATATGAGTGTTAATACGGATATAACTAGTTCTGTGGAACAAACGTTTTCTCTCAGAAGACCAAGTGTATTGTACAGTATGTAAACTGTTAAATTCAGTTAAGTTTCTATACATAAAATGAAAAAAGGGACAACTCAGACTTATGATCCAATGTTGTTTATATTCTGAAGGATTCACACCTTTTGTTTCAGTCCCTTTCGGATTTGACTGTTCATTACAAAGAGCACTATTTTATTTATCACACAAGGATTATTTTCAAATTATTTTATTAATTTGTTTTTAAGTATTATAATTATAGTTTGCCATTCAGTTATTTTAATTAAATTTACAACAATTTTTATTGAAAGATTTGCTTTTAACTTCCCGTTGCCTAATTAAATATGTTTCAGTATTAATTATTATCCATTTGAGAGGTAGCATTTTATAATTTTTTTATTTAATAGTGTAATCTTTGCATTAATTTCCATTGATTGTGAACAAGAAAAAAAAAATGCCATTTGGATCTCGTGTTCAGCTTTGGTCCATTTACGACGTTTTTTAATGTAATATTTTTTCCTCCTGATTGGTACATTTTAAATTCACACAGGGAAAAAACTCGCGTACCAATTCGTAAACAAACTAAAGTACACTTCATATATGTTTAAATTTTTTGAGTTTAGAAAGCTGAAAATGAAAACATCTTACGAGCTTTTAAGTGTTTTTTTTACAAAATGGCAAATAATAAATAATGAACCTTAGTTTCTGAATAGAAATGTGTGTGCTTACGTATAAATTGCCCTGTACACACACGGTTGACGAAAATAAATAAACACCACGATGATTGACTTCAAGAACAAACAAAGCTTACGAATAGAATGTCAGACAGTGTGTCAGCTTTACATAATGCAAAGGGGAAAGCAACACGATTCTAAATAATTATTATTATTTAATAAATCTGTTATTATTTATTAACTTTTATTATTAAATTAAGAACTATGGAAAACCTAAGGTGCCCATTTACTTTTGCCAACCCTCTGTGTACACATACGTCATAAGTGCTATCTTAATATAAGGATTTATCTAACACTTTCGTATTTACATTTCGATAAGTACACGCATTTGGATTTATTTTTATCATTTTAGTCTTGCGTATCTGTAACATTGTTCCGAGTTGTTTGACACTAATTGCTAAATGGTCGCTTAAATCAGTGGATAAAACTGATCATTCGTATTACTACTCACAACAACTTTTTTTTTTTATCTTATGTGCTGCAGAATCCCGTTGATGTCAACTGATTATATGAAGGTAAGATTTATTTTGTATATTTATAGGTTAGTCAGGATTTGGTGAAAATTTGCTGAGATTGTATTTGGGCTGTTCAATGTTAAAATTAAGGTCCCGCAATAATTAGTAGTTAACCTTTCGTTATATTAAAAAAATCTAACGATATACCAAATGATTTTAAAGTTTGTCCCTTTTTATTTTTATTACAATTTGCAAAATAGACATTGTAAGTTGGTACACACTACCAGTAAAACGTGGGAAAACAAATAAGGTCTCCTACCAAAAAAAGAAGAAACAAAACCAAAAACGTACATTACCCTGTATGTTCAACTGCAAAAGTTAGTCAATTCGCGTTGTAATGTGATCACCATGAGCCTCTTCAACAGCTTGCATACGAGAAATAACAATGAGGACAACTGCACAGAACATCTCTTGAGGAACAACAGCAATTTCACGTTTAATGGAGTCTCTCAACTCTGCCAGTGTGTGAGGAAAAAATAAAAAGGGATCGACTTTATAATCACCTGGTGTGTGTGTGTGTGTGTGTGTGTGTGTGTGTGTGTGTGTGTGTACACCTAAATCCCCAAGTAGCGCCAATAGTAAGCCACCTTTTTTACCAACTAGGGTTTTGTAAATAAGTCGGATTTTCTTGTCCGACCTACTTTTTTGGGTTAGGTTAACTCGGGCTAACGTAACCTAAAATAAATCAGAGGGTGTGCACGTAAAAAGGGCTAGGGCTTTCTCTAATCCTCATAGAACCCCACCCACCTGACCTTAACACGAGCAAAAGTGATTGAAACTTTGAAAATATAAAACATATGACCTGTTCGACCTACTGCGTAAAAATTGGTCACGGACGAATATAAAAAATACTTAAATTAAATAAATAAATAAATTGCTGGTGGGAAGGCTTCTTAATGAATTTCCAAAAATTTGTATCATTATTATTTAAGTTATCCTCACAGGCTTTTTATCCTCGAATAGAATCTTCCTGTTTAACACCCCTTTATGGTAAACCTGTCCTTATCTGGGTGTGCCATGAAGGCACCATAAATCGTAAGCGTCTTTCGATTCCTTCTTCTTCCAAGAATAATCTTTATGACAGTTGTAAAATTTAATCAAGGACCTTCCTGCTTCCTTTTACACGGATGCCAATTTCCTAAATTATTAAAGAGGTGAACTGTTCTGTCTTTATATTCTATTCTTTGTTGCATATTAACATCAGACCAATCGACACGATTAGTCTGACCTATTGGGTTCTTGTGTCTTATATTACATAAGTTGGTAAAATTAATTAATTAATTCTAACCGTCTATGAACACTGACAATTTGGTCCTTTAGATTGTTAGTAGAGGGACACTGATCAATCCATCCGGTGTACCATTCGTATCATCAACATATTATTATTATCATTGTTATTATTATTGTTGTGGTTCATCCTTATTGGGACCAAAATTTTCTTTTCAAAATGTTTGTGTGCTTACCATTAGTTTCTGTTAGAGAAAACTACTCTTACCAAGTTTCAGCTCAATCAGTAGTAAATATTCGCAGGTTGCTTAGTGGCCTGGAAGTTTCTCTCTTAGGCCATACCACTACTCTGACCACCTGATTATGTTATAAAGAGACACGTTAATAGTTAAAAATATACACGCAGACTTTTACCCGAAGCAGCCCTGCAGTTATTTGGGGAAGAGAGACTCCGATATTTGAACAGTTTTCCATGCTGTGTGAAGTGCCAGATGTATGACGATTATTTACGACCGAACATGTACCATGGAATTGAGCAGTATAGATAGCTGCTGAGAGTTAAGTCTCAAGTTGTAGCTTATAGTCTTCCTGTGTACTTTTTATAGGTTTCGTTATTAGAATATTTTGTACCTAATTCATATTTATTTCAGAACTGTTAACTAAGAGTAATAGTTTATAAAAGTATTACATGCGTTTCTGATCTGATAAAAGCGTGTTAAAAACGGAAGTGTGGTTGGTAGGTCACACATTAGCATTGATTGAAGATAGCAAACTGCCTACTTCTATTATGTTTATCAGAAGGAAATCGTTCAAGAAAAGTGACATTTGAGGTGCTGAGACTGTGGAAGAAAGATCGAATCCTAACGATTCCTGAGCGCAACATCAGCAGGAAATTTGAGGCATTGCTCAAGCAGTAGAAAAATCGAAAAAAGAATAGGAACTATCCAGGTGAGGTGCAGAAAGCTAAACTTGTTGTTTTCAAGCAGAATCTGGATCAGCTTTTCGATGTGTCTCGCCATGATGCTCGCAATCTCATCCTTGATGAAGAACGAGTATTTCTTCTGAATCAGAGAAGAGAAAGGGAAGGATACATACCTGGTGTGGACAAGGAATTGGTCAAGAAGGAAGAGAGAAAGCAACGAAGGAAGGAGTCATCTGCGAAGTGGGAAGAGAGAGAGAGAGAAGAGCTCGGGAAGAGGAAAACAGAGCAGAAGGTAGAGCTGTCATCATTGAGTTTCACCACTGATGATTATCAGGAAGATTCAAATAACTCTTAGGCCACCACTGTCAGACCTTCCAAAGAAGTCAAGAAAAGACAGAAGCAGATTCTTTCTACTGATCTGGCATCAGCCTTGGGCCGAACAAAGTTATCCGATAGACAAACAAACTACTTAATATCCCCGCAACAGCACAGAGTTGTAGTCACGCCATCGAAGAGCTATCTCTATCAGTTAGTCCGGTGAGACGAGCAAGGGCAGTGACTCGAGAATCAAAGGCGGAGGAGCTGAAAAGGGACATGACAGCGGAAACCCCATTTATTGTCAATTGAGATAGGAAGCATCTGCTTTCCATCACTCGGTTAACGATGGAGAAAGTGGACAGACTCGCAATCTTGATTTCTGGCGTTAGAATAGAATAAAAACTTCTTGGTGTTCTGGAATGGGAAAGGCGATATTTTGCAGCGAAGGTGCAAAACGTTAGTGGAATGTGCTTCAATACTACCGCCAGCAACACTGGCAAGCACATAGGAGGTTGCACCCTGGTTGAGAGAAGTTGGGCAGGAGTCTGCTATACTTGCAACTTGTCGCCATCACGTGCACAAAATTATCACCACTGGTGTGTTGAAGATGGTGTTTGTTTAACCCGTCCACTGGACCTGACATTCCCCTCTTCAAACGATTCCTGGAGCGGTAAGGTTCCACCGATTAGTCAAACTACCAACCGTGTGATGATGATAGGCTGTCATCTCATCCGCTGCACAAGCTGGAGCAAAGTCATTTCTTTCACTGTCTTTTTTCAAAAACGAAGTCCAACCTCGAAATGACTACCGCGAGTTCTTCGAATTAAGCATTCCTCCCGCTGTGAGGTTCATGCCTCCCGGAGCCTACTATCAGGCCCGGTGGATGGTGAAAGTGATCTGTACTACCAGGATTTACCTATTTCGAAGTCGGTTGTCACTCACCCTACGCAAGAATGAAGGTCTCCTTCACTTTTGATTGGTTTACGTGAAGGCTTGGAATCCTTCAACAGTTATCCGAACGCCCCGCACATTGATTTTCAACTCCTAAAGACATTGGCGAGTTTGTGCAGGTAGAATGACTGTTCACCGGTACAGCCTCCAACCTGAAGAGACCCCCTCCGTCATTCAGGAGAAAAACTAATTGGACTGGCCTTCTCTGATGAGGTGCCCCAAAATAAAGGCCCAGATAATAAAGTGTCTGAAGAAAGAAGGTGGAAGGAATATCAAGCAACTTCGAGGAGAAGCTGGCTCAGCCTCCAAAATTGCAGCTAGACTCCTCCTTGACATGCAAATCAAGTGAGATTTTCACCGCTTTGATTGTGGCTGTCTCATTCCTGAAAGAGGATCCTGACAAGTGGGTGGATCTGAACCCCTTCAAGGATGGAAGAAAGAAGGTGGTCAACGGCTGCACAGAAAGGGGGAAGTAGACTTGATCACTGAGTGCAGCAAAATTCTGACGAAAGACGAGAACCAAAGGCAGTACCTCTTTCAGGTGGTTGGAGACAATCGTCGGAGGGTCAAGGACCCACGAAAGGCCACACTGATATGCGCCGCAGAAGCCAGGTAAAAATTAACAACTTTTGGCATGTTGTGAAAGCCCCTTTTAAAGGGATAATACCTGCCTTTTAGAAGGGGGAACCTGGGAACAGAGCGCGTGGCTGGAGTCCTCAGTGCCATTTTTTTTATGCAGGAAGCAGGGGCCAAGGGCGAACGCCCGCGAAAGCGCCCCCCAATAAAAGAATAATAATAATAATAATAATAATAGCCAAAATCAAGGTCCAGGGTTTTGACAAAAGATGCCTAGACACACTGCGTTTGAAAAATTGGAGTTCACAGACAGGGAGAAAGATGGATTGAGGAACATTGTAACAGAGTTGACCGATTTAGTAGATGATAGGTAAGGGAGAATATGAAATGTATTGAATATACGAATATGGAGAAGCTTCGTAATTTAGTGACCCTTAAACGTTTATAGATTGAGCTTATATTTGACATGGAAAGTTTTCCCTATAAAAGGAACATAATGCCTTTTAAACACTTCACTTGAACATTTTGCTAAAAGTTTTCTAAATCATCCAAATTCTATGATTATGTATATATATATAATAAATAAAACCACGAAGGAAAGGAAACGCCGAGTGGTGCTCAAGCGCTTTCGTCTAATGAGCACCACTCTGTTTCCTTTCCTTCGTGGTTTTATTCATCATAATATTTTTCACGTGTTTCGTGAAATAATTTATTTATTTATTTATTTATTTATTTATTTATTTATAGGCTACGTCGTGGCCAATGTCGTAACACCGCTTCCCAGAGATCAGCGAAGTTAAGCGACGTTGGGTATGGGTAGTAGTTGGATGGGAAACTGTCCTCCGTGCCCAGATTATGTAGCGACCCGTGGTTCAGATCTCAAGTAAAGCTGTAGGTCACCTCTGTTATATGACCTTCGATGTTGCGAAGGAAGTTAAACAACTCCAATGAAAAAAAAATATATATAAGTAAACAACCACAGGGAAAAGGAAAAAGAAACACGAAGTCCGAGCGCTTTCGTGATATATTCACATCTTCAGGGAAATGTGAAGATGTGAATATATCACGAAAGCGTTCGGACTTCGTGTTTCTTTTTCCTTTTCCCTGTGGTTGTTTGCTTATTAATAAGATCACGTGTTATTCTGTGATTTTAGTGCGTATATACTGTATATATATGATTGAACTCAGAATGGTCCCCTGAGGTCTTTTCATGATACACACAGACTCTGCATGGAACAAGGACCTCTTCTGGGAAAATTAAATCCACTATAGTCTGAAAAAGTAATGGTAAATGACAAACACTATAGTTTTTTTCTTTTTCATGATGTTAGCCCAACGTGGGCAACGGGTCACTCGCAAAGAGGTTCCAAAAATATAGCTGCTCTCACCAGCTATCTGCGAAGCAGATAGGATCCAGCTTTGGGACAGGATCTAGGGTTTACAGCTACACCTAGCCTACTATATTCAGAACCTCAATATAAGCAAAAGACTCGTTGCATTCACGTCGGATTGAATACATCAAAGAAAAATGGGCAACTATTGTATTTTTAGCCAAAACCAAAACTTAACTTCAACTGGCAAAATTGTGCGTCCACTTTTCAACGAGTGATCCGTTGCCCACGTCGGGCTAACATCAGAAAAAGAAAAACTATAGTGTTTGTCATTTACCATTACTTATTCGGACTATTATAGTGGATTTAATTTTCCCAGAAGAGTTCTTTGTTCCATGCACGGTCTGTGGGTATCATATATATGCCTCAGTCAGAAGTATTGGGCACCGCACACAGTTAGGACAAAAAAGTTCAGGAAAAGTATTAATGCTTTAAAATATTAGAAGCAATAATTATTTGAAAATGTATAACATTTTAATATTTCGTACATCTTCCATTCGTTTTTATTACCACTTCAATTCTTCAAAAGGCACACAGTCTACAAGCCGTTGCAAATGTCACTGTTGATCCTCTCCGTTTCCTTGCTTATATTTTACCTCCAGGTCAGTGGTTCCCAACCTTTTTGTATAGTTACCCAAAACCCAACTCCATTACCCCAATCATTAGATATTATTTTTTATAACCTCTGGATTATCATATTATTTTTTATAACTTTTGGTTCACATGTCATTACCCTACAAAATAGTTGTCATTACCCGAGTTGGGTAATTTACTCATACTGTAGGTTGGGAATCACTGATCTTGGTGGTCATATTTCGATGAACAATTATGTTTTTGAATGTTTTTCAATAGAATTCCCCATAAATGCTCAATAGGATTCAGGTCTGGAGACTGAAGAGGCCAGTCGAGACAGCCAACTCTCTCGCTGACACGCAATATATGGCATTGGGGCATTATCCTGTTGAAAAATGGCGTCATATTTCTGGAAGTAATTTGTCGTTGGAGGACTTCAAGACCTTTCCCGACATGTCTGTATGGGTGTGAACATTCATTTGACCTTCACATAAAAGCAGTTTTTCAACGTCTGATGAGGACATGCATTTTTAGACCATAATACTGCCTCTTCCACATTTGACTGTTGGGACAATACAGTTGTTATTGTAGCCCTCTGTTACTCTCCTTCTTACGAATGGTGAACCTGAGGTTCCAAAAACCTACAAAATATAATGGAATTATTGGACATAACACACAGGTAAACTATAACTCAGCGAAAACACTTATTGATAAAAAGGGTAATCATACTGCATGTTAAGACTTTGCTATAATTACCTAAAAAATTACTTTTCATCAGATAAATGCACTTTAGCTCAATCCTCAGCAATTCCTTTTCCCACTGCAACCTCCTCTTTTGGCGATTGGCCTCTGATAGCGAAGGCTTTTTTCTTGCCTTAATCAATCCTTTGAGTCCTTCCTTATTAAGTTTTCTTCTGACTAACTTGCAGAAACAATGGCTTCCGTTGTCTTCTGTAGGTCAGAACGGAGATCTAAGGCGGTTTTTACCATTTCTGAGGGAACTGAGTTTTAATTGTCTGCCTTCTCGACTGGTTGTCAAATTTTTCCAAGCACTTTATGCTTATTGGCATGGCACTTACTCTCTTTATAACGTTTTAATGTGGTTAATTCTCTTTTTATAATTTTGTACATTACTAATTTACCAACCTTTACCACTATGGACTCGCAGGACTGAAACGCTTAACTCGGTGAATGTAGAAAAAGAATTGGATCAATGAAAGAAAGCCCCCCCCCCCCCCCCCCCAAAAGTTTCTAGTAAACCATGCCACCCCCAAAAGTTTTTAGTAAACCATGCCACCCCCAAAAGTTTCTAGTAAACCATGCCACCCCTAAAAGTTTCTAGTAAACAATGCCACCCCCGAATTGTGTCAGTGAAAGAAAGCCACCCCCGACCCGTTTGGGGGTGGCTTTCTTTCATTGATCCGTTATTCTTTATAAGGCTAACTAACGAAAATATCACGACCTAACCTAACCAATCGTTAGGTCAGCTGTAGTGTACGCCCTTGACGATTGGTTAGGTTAGGTCGTGATATTTTCATTAGTTAGCCTTATAACTAACTACCTACCTAAATAACGTACATATCAATGAAAGAAAGCCACCCCCGAATTGTGTCAATGAAAGAAAGCCACCCCCGAATTGTGTCAATGAAAGAAAGCCACCCCCGACCCGTTTGGGGGTGGCTTTCTTTCATTGATCCAAAGAATCTAAAAGGTCCTCCAAATGCTGTTGGCAATGATATGTTGTCTTGAAAATTTATTACAGACCTTTTACGTCTAGTTATACACAACCATCATAAAACATATAATCCATTCAAATTTTGTTTGAGGTACCACCTTAATTTAAGAGTCTACGAAGGAATTTTAAGGTTGCCTAATACTTTTGACTGAAGTTGTTATATACAATATATTTTTACTGAGGAAGAGCATATTCGATTTTTTCAGTTCGCACTACATCAACCGTGAACAAAACTTTAAAATTCTGTTTTATTTAACTCTCGTCAGGAACCTTCAATTTACTTACGTTGTTGGAACTATAGGATCTATATAACCCCAGGCCTAAAATCTTACAAAATGGTGCTATAAAAAGTGTGTAATGAAACAATCACACGAATGAAACATTGTATTTCATATTTAAGAACTTTTAACGAATATCTCTCTCTCGATGTTTTGATTGCTGATGATGCAAAATACGAAGATAAAACAATCATCCTAATGATAGTGATTCTGTTAGTGCTAGCTATTCTAGCATTCTTTATAATTTCACGATAATAAAGTATTGTCTTTCTTGACATTATCAAAATTTATGAAATTAACCTATGAATATGGGTGTGTATGAAATAAAGTAAACCATGAAAATAATTACATACAAATGAAATATACATCAAATGATACGAGAGGAACTATGGGGTCATTTTGACCCCAAATGGATAAAATGAGACATCCCTCCTGAAGGAATAGCGTAAAAGCAATGGTATTTTGATATATCGCAGAAAAAGTGTCGTGCAGGATTTACATGAAGGTGGAGGTCGCCACACTGCCTGGTCAGTTAGTAGCAACTATTTAAAAAAAAACACCGGGGTCAGATAGGCCCCATGGTTCCTGATTAGAGTTAAACTGAGATTGATTGTGTGAATAGTAGTGTATATTGAGGGGCTATGCTTCCTTACCTCTATAAGGACTTAGACTTGCGGATGTTTAGCATCAGTTTAGGAATACGTTTTGCTAAATAGAATTTACACTGAACACAAATATAAATTTTCAAAATTTGAGGTACAATTTATATTATTAATACTTGAAGCCAGAATTAGAACATTTTCTGGAACACTTTCTCTCGGTACCTTGTTTCATATTCTCATATTTTTACACTCTGCACATTATTTACACCAATTGTATTAGTGTTTCTTTCCTATTTTCCCCTCTTACCCGCGTAATAAAATCAGAGTAGATTAAGGGCCTTTCAGAGAGGAGTTCATTGTTCAATTAGTGATAATTTTTTTTATTTATTTATTTATAGCCACGTTTCCAGAGGCTCTCGGCGCCAGAAGCTTTTGGACGTATTACCAAGGTTTAAATTTCGCTTTATGAACGGAGGAAAGGCAGCTCAAATATATCAAACGTCGTCCCCCTTCAATTTGAAAGCGAGGTGAACTATCTTCTCTAAAACTACTGTAGATAGATCACTTTAACTTTCCAAGAAGAACCAATTCCGGCGAAAGAAAAATGCTTTCAGAGTTCGAATATTCCCCATCCCCCATTCCCCCATCCTAAAATTTGGCTTTGGAATTACATTTGAAATTGATACAGAGTACAATCATAATCAACACATTGCATTTTAATGTTAGTTGCACGTGTGCTCATTTAATTTTCTTAATTTATTTTTACCCACTTTTTTGTCATTAATTTTTTTACATTTTCAGAAAAAGTTCACTGCGGCTCAATACGCCTTTTTTTCCTTTTTTATCCATTTTTTTTTAATTTGGTATTTTAAATTCTCGTCCATTTTAGAAAGACTCAAACACAGCCCAAAGATTTCTTTCTATTCATGAATACATTGTAATTGCTTGCGAAATGTATTTGAAATATTTATTTTGTTTTCATTCAGAATATTAGGTAATATTTTTCTAGTATTTTTTTGAAAGTGTGTAAAACGTAACTTTTTTTTTTGTTTTTTGCGTAGGGGTACACAAACCGATAAATCAAAAGTAATTTATCATTTGAGATTAAAATGAGAAAATGTTAAATAGTTGGTATTTACGTAAAAGAAATCGAACACATTTTATCTTTTGAGAGGTAACTATTTTAGTTTAAATAATTTTTTTTTTTTTTATCATTGTAGAAAATACAATCGTGTCTTATTTATAATACTAACATATATTTATAAAACCTTAATAATGAAGGTTAAGAAGAATAATAATAATAATAATTCGCTATTTATTAATAGTTACACAGAATATTTTTATAAAATGCAAATTTTCTAACACACAAATTACGTAAAAAATGTCTCTCCCCATTTTTAATCTGTTTCTGGGTTAATGTTTTCAAGTAATTGTAGTAAGCTTTCTGTAATAAAATTTTACCTAACCTTTATACCTAGAATTCATTGGTGCTCTTTGTAATTATTTTTTTTTTTTTTTTTTTTTTTTTTTAAAGCAACAAATATTTATGGTATAAGTTTTAATTAAACGCGTAAATATAATTTATAATTATCGTTTTGTTTTATTTACATATCATATTTCATTATTCACTTTGCAATTCAGGAGTTCACTAAAGTGGAGGTTAGGGGGAGTTTCTCCTTCCGAACGAAAGTGGTTTTTATAAAAGAACGAAAAATCTGATGTTCTTCCCCAAGAATTGCCATATTTTACAAAATAATTATAAAAAGTACCATTTATGTCCCATATTCCCCGAGGAAGTGAGGGATAGGGGCCCGAACCTGCGCTATCTTAGCAGGGGCGGTTTTAGGCGGGCGCAGGAGGTGCGCTGCACCCAGCCCCGCGCTTGGTCTGGCCCTCTATCAACATTGAGAGATCGCATGATAAAGAAAGCATTGTGTTCCTTGTGGGAACCCCCACTTTCCATTGTTTATAAGTTAATTATAAAATAATCCATATTATAATTTTTGTACGTTAATCATTATAAACTGAACTGTGATTTAAATGGGTTTTAATATCAATTAAAAAAGCCCCTTCAGAATGCTGAACGCCGACCGGGCAAGCCTAGCAAAACCTCAATTAAAGGAGAATGGCGGGCCCGCCGCCGCTTCGTCGAGACGTAAGATACAGAGAAGACAACCGCCCAGCTCTAGGTAGCACTGGGATTCGAGCCCACGACTCAACGGAGTCGGCACTGCCGAGCGGCGCCCCGAGTGATCGATCCAAGATTCACTCTACGGGAAGAAGAAAGAATGGGAAAATGATGCGAAAGAAATGAATTTGAAAATATGGCCGAGCGAGTGGGTCAGAAACGAAAAGAAAGTGAGAGGTGCACTCATTAAAGCTGTTCACCTTCAACGTTTAGCGTATCTGAAAAGGGTATACGGCGGTGTGACAAGTTTCTTATACGACAACGTTTCCAGCAGTGTTTCTCAATATAGGGTCCTACTGCTTTTATTGATAATAAAACAGTAAACAGTTCAAACTTTCATTTTTCAGTTCCAGTTTAGTTATTACACACACACACACACACACACACACACACACACACTACATTTTTGTATGTGCGAAATTTATCCCTCACCAGAGTTTTAACCCGGCCCTCTGATCATAAGAAGCAAAACATTGTGAATTTTAAGAAGTGAAGTCGAGAATTAAGAATCGAAGGCATTACAACATTGTTTAGCTAATCGATAAATAATCGATGATTCAACCATAGCAAATGCATTTGTGTAAGTTTTGATCACTCATAACTATGAATAGGTGGGTTATAAAAACCAAAACTTGAATAGAAGTTAAATGCAGTGAATTAAGTGACATAGCTCCATGCAATGCAAAATATGCAAATTGTTTTGATAAGGTATGGAATTTTTGTCCTTTGTATCTTATCTTAATCTCGAACTTTTTTTGGTGAAAGTCCATGCAGTTGCTTTCCCCCTACCAATTTCGGTATGTATACATACACACACACACACATATATATATATACACAGGATGTCCATAAAGTCACGCATCATAGGAACATAAGCAATGTCTATTTATGTCTCCATCAGGCCAAATATGTTGAACATTCAAAGGAACCTGCTTTTACCTTTACAAATATGTTTTGAGATTGGTGGGAATCATTTCGAATAAATAAATAAATAAATAAAACAAAATAAATATTTTCCTATGATGCGCGACTTTATGGACACCCTGTATATAATGCAAACTCAAAGGAAAAAGAAAACATTATTCCAAGGCTTTTTGTGTGTGCAACAGTACACCTCGTTAGGGAATGGAAGGATGACCAAAACATATGCATATGTACATTTAAAACAAAAAGGTGCCTGCTTTTTCCCTTCATTCCCTGACAAGGTGTACTGTTGAATACAGGAAAGACCGTGGTCTTTTTCAATGTGGGTTTGCATCGTTCATTCATTTCACGTGTTTAAGTGTGAAATTCATTTAATATATATATTATATATATATTATAATATATTACAGAGTGTCCCATAAGTCTGGCATCATAGGAGAAATTCATATTTTTCTCTCTCTACAGACCATAATGTGTGTGAGCAAGGAAGAACGAATCCAGATAATTCTACTCATAGGAAATCGGAGTCAGAGGCCGCTGCTGAATTTAACACACTGCATCCAGACCGCGAGCCAATAACACAGAGTTGTGTTAGCAGACTTCTTGTAAAGTTTAAGGAAACAGGATCCATAGATCCGTGTGCTTGCTGACTGAGTATATCGTCTGAATTTGTGTATTGAAAACAAAGGTGGACATATTGAGCACGTTCTGTAAATAAAAGCTTTTGTTTTGCCTTTTTTAATTTTTTTTCCTATGATGCCGGACTTTTGGGACACCCTGTATATATATATATATATATATATATATATATATATTCAACTGCAAAGAACACACAGTATAAATAACGTAAAGAACGACGCTTGTATAGGAGATATTCCGCGCAAGACGAGAGAGAGAGAACGAAACAAATGAAAAATGAGGTAACCACCCGGGAATCGAACCCGGGATCTTCCGATTGCCGGTCAGATGCGATACCATTACACCATGGGCCTCACTCTTCCAAATGCCGTAATTCTTCTACATACTCGCAGAAACCAATGCCCCAAGGGGCACCTCCCGCATGCCGTAACATTATACATTCAACTGCAAAGAACACGCAGTATAAATAACGTAAAGAACGACGCTTGTATAGGAGATATTCCGCGCCCGGGTTCGATTCCCGGGTGGTTACCTCATTTTTTTCTTTTGTTCGTTCTCTCTCTCTCGTCTTGCGCGGATATCTCCTATACAAGCGTCGTTCTTTACGTTATTTATACTGCGTTTCTTTGCAGTTGAATGTATATAATGTTACGGCATGCGGGAGGTGCCCCCTTGGGGCATTGGTTTCTGCGAGTATGTAGAAGAATTACGGCATTTGGAAGAGTGAGGCCCATGGTGTAATGGTATCGCATTTGACCGCAATCGGAAGATCCGGGTTCGATTCCCGGGTGGTTACCTCATTTTTTCATTTGTTTCGTTCTCTCTCTCTCGTCTTGCGCGGAATATCTCCTATACAAGCGTCGTTCTTTACGATATATATATATATATACACAAACTCAGAATGGTTCCCTGAGAACATTATATGTTAAACACAGACCGTGCATGGAACAAGGAACTCTTCTGGGAAAATTAAATCCACTATAGTCCGAATAAGTAATGGTAAATGACAAATACCATAGTTTTTTTCCTTTTTCATGATTTTAGCCCACGTCGGGCTAAAATCATGAAAAAGGAAAAAAAAACTATGGTATTTGTCATTTACCATTACTTATTCGGACTATAGTGGATTTAATTTTCCCAGAAGAGTTCCTTGTTCCATGCACGGTCTGTGTTTAACATATATATATATGTGTGTGTGTGCGCGTGCGGCTCGGTGATGTAGTGGTTAGCGTCGCTGACTACGAATCCATGGGCCCCGGGATCGAGACCCGGTAGGCGGCGCGCAACAAAACCCAGCTGTTCGTCCTTCCACACAATAAAAAAATTAGTTGGTAGATAAATGAGTACCTGGGTAGCCTAGTGGTTAAGACGCTGGGTTGCTGGTGGGGCGTGGTTCGGGTTGACGGACCTTCGTCAGAATGAACAATTCGGGCTAAAGCAAAACCAAAGTTAACCAAGGTTGTGTGTGTGTGTGTCCAATCAAACGATGTAATCTAAATATAAAAGTGCCACAACAAAATAGAAACTCACTTTGAAACTCGGGAAGAAAAAAGTTTGAAAATTGCCAAAAAATTACCATCATTCAGAAAATATAAAAGATAAATTAGCCTGAGATATAAGCTTAATTACCCATAATTTTGTCTAACATATGATTTATCTTTTATATTCTTATTGCTCTACTGTTAAATATTTAATAAACTTCCTAAAAAAGCTTTTGAAATGAAAGTTGAAGCTTTAAAGTATCGGAAATGGGAAAGGCAAAATATTCAGTTTAAATGTAGGGAAAAAAAAAAATCTTTCTTCGGGTCACAGACTTTTTTATTTTTTGTTATGATTTACATAATTTTACCTTATGAGACTTACAGAAAAGTACTTCAGTACTATACTTCTTACTTTTACAAACTTGAATAGGAATACAGTAATGTAAAATTTGAAATAACTTGTATATAGAATGCTTTTAAGTATTTTCGTTTTTCATTATATGAGCAAATGAAAGTTCTATATCCTGTATATGCTCAAACTATAAGTAGCCTACTCCAGTGGCTAAGATATCGCATGGGTTTCCAATTTGGAGAACGTTCGTTCGAGATCCGGTCTCGTTTCTTTAATACAGGTTTCGTTGATTAAGGCTTGTTCATTTGGATCTTCCTTGGTGTGGTTGCTGTGTATCGTGTTACAAACGTGAGCAACAAGCTTGACCTTCACCTTTTACGTGAATGTCTAATTCGTGCAGAATTGATGACAGCAATGACAGAGTTATACGAGGTAAGTATACAAATATTTTGAATTGGCCAGTGTATCTATTTTTGTTATTCTTTTGATTTTCCGTTGATGCGCACTAAACACTGTTTTTTTGACAGTTGATATAAATTAATTGAATATACAAATTTCACATCAGGAATATGTGTTACGTCACCATTCATTAGTTTGACTTATTGACCAACATTTATTTATTTATCTGTATTTCATTAATACTGCAAAATCAGCATGAAAAAAACAAAATATGCAATTATCGCTCTCTATGACAGAAGTATCATCAATGCATGTTACGAAGAAATTTATAATGATATTAAAGTGCAGTAATAATTATTATTATTATTATTATTATTATTATTATTATTATTATTATTCAAATACGGAAGTTTTACATGTGCAAAGAATACGAACTGAACCTTTAAAGCGTGTTTTCTTTAAAAGTAATATTTTGATTCTGACTGTGTGAAGAAATTGGTTGTAATTAATGAAGACCTTTAACGAAGTTCATGCATTTATTAGGATGATAAATCTTATACATTAATTGTCCATTTCTATTAGTGTTCTTTTGCAGAATTACGTGGTACTCATAGGGACATAGAGCATTAACACAGACAGATAAGTTGATTGCCTTGTATTTTAATTAAAAAAAAATATTACATCATAATAAAATTTTTGCTGTAGATATAAAAGTCAGTCTATTAACCTAAAAACAAAATTGATTACTAATAAAATTTTATAATTCGTAACTATTTATTGACGTAGCCCGTTTTTTAATTATTTACAAACAACTGAATTTAATGTTACAAGTATTGTTACATTTTTATGACTAGGTTATGAATATATATATATATATATATATATATATATAAGCATTGAAAATATTAATATAACATGGCTCAAACCAGAACTAATAATACAATAATTTCTTTTTATACAAAAATTAAATATAAAATATTGTTAAGAAAAAAGGAACACCAAATAAGGATATGATATAAAAGTTAAAAAATATTTTGTTTCGAGTTATATTTAAATGTTGTTTCATAGTTTCCAAAATCTTTTACATAATAGCTTTTTGTCTCTTGTTTATTCGTGCATGCAAAAACTCAAGGTATTATAAGGAACATGACAATAGAGAGTGTAACCGAACCTTGACAAGATGACAATAAATTGTCGAGTTTATATAACTTCTGGATATATCTATGACTGGCCATATAGTTATATACAACTCTTTTGTTTGGCACTTTCTTGTTCAGTGGAGAGAACACGCAGATTTTTTCACATTTTGAAATAGAGAGTGGTGAAATCGAAACAATATTTCTTTGTTTAGAACTTTAAGGAGTACACTGTACATAATTATATATAAAAAAGTGTGCGCTAACTTTTTGTTGTTTAAGAGTTTTTTCAAGACCAAATAAAATCGTCTACCGTTAAAATCGTCTAACATTAACCAGAGCAAATTCAGTAGATAAAGTCTTTGTAAAATTGAAAACGAAGGACAGAATACAAGAACGTACATGAAATTTACATACGTGGCAAGCATATTCCGTACATAATATCCACCAAAATCAGACTACTAAAAGATGTTACTATTTTTTTTTCTGTAATGTTCTCCTGCTACTCACTGAAGAGGGCACAACGCGTTTATTTTAGGGAAAATTAAATAACAATGTAATTAAACATAATTTTCTTGGTAATGCGATTCGGTATGAATGAACTGATTTGGCTCTGGATGGATAGGAGTTCCCTCATAAGTAATCGTTGGGTGAAATCCCGTTTTGTCAGCGTAGTACGACACGCGCATTAATCTGGTGTCCGGCAGAAGCACAACGTAAGACCCCGTCGTGATATCTCCATCCCGTTCTTCTTCGTGCCCAAATTTCAAATTTTGTCTTAAGTGATCTTGTCCCTCGACGCTCCATTGATAATTGTAAATTGGATGCTTATTAGGATATTCTTCGATGGCAGCAGAGAAACAAGAAACAATGAGACACGCTAAAATCCAAACCTCCTGATGAAAAAAAGTGGAAAATACACTATTATTATTATCTTCGTCCCAGTTATCTAAATTAAGATCAACGCAGACATGTGCCATTCAACGAAGAAACTAGAATTTGCTTTTTAACTATGATACGTGTTCAGGAAATGTGAACTAACGTTAATTAACAATGATCGAATGACTGACATTCATATATTCGTTAAAATGTGGGTTCAACATTTCCATTAGAATAACAGTATTAATATATTTCATGTAATGAAAGGGTGTAAATATCTGATATTCTGTGATTTAAGACATTTAAAGAAAATTAAATATTGTCAGAAGTATGAGTAATGTTTTTTATTCAATATTACACGTATGACACAAGTCTACTACTATTTAACATTTTATATACGTGTTTTAACATCATAATTATACTCGGCTGAAATACGAGTGTGTGTGTGTGTGTGTGTGTATGTGTATGTGTATATATACAGGGTAAGACACAAAAGCGGCCCCAAGAAAATATCTCGTATTCCTTTTTATGCGTAAAATTTTCTTGGGGCCGCTTTTATGTGGCTCACCCTGTATAAGAATAAAGCTGGAAAATACTATCAGAAGGCCAGGTTTGAAACTGTTTAATAAGCTGTGAAAAGAATTAAGGAACTTTTAACACGATAAACTAATTACATTCAAGAACAAACTGGACAGGTTTGTGTAGCTGGCTATGGGGACAAGGTGAGAGTAGAAAACAACTCTTTCCTTCATCAATTCTCCCATCTGAGGCGGGACGCTTCAGAGGGGGTCAGCTCGAAGCCGATTCTGAACATTTGTTTAAAAAGAGTAATATATATATATATATGATTACGGTGGCAGACTCAATGGTGAGGCTCTTTTTCGCTCCAGCCTGCTGGCTTCTATTTTGGGTTAATGCTTGGGCTAAAGGTGACCCCTTGGAGCGCACACACTCCCACATCGTGGGGAAACGAGTTTCTTGGCTGTTACCAATATATATATATATATATATATATATATATATATATAAACAACCACAGGGAAAAAGGAAAAAGAAACACGGAATCCGAGCGCTTTCATGATATATTCACATCTGCAGGGACAAGAAAGAAATAGACAGAATTTACCCAGTAAACGAGTTAAATACATAAGCGAAAAAATTCCCCAATAGGCAACTCAATTTAAAAAAAACAACAATAAAACAATCTAAAGATTTTTTCCCTAATAGATAACTTAATTATTGAATACATAAAAAAAAAACTATATAAAGGAAATTAGACAATTAACATGTACACAAAAAAATGATAACGGTTATTAGAAATAGTATTTAATTAAAACAGGCAATTAAGTGGCAAGAATACCCAGTCTTCTGATTAATAATTATAATTTTTATGCTTTCCCAAAACATATAAAAGACGAAACGCGTCTCTCTCTCTCTCTCTATATATATATTATTATATATATAATATATATACTGTATATATATATTATATATATACTGTATATATATAATATATATATATATATATATATATATATATATATATATATGTGTGTGTGTGTGTGTGTGTGTGTGTTGAAGTTATTTATGAATTTACAACTAAATAAATGGAAATGAGAAGCTAAAAAAAAAACTTTTGAAAAGGTTTGATATCTGAACATATTTAGTTAAAAAGAGGAAAGGAATTAAACTTGCATAATTACTAATGTAATTTCAATAAAATTCTTACAACGAACGTGTATGCATTCAAGTTTCTTTTTATTTTACGCTTTCTTACATTAAAGGTATCTATAAATTTAGCTAAATTAAACTATTTATTTTAATTCATTTAATAACCCTACAACGTATAATAAATCACGAACAATAAATGAATTAGTTATTAACAAAATTCTTAGATCATTTACTGATTCTTACCTACCTTCATCGTATGACATAAAAAGAAACTTTGTTTACAAATGTAACTGTTTTATTTTCTCCAAACTTCACTTTCAAATTTTGGTGTAAAATTGTAAATTGTACTTTTGCTGCCTTCGAGATTCAACAATAGATTGAGTGTATTTTCGACGATATGCCTTTTATATAGTTTTATAAGGTCTTTCTCTTTCTCCTCCCTTTCAAATCCTCTCATATGCGTTGCAGTGGTCGCCGGGGATTTCTCAGCATACTGTATCTTTCCCTCAGTCTATAATCTATATCAACTTTTTATTTCGAGTTTTCGACCTCTGTGTCATGGGCAATGGCTAATGTCGTTAGATGGGGGACCGTCCTTTGCATTCAGATTATGTAGCAACCCGTGTTTCGGATCCCACGTAAAGCCTTACATGTCATTCATATTCGCTTCAAATTAAATATATTTTCATTTTGTCCTCTACACAATAAATCTCTCTCTCTCTCTCTCTCTCTCTCTCTCTCTCTCTCTCTCTCTCTCTCTCTCTCACACACACACACACACACACTTCTGCTTTATGTTGATATAGATTTTAAGGTGTTTTTTTCCGACATCTAATGTACAGAGAGTTGACAAAAGTAAATAGACACCACGATGATTGTTCTCAAAAACAAATGGCGAAGTTCATTAATGGAATGCCAGAACGTGTGTCAGCTTTGCCCTACATAATGGAAAGGAAAAAGCAACACTATTCTATATATACTAGCAGTGGCGGTCCTAGCTTACATGACGCCCTGGGCGAACCTCACCTTCAGCGCCCCCCCCCCCCCTGTTCGCCAACACACACACATTCGAATCCCCCAAAATAAAGGACAGACATAACTCTTTCACAAAATAACTTTTTATTGGACTAATTGTTGGAACTTCAGAACCAAAACAAAGACTCAAATTTCTGAATTTTACAAATCCTTCATCACGTAAATAGAATAACTCACTTAAGAGAATGTAATTATGATACTATGAACAGGAAAAATACAAATTAAATTGCACAACTGCCATAAATAAACTAGAGAATCAAATTTCTAAATTGTACAAATGCTCTATCACATAAATAGAATAAGACACTTAAGAGAGGGTAATTATTATGCTACACTTTGAACAAGAACAAAATAAATTGCACCACAGCACAACTGCCATCTAAAGCCTGACTCTTCTTACCTTCCTTGATGCAAAGTCATTGATCTTTTATTATTTATTTTATTTTATTTTTATTTTTCTTTATTTATTTATTCTTATTTTTATTTTTTTTTTTTGCAGGCGCTCATGCCGCCCCTCCACAAATGCCGCCCTGTGCGGCTGCCCATATGAGGAACCGCCACTGTATACTAGTATATTGATTCAGTAAATCTGTTATTATTTATTAACTTTTCTTATCAAATTATAAACTAAAACAAACGAAGGTGCCTATTTACTTTTGTCAAACTTCTATATATGTTCATAATATTCTGGTATTTCCTCAATGTTCCGATACGTTAAAAGCAAGCGAATTTTGAGTCAGAGGTTGAACGAATGTTTGAGTTAGGCATAGCATTTCCAACTCATTTTTCTCCAAAATTCGGGTGATAGAAATCGAGTTATATTTTTATTCGTTAATTTGGAAATAAATCGCTCTTTTTTTTTTTTAATATATATATTTTATCAGTCAGTTCGGGAATAAATTGGGTTTTATGTATATTGTATTTATTCTTTATAGTAATCGAATATCGATTTGATAAATTAAATATGTTCTTAGACAATCTAGCGCTATTTGTTCAGCCATGATTGAAACATATACATTTGCGTGAAATATTGAACTCGGAACAAATATACAAGAATGAAAATTGAAATATACATTTTTAAAACGACAACTTAGAATTTTTGGACGTTTTCAGGTTGTTTTTATAAAACACGATTTGTTTAAAAATTAAATGTGGGATAAAAATTAGGCGTTTTCGGTTTAACCCGAAAATCATATACTCTATTTATTAGTTTTCTTTCGCTCAAAATGTTGAAATATTTATTAAATTAACGAATTTAACATACTTTCTCTGACCACAGTACGTAATATCACAAATATTATCTAATATTTTCTCGTATTTTATTTTTCGTAAATTTATGAAAGTTTTGTATGGATTGATAAATTAATTAAAGTCTGTAAATTGATCTCACGTTCCGTGTTCACCTTTTCAAATTTGTGAAATGTTAGTTTATTTTACTGATCTCATGAAGATTGATCCCACGTCAGGAGAAAATATCAACCACGTGTATCTAATTCTCACTCACTGTGCAATATTTTCAAAGTATCATCGGTTTCAATAGTCGAGATAAAACTGGGCCATGAAGAAGGTGCGGCTTCGTGTCCTGTCTATTCGAATCGATGGTACAATAGATAAAAAATTTAATATTGATGATGCAATAACAGAAACACTTTAAACCACACCCGTGGGATCATGTCTTAATCAATTCATACATAGAAAGTGTTTTGCAGAATATATTTAATAGGAATTTAAAGAAAATTCTTATGCACAGATCAGATTTTGTCCCATTTATATTCATTATTGAGTGAACGCAATAGAATTTGGGTGAATGCATAAAATTCTCTTAAAATACCGTCTAAAATGCATTAAGGATAAATAATTTTTCTCTCTCTCTCTCTCTCTCTCTCTCTCGTGGGTTTGCATCATTCATTTCACGTGTTTAATTGTGAAATTCATCCCATATATATATATATAATATATATATATATATATATATATATATATATATATATATATATATATAGGGTGGCGCAAAAGTCGCGCATCATAGGAATTTTCGTGTTAACTATATTATTTTTTTCTTTTACGTAGGGGATGGCTGCGAAATTAACAATAGACGGGAGGGTGAGCTTGGTTTTAATGTATGGAATACCAGGTACTACAATCGATGAATCGGTACAGAATTTAAATACAGAATTTAAATTTAAATACAAATCGATGAATCGGTACAGAATTTAAATTCTGTATCGATTCATCGATTTGTTGTACCTGGTATTCCATACATTAAAACCAAGCTCACCTTCTCGTCTATTGTTAATTTCGCAGCCATCCCCTACGTAAAAGAAAAAAAAGAAAAAATTTTAGTTAACTGAAAATTCCTATGATGAGGGACTTTTGCGCCACCCTGTATATCAGTGGCGTTTCTGGCACCTTTTTCATTGATGGAGTCTAAATTACACTGGAATTAACATGCTTACATAATTTCATTATACAGTATAACTATAGCTATGTCTTATTAATAATAATAATAAATAAGGTTAAATATATATTTATAAATTAATTAATTACAAATTTCAATTACTTGAAGAATGTAGTAACTGTACTATTATTTTAATTATAGTTTTAAGATAATGCTGATTTAAAAAGCCATTATTTTTTAAATTACTTTCAAGCATTATTCCACTAACAAAGCCACTAACAAAGGTCTTTATAACATTTGGCAAAACTGTAATCTTGCCTGACGTTTTCATTATTATTTTCAGATGCTTATAAAGATCGTTGAATGTAATGTATGGACCTACGCCTTTATTCAAATAACTGGATACTTCTTCCAACATTATCTGATTTCACCTTTAGTTTCAAGCTTTTAAATAAGTAAGAAAAAAGTAATTATATATACAGGGTGTACATAAAGTCAGGATCTATTTTTGTGAAGCACTTGGAAATTATATGGAATTCAATCATAAAATGATAAAGTGGTAACATTTATTAAATAATTAAGAGTAGGATTCGACGTGACGCCCATCAGTATCCCTGCACAGCTCAAATCGTTCCGCAGCATTTCTAACACATTCTGGAGCATTTGCGGGTTATGTTATCTGCAGCAGTTCGTATACGTGTACGTAAGTTTTGAAGACTCGTAATCTTCGTCTGATAGACGTGCGATTTGATAAAGCCCATGCAAAGAAATCTAAAGGGGTTAAATCTGGTGATCTCGCTGGCCAAGGTCTTTTGTTGCTTCCGCGTCCGATCCAGCGATTTGGAAAACGACCATTTAGATAATCCTGAACAATTTTGGCATAGTGACAAGGAGCACCATCAGTTGATAGACGACGGGGATAGGATTGTTAGTACCGTCGTCTATCAACATGATGGTGCTCCTTGTCACTATGCCAAAATTGTTCAGGATTATCTAAATGGACGTTTTCCAAATCGCTGGATCGACGCGGAAGCAACAGACCTTGGCCAGCGAGATCACCAGATTTAACCCTTTAGATTCTTTGCATGGGGCTTTATCAAATCGCACGTCTATCAGACGAAGATTACGAGTCTTCAAAACTTACGTACACGTATACGAACTGCTGCAGATAACATAACCCCGCAAATGCTCCAGAATGTGTTTAGAAATGCTGCGGAACGATTTGAGCTGTGCAGGGATACTGATGGGCGTCACGTCGAATCCTACTCTTAATTATTTAATAAATGTTACCACTTTATCATTTTATGATTGAATTCCATATAATTTCCAAGTGCTTCACAAAAATAGATCCTGACTTTATGTACACCCTGTACATATATATATATATATATTAAATAAAAAATCCCTTAAAAAATATGCATGGCGTAGATCAGATTAGTAGTTTAGCATGCATGGTATTCTTTATTTTCTGCTGTCATCTAATGCTTAACTGGGTACACGAGATAAGTGTACGCATGGTACGAATAAACTCTGAAGCCATTCTTTACCTTATGTTTTTTCTTACTTTCCTAAAAATCTTCTTTCACCACTATTTTCTGTCAGCAGTGGCTAGCGGAGGAGGGAGAGAGCCTTGTCTGTTCTACACTTTACTATTACTGCTATTCCTGTGTGAAAGATTTACCCATCAAAAAGTGTAAGCAACTAAGCATACTATAAGTTTTCAGTTTTCTTTATTTTTATTGCTCTTTCTAACTTTTCTACTTCTCTTTTAGGCGAGCCTGGAGTGGATCTTTAAAGTCTTTGTTAGCCTGTAACTCATCTCTCTCTCTCTATATATATATATATATATATATTAATTTTTGACATTTAAATTCAATGACATATAATAAAAAAGGAAAGTTCCAATAACCTCTGATCTTTATTAAGCATAACATTTTCTTTTTTTAAAAATGACCCTTCTAGTTTTTAATATATATATATAATATATATATATATATATATATATATATATATATATATATATAATTGACTACTCTCGAGACTAGGAGGTTAAGGGGTGATCTAATCCAGGTTTTCAAAATTATGAATAGGTTTGATAACGTAGATAGAGATAGCTTTTTCGAAATATCTCAATATAATAGGACTAGAAATAACGGGTGTAAGTTGACAAGTAGAAGGTTCGAGACAGCAGTTGCGAAAACTTTTTTACGCATAGAATAGTAAATAGCTGGAATAGTTTGCCGGTAGAAGTAATTAGTAGCACGTCTATAAACATGTTTAAAAATCGATTAGACGCGCATGTTGATAGAAAGGGTATAGTTAAGGTAGTAAAATTAAGGCTTTGTGGGGATAGATCCCACAGCTCAACACAAGTGTTGTGGGATATAGGGAGGCAGCGTCTTGGGTTAGGGGATACTCTCTGTCCTTACACACCCCATTTAAAGAGATTCCTCTGCCGAGCGGTGCCCCCATAGTACTGTGAGGTATTGAAAAACTCATGATCTTCACTTGCCCCACAAACACACCTTTAAATGGGAGACCCATAATGGGTGCACACACATTTCTACATTACTGTACAGTCTTTACAGCCACACCTACACTTTTTCTCGTAAGTGTATATATTGTAATGTATATGGTTGTAAATTTTGACTTGGTCCGCAATCGATATGGACCGTGACTTGATGGATACCGTAATGAAATTGACTGGATTCTTTGGATCTGATATATTTGCATGTCCGCTATAAATAGATATAGAGTGTAACATTTGTGGATAGTAATCTATTATGACTTGATCCTCTGGATCCAGAGATTCTATCTTTAGTTTTAAATCGATAATTAATTTGTTTTAAATTGATAATTAATTAGTTTTAAATTGATAATTATTTAGTTTCGTAAAAATTGGTCGTTGCCAAATTACCGGCAGTTTTTACATAAATTTCTTATGTTCTTGTGGTTCGGAACCCACGTAAAATTGTAGGTCCCCTCCACCACGGAGGACATACACAATACACGATTACGGGCACAGTTAGGTAGACCAGCCATGAGTGGATCCTAGGGTCTTTGTTGGTCTGAAACATTATAACATTATATATTATATATATATATATATATATATATATATATATATATATATATATATATATATATATATAATCATGCGGGTTGCTTCTACAGAGCTTCAATTTAATATTTAGGAGAAATCCAATGACAAGGAGAAATGTAAATGCCATGAAAAGTCTTCTTTAATGCGCAACGTTTCGAGCAATACGCTCATCTTCAGGCTGTTTAATAACAATGTGAAATTAAAATCAATATTGAAAAAAACAAAACAGAAAATTTCTAAACCTATTCGTAAAGACAAATTTTAAAAGACTGAGAAAAGAGGGTTAAATTCTAAGTTATACAGATTTACATATAAAAATTAAGAAGTTATTTTTAAATACATATAGTAAATGTGAAATTAATACACTGGAAAAATTAACAATAGTACACTGGAATAATGGAACTAGCTACCTTACACTGCAGTTTCCGAGGCTGACTAATTTGAGCAGAGACAAGAACGGGAAACACGAGAGATGGCGAGGGCGATTGGGGGAGGAGGGATTATAAGGAATTGGGGAAGGAGGAGGGATCATAGCAAATTGAGAGGGACGGCAGATGAGTCAACATTCAGACTAGGGGACAATGCTTTAATGAAAAGCGATTCTAAAATTCTTAGTGAGTTGGGACAAGTATTACAACCCAGAATTTTAAAATTGTCTAAAGTGACATCAATTTTACATTTAATGCTGTGTTCACGAATACTCGAGGCTTCTTTAGTTTTTAAAATTTTACCTGTTCGGCCACTTATTCCCATATGCGAATAAAATCTAGCCCTGAGAGAGCGAACAGTGCTGCCGATGTAATTCCCAAGGAGACACCTAGGGCAGGTAAATAAATATACAACACCGCTACGCAACGAGTCAGGGGTTCGATCCTTCGCTGAGAAAAAGCTACCTAAAGACGTTTTATTAATAAATATGATGCGGAAATCAGTATGATAAAAAATTTCCTTAACAATTTTGTAAATTTAAGCTTAAATTCCTTATTCAAAGGACCCATTTCAGGTACCAAGAAATATTTTATATCCCTCGGCACTGTAATACATGGAAGTTGAGGGCTATAAACATTATTTAAGAAGGATCTAATTAGTTTGTCTACATATTGAACAGGAAAACTATATTAGTAAAGTATGATCTTAGATTATTAAATTCATCATTAAGTAAGGTAAAATTAGAGGTCAAATTATATCCTCTGAACAGGAGAGTTTTAATACAAGACATCTTATAGTTGAAATCAGTAAAACTAAAAAAATTCATGCCCAAACCAGTGAAAGTGGGTTTCCTGTAAACTGATGTAGTAATAGAATCACCGTTTTTCGAAATTAAAAGATCTAAGAAGGGGAGGGAGCCATTTTGCTCAGTTTCCATTGTATACGTTATATTGGGGTGCAAAGAATTTAGGAAGTTAAAGAATTGTTGCGCTTGTACCGCATTATCAAAGACTGCTAGTCTGAATGTTGACTCATCTGCCGTCCCTCTCAATTTGCTATGATCCCTCCTCCTTCCCCAATTCCTTATAATCCCTCCTTCCCCAATCGCCCTCGCCATCTCTCGTGTTTCCCGTTCTTGTCTCTGCTCAAATTAGTCAGCCTCGGAAACTGCAGTGTAAGGTAGCTAGTTCCATTATTCCAGTGTACTATTGTTAATTTTTCCAGTGTATTAATTTCACATTTACTATATGTATTTAAAAATAACTTCTTAATTTTTATATGTAAATCTGTATAACTTAGAATTTAACCCTCTTTTCTCAGTCTTTTAAAATTTGTCTTTACGAATAGGTTATAGAAATTTTCTGTTTTGTTTTTCATTCAATATTGATTTTAATTTCACATTGTTATTAAACAGCCTGAAGATGAGCGTATTGCTCGAAACGTTGCGCATTAAAGAAGACTTTTCATGGCATTTACATTTCTCCTTGTCATTGGATTTCTCCTAAATATTATATATATATATACACGGTGAACCAAAAGTAGGTGGACAGTAGGTTGAATACGGTTTGTGTTATATTATATTATAACTATGGTGTTCATTATAACTATGGTGTTTGTGTTTTATTATATTAAATATTATAACTAAATTTATTTAAATTTTATTTTGTATTATAGTATACAAAAAAATTAAATATGTATTCTCAAAATAAACGTTATCATTTACTGTCCACCTACATTTGGTTCACCCTATATATATATGAGAGGGAAAGAAAATGTGATATAAGGAAGGAAGGGGAAAAAAGTAAAATGCGAGCAATAATGGAAAGGTCAACAATCCGTATTGGATCCAAAATAAAAGAAAATTTGTAATGTGTGCCATATATGCATTGAATAGCACTAGTTGTTTTGGTATTTTCAGTTTCGAAATCATTAGCGTATATATATATAAAAAAAAAAAAATTTCTTATTATAATTGATGTTCAAAGATATTGAATTGAACTCCCTGTATTCAAACTGCATGCCATGTAGCTCTTTACACATGTAGATTCTGTTGCGTACGGATGTGAGGGCATTAGCAAACTGTTTCTTACAGATGTTAGCATAGTTACGCTACTTGTATGTTGTCCTTCAGATCATTTACTGTCCTTGGGCGTGTGCTGTAAACCAGTGGTTCCCAACCGGTTTTGGCTTATGGCCCCCCTTAGGAACCTTATTTTTTCCCGTGGCCCCCATAAGCATTATTTTCAGTAGGTAATATGCAGATTTAACTCTATTTTACAAAATAACATTTTCCTGTGCCCCCCTTCAAATGTGCCATGGCCCCCAGGGAGCCATATGGCCCCCGGTTGGGAAACACTGCCTGAGTGTAAACAACTCTGTTAAGATAGGGGATGTATATTCCATCATTATGCTTATGAAATTTAATAGATTACCTGAAACAGAAAAAGTGACACATAATCTGAAATCCCTGTACAGCCGAACTTTTGAATTACCATATATATATATATATATTAATGTCCTATACATTTACGAATTTATCACTGGAGACTCCAAACTTTTGATGGTCCCAATCCGATCAGGTGTCGCAGATAACGTCGAGTCTGTAACAAGGTTACAGATTTATCTCATCAAATAACATGTTTATTGTTTATGGTAGTGGTGTACCGATTAATCTGCATCGGCAGAATCGGCCAATTTGGGGGCATCGGCCAAATTTAGCCGATTCTGTCACCGATTCTTTGAAAGTTTAACATTTTCATTACAAAACAAAATCTATATTTATAGAAAATTGAACAGACAAACAAAAACACTATTTATGATCATTCATATTTATTTCAAAGTGTAATTATATAAAAATATTTTACATTCAAGAAAAAGGGAAAGCTTAATAAGTTAAGTTGCCGATAAATTTACATTTTCTGTAACTAGCTAATCTCTAAATATTATAACCTATTGTAATCTCCTACTCTATGTTAATAACAATTCTATATTAAGTTGTACTTTATAATTTATATATTAAACCATCTTATTATGTTGACTTTATTTTTGAGTATTTTAATAATTTTGTAAACTCAAATTATATATCCATTTTTTAATTCAAATTGACCACCAGGAACATAAAATTTTAATTAAAAATTTTGGTGTTGTTGATATTGTTGAAGAAAGAAAATACCTTCAACATAAGGAAAACCAATTATAGTACTTTAAATATTGATATTCGATTTATGAAACTAAAATAAAATTATTTATTCATTTTACTGAGCAATAAAACTTTTTCACATCATTTTAGCTACGGTTTAGGAGTAACAAATTCTGGTGCTGTATATTGTGGAGTGAGCGAAGAAAAATCATTTAAACAAATTTAAAATGTGAAAATATGAAAATTGAAAGGTTTCACATGAAATTAGTAAAATTTATGAAGGGAATTTATTTTTTTTTTTAATATAGGCAAAGAATCAGCATCAGTATTGGCAGTTTTCCATGGAATCGGCATCGGCATCAGCATCGGCTAAATTTTGGAATCGGTAAATCACAAGTTTATGGTAACCACACAAATTGTCAGGTTCTTGTGAATCATTACAAGTACGAAGTGCATTCCACGGCAAGAATAGTTCACAACTGCTCATTCTTTTCTTATATGAAACGTTCAAGTTGGAACAAAACACTGTGAGTCACTTCTAAATTTTTAATTAAATGAATCAAATGAAATTTGTAAATATTGAATAAAATGAATAAACAAATAACTGCAAATCAATATAATTTTTAGAAAGGAAAATGGAATAAAAATGAAGAGTTTTGTGATTTGAAGTGGGAAGTTTCTTTTAGCTCCTTTCTTTCTTAACACAAAAATAGTTATAAATTATATTTTATAAATACAATAAAGGCAGTAAAAACACGTTCAATAAAAGTGACTGAAATTAAATTATAGTTATCGATTGATAAATCGCTGCACCAAGTTTAGGGGCCTACTCTAGGTGTACTATAAGCTTTTCTCTAAGTTTAAATTACTGTGCTGTGGATGAATGTTACTTACTGAAAACAGTGTCATAAAGTTTCACAGAGGATGACTTAATTAGTGGCAAAAATTTGGAGCGTATACGGTAACCTCTCAGAAAATTAAACAGCTTAAGGGCAGGGGCGGTTTTAGGCAGGTGCCGGAGGTGCACTGCACCCAGCCCTGCACACAGCCCCACTTTTGGGTTGGCCCGCTGGCAACACTGAGAGATCACATGATACAGACAGTATTGTGGCCTCGTGAGAACTAAAAACAACTTTCTATTGTACTCGTATATAAATTAATTGTACAATAATCCTTATTATAATTTTTGTTTGTTAATCATCATAGACTGAGAGGTGATTTAAGTGGGTTTGTAAAATGAGGCGGTGACTCCACTAAATATTAGGTCATCCCATAAGTAATGCGGCATTTTTTTATTTTTATTTTTTTTCAATTTTTATCATTATTTTATGGATAGAAATCAAACAACTCTTTGAAGTTATTTATATTTACATATAAATAACTTCAAAGACTTGTTTGATTTCTATCCGTAAAATAATGATAAAAATTGAAAAAAAAAAAAATTAAAAAATGCCGCATTACTTATGGGATGACCTATTACAAGCTTGGAAGGAAAAGTAAAAAGAGATTCGAGGTGAATTAGTTTTAATTCTCCCTCTTCTTCTCGATGTATCATTTACTCTTGTGCAAAGTCAGCAAAGATATTGGTATGATAAGCAAATAGATGAGATCGAAAAATATTACAACTAGTTATTATTATAGTTTTACATCTTTAAAGTTTAAAAGATATATAAAAAAATTATAATTATATTTAAAATGGTAATATATAGAGGAGTAAATAATATAATTTAAGAAAATGTGAGAAAATAGACAATTTTTTTAATGGTCTCAATATCACTCCCCTCCTAATGGGCGGAACTCCAAAAAGGAGTCACTCTTTGACCTGATCTTGTGTGTGGAGGTGATGAGGAATGAATGGGTGTCGCAGAGATTGACGAGCTGCTAACTGAGTATGCAGGGATGTCTATTGGGACTGTATCTGGCAAATGTGCTGGTTTCAAACGATCCACAGAGACAGTTTTGTGCTTGCCATTGGGTTTCTGTATTACGAAGTATTTCTCGTGTCGCTCAAGGACACGCAGAAGTCCATGGTAAGGAGCCTCTCGTGGTCGTCGAACACGATCAACTCGAATCCAAACGTGAGTAGAATTATGAAGAATAGAGAGAAAATATATCGTTTGAGTGGAGTGAAGTTTGCCGTCTAATAAATGGAGAAAAACGATTTTGGTCATTTGTTTGGCGAGTTCACTGATGAAATTTTGGTCAGAGCGAGACGTAGCTGAACTTCTGTCGACGACAGGTTTTTGGCATAAGAGAAATCCACCGGGACAACAGTAAATGAAGAGTATCCAGATTCGTTTGGAAGGCTACGTACGCCTAAGAGAACAATGGGGAGAGCAACCAGCCATTCCCGACAACGAACGGTGATGGCAGTCTTGAGAGGCTGCGATGGCAATGTTCGATCGATAGGGCTTCAAACGGCTGGAAAAAGACTGGGTTTCTGGATCTTCCTTCTGCTGATCGGCGATAGACGATAAGTCAAAGGTGTTGATAGTGACTGCGCTGGCAGTTCTGCAAAGGCGATCTTCTCGCAGTCGGCGGGATTCATGGGAATTTGATGATATGCCCTGATGAGGTCGATTTTACCGAAGCGAGTGTTGCCGTGTTTTGAAGGCGATACTATGGATGTGGGATAAACGATACCTGTCCCTGTCCGGTTTGGTTATGACATTTAATGCACGATAATCACCACAGGGGCCTCATTCCCCGGGCTGTTTCTTCGAAACGAGGTGGAGTGGCGAAGCCCACGGTGACTTCGAAGGACGGACAATACCAGACTTCAACAAAGTGTTAAAGGCATTTTTGGTAGCTTGCAGTTTGTCTGGAGGTAAGGGTCGAGGTCGCGCATACGTAGGAGTAGCACTGTCCGTATCAGCGGTGTGATTTACAGGGATTGGAGTCGGTGGGTAATTCGGTGTTGGTAGCTGATATGGGTCCAACACAGACGCATATTTCTGCAGCAAGTGCTGACTCTCGTCTCGTCCGGAAAGTTGCCAATGCAATTAATGACGACGGGAAATATGGGCTGATTCACGAGTACTATTTTTGTCACAAAATAAGTTTGTTCATCGTGTAAGACGCCGACCTTGCTGGACTTCGTTGGCGGGAGTGTGTTCCGTCATTGGACCTGTGAAAAGACTGTGCTGTACAAAGACTTTCAGGTATGGGATATACGCTGTTAATGAATAGTTCTCAAAACTGCTTCCACTCTTCAAGGAAATACTACCGAACTGCTTCGGAAACTAAAAAGGAAACTATGTATGTTTGATAAAATGCATAGGCCTACTAGCAATTTCAGTAATTTTTTTTTTATTTGAGTCCTGATTGAGTATCAGTAACTACAAACTTGTTCAACCTTTTTATTGATTAAGACTATTAATTTATTAAATCACATGGGTGTAAGCTTAATTATTGCTAGGCTACTTAGGCTCGGGCCAGAACTTTCAAAGTTTTCTCAGGTTTTATCTAGGGCCTAGTCTTTTAATTATTATATATCGTAGTTGTAGGCGTACTTCTATTTTGTTTTAGTGGCTTAAGAGATGAAGGGATTATTGAGAAAGGAAACTTACTTAGGAGTCAGACTTCGACGTAGGTCAACTTTGCTTGTAATAAATAGCCTGGGAAATTTGACCAGCCAGCAAACATGGGGTAATTGTAATTGATTTCACTTTTTCAAGTAATTGCTGTGTAATTGTAATTGATTTCACTTTTTCAAGTAATTGCTGTGTAATTGTAATTGACTAACTAAAGATTTACGGTAATTGTAATCAATTGTATTCACACTTTCACAGTGACAATTTCAATTGACCCAATTACAATTAACCCTTTCATGCCGTATGGGCGCAAATGAGACCATCAAATTTTATGAGATTTTAGTCATTCTGGAGATATAACATACCGTAAGTGGTTTTTTGTGGCATGAAAAGTAAACGAAAATCAGGTATGAAAGTTAACCATTTCGATGCTCAATGCATCAATTGATGTGTGACGCGCAGTAGACTCTTCAGCTATGGAGCCTCCAGCTCAACCTTCGCCTGAACTCTCCAATGTGGAAAAGGAGTTAGGAATATTTTAGTGTTCCCTGTATGCCTGAAGACTGTAAGCCACTCCATTACTGGCAGGTTAATAAATCAACCTATCCAAATCTTGCTGCCCTAGCTAAATGCTACCTTGGTATTCCTGCTTCCTCTGCCCTCATTGAAGATTCTTTAGCATTGGGGCAAGATTTTCAGGCCTGATCATAGCAAGATGACTGACACTACATTACGTGGTAATATTTAATTTTGTGACCTGCTTTTGAAGATAAATATTTTGATGTTTTATATAGTATGCTTATGGCATTTCTAGCGATGTACCAATCAATGGAAAAAATATAAAAAAAGGCTAATGAAAATGTCATGACAACCAGTCACCAAGGGCACACAGTTGACCAAACTGGGCATTCAATTAACCATATTAAAACTTGGTGGGGAGATAACAGCATAGTACCAAAACTACAAAAGATCTAGTTGAAAAATTACATCCTGTACAATCCATCCTAAAATGAAACTTAAAATGGCAACCTAATGATTAATACCATACGTCACAAACTTGTCTCTCCACAAATGTAAGCAAGACCCATGCCAAATGGACTTGCCATACTCTGACCTAAACCTGCACAAGTCAGACTGGACATCAATAAATAACTGTCTGGGAGAAATAAACTGGGAAGATGAATTAGAAAACCTAGAACCAGAAGAATGCTGGAGTAGAATACAATACCTGCTATCATCAGCATTATACAAGCACACACCAAAGAAAAACGATAATGCAAAGAAGCACCTGACAAAAGAACACAAATACAGAAGGACACTTATGAGAAAGAGAACAAAACTACCCTATCTAAACAACTGACAAAGCAATTGTGATACAAGACATAGTAACATCCGGAATCAGATACTGATGTTAGAACGTAAAATAAAAGAGTCAACCATAAGAGAGAATATTGATAATGAACACAAAGCTATGGCACTATAAAGGAAAATAGAAAATTCTTCTTTAGCTATGCTAAATGCAAAGTAGTTATCAAAATGAGCATTGGCCCATTGTTTGCTAAAGATGGACTAACTCGCATCTAATCCATAGAAAATGGCAAACATTCTACAATCTCAATATGCTTTAAGCTGGAGTACCCCTGTAGTAGCAAAGAAAATAAAAACTACAGCATTTTTCGATAGAGAAGAAAATGACCAAGACAGACCATTATTGGAAGATATACAAATAACTACTAGAGATATACAACAGGCAATAACAGAGCTACTGGGGAGTTCAGCCCCTGGTCCAGATGGAATTGGAGCCAAGATTCTTAAGGAATGCAAACATACTTTATCTCTACCTTTGAAAATCCTGTGGAGATCCTCACTAGACACCAGTAGAATACCACCAATCATGAAACAAACAAATATTACCCCAATCTACAAAGGAGGCAAAAGAAAGGAAGCCAGGAACTATAGACCCATATCCTTGACTTCCCATATTATCAAAATATTTGAGAAAGTCCTGAAAAGGCACATTGTCAGTTTTATAGAAAATGAACATCTCTTAGAAGACTTTCAACATGGCTTCAGACAAAAGAGATCCTGCATTACTGAACTTATAAACCATTGCAATACAATCCTACAATATTTGGGAGAAAACCACAATGTTGATGTCATCTATCTAGACTGCAAAAGCTTTTGACAAGGTTGACCATGGTATATTATTCCATAAATTAAAAAAACTTGGTATTTGTGGAAAAATAGGAAAATGGATCCATGCCTTTCTCTCTGACAGAAAACAAATAACAATTGTAAATGGAGCAAGATCTATAGAAAAAGAGGTATTATTATAGTATTACACCCGTCTAACGTCCAGCAATTATTATATGTTCATTAAGTAGATTTTTTAATTCTAAGACACTTTCCTTCTATAGCGTTTCCATCACAAATGCTTTGTTTTCAAGATATAAGCATTTTTTTGGTGTGTATCTCGTGTGTGTTCGTACGTTTGTTTGTGTGACCGTTACATGTCTGCCCAATCACTGTGCTCCATCCTTTTCGAATTTGAATTTGCTACCGGAATGGCAAAGTGTGACGCATGCTCGTTCGATTATTACAGCTGTATTGTCGCTTTCTACGAAAATTTAGAAAAAAAGTGTTGAGTTTCTGCATGCTCACGGTGTTCTACCGACAGTAGTGAAGTGTCCACATTGTAAAATGGAGTGTACATATCGTCAAGACCAGAAACTGTGGCGTTGTAGATTGGTTAGGTTTGGCTAGGATAGGTTAGGAAGGTTAGATCAATTTTGAAGGTGAAATTTGTTTTGCCTATGGTTTTTGATGTATTTTGAACGAATCTGACCTTCAAAACCGTCGGAAATGACTCGTTTTCTGTGATTTTCCCCACCCGAGAACTCTCGGTTCCCACCAGGGTCCCCCAGATTGCCAGCTGGCGGGAGGGGGGGTTATCTAAAAAATGAGTCATTTCCGACGGTTTTGAAGGTCAGATTCGTTCAAAACACATCAAAAACCATAGGAAAAACATAAATTTCACCTCCAAAGGGAGATGGGTGTAATACTATAAATTTACAGAAAAAGGAGTGATTAGTGGAGTGCTGCAAGGTACAGTATTGGGACCAATTCTATTCATTATAATGCTAAACAATATAAACTGTAACCTAGGAAGCTCTCTCCTGTCATTCGCAGATGATACCAGAATGCTAAGACCAATTACAGAAAAAGAAGACTGTGTAGAGCTACAAAAAGATCTACAAACTATATATGCATGGGCAGATGCAAACAATATGGGGTCAATCCATGTCAGTTCAATGGCGAAAAAAACGTGACCACCACCGATTTTTTTGAAAATTAGCACACTTATAGATCTATGTGAGAAAAACAGAATGACACTTGTTTCAACACTCTAGGTCATGTGGTTTCAAAGTTTGTAGAAAAAGGTCAGTTTCCAAGGTCATACCATATTTCAACATGAAATATCTTGGCTCCTATTGCACTTACAGAGACCATCTAAACAGTTTTAAAGTTTTTAAGCAGATCTACAACTTTGTTTCTATTCATATTTTACCTCAGTGTAAAAAAAAAAGTTGATCTTATTTTTTACCTTTGACCTTGTGTAGGTCATTTGATGTGGCAACCGATTTTTTTCTCCTTTCACCCAATTTTGGGTACACATGTCTACCTTAACCTAAAACAAGATTTTTAGTGTTGATTAAGTTAGTATAGACGCTACAGCCATTTCAGTGGATCATACCCACCTCCATTTTGACCAAGTACCTTTTTCCACCAAACTTTGGAGCACTGTATCTTTGGAACTGTTTGAGCTAGAGTGTTGAGAAAAATACCATTAGATTTTTCTTACTGAGATATATAATGTCTGCTAATTTAAAAAATATATTGGTAATTATGTAACCTAACATAACCCAGTTATTTGGTTGAATAACTATCTGGCCTATTATAAAATTTAATTTTTTTTTGCATATTTCAGAGAATTATATAATATAGGTAATTTAAATTACATAATTAATTAATTTATATGGACATTCAAAAGTGTGAAGAACTTCAAACCTGCTATCCTGTTTAAAGGTAAAGCTATGTATGTATATAAGTACCTTATACTAGGCTATAGGTACTACCCTATAGAATAAGTTCAGTTTTAAGAGTTAGATGAGTTTTAATAGAATTACTTAACTTTGTGTATTTATTCATTGTGTACAACAGTATGTACCCATGTTAAAATAAGCTTATTTAAACCTTGGAGCAAGGATTTTTTTTGCATCTGTATTTATTCCAATTTGTAAATCAAACTGCACATTTTTTCTTGTTGTAGACCTCTGAAACAAGATCAGTAGGTCCCAAATTTTATTTATGCCATCTAAGCAAAAATAGCTTTTAACATGGTTGGATACAATGAATAATTACAATTGTATTTTTAATTAATTGATCCTAATTTCCATTAATTGTAATTGATTCAAAATAAAATAAAAATAAAGGTAATTGTAATTGATTTTTGAGCTATAACTGATGTAATTGATCAATTAATGTTGATTGTTAAAAATTATACCTCTAGATCTGGCAGTCATACAGCATCCAATGAAAATAAACCTTTGATAGTTTATTTAGTTATACTTAGATATAGATATATATTTTTATAGATATATATTTATCTTAGATATATAGAATAGATAGTTATATTTGTGTAATTGTAATTATAATTGATTCAGACAAAATTAATTGCAATTGATCTTGAAATTGTGAAGTACAATACTAACTGTAATTAATTTGAAGAAAAATCAAAAAAATTGTAATCGTTTCCATTTTGTGTAATTGAACCAAACCCTGGCTTTTAAGCTACATGTTTTTTTTTCTTTTTAGATAAACATGGATTTCAGCAGTTTGAATATGGGCAGGTTCTGTTGAGACCCATTTAAAAAACACAAAGGAAAAGTGAAAAAAGGCATTTGTGCATTGACTAAAAATTTGATTGATCAAAATCCTGAATTGAAACTAACAAATAATCATAAAGCATGTGCAACCTGTCGAAATATACTAGCAAATCATCCATCCCCAATGCCTGAATGTGAACCACTTGAAAAATCACCATCCACCTCATCAAGTGCCCCATCTGAGCTAGAAACCATTGGAGATGTAGTTGAAATGCAGTGTGAGCTTAGTAAATTCAATGCTTCATTGGCCACACTTGATGAGACCCCAATAAAACCATGTAAACTCTCTGACAGCGCTGGTTACACAAAGAGAAAGTTGAGGAAAGTAGGAGTTGTGAAAAGAAAGCTTGAACTTGCAACTAAACAACCAATTTCATGCAGACACTCAGATGATACAGAACTGGAGATTCTTCAACAACTAAAAGAGAAATTTAATAAAGTGACAAGTTGAAGTGAAAAACTGACAATTCTTACTATCCTACCAAAAAGATGGACACAAGTAAAGATCAGAGAAGAATTTAAGTGCTCAAATTACATGGCTAGGCAAGCAAAAGTTTGGTGAGGGAGGAGGGAATGCTTTCAACTCGTAATCCGTGTTTGGGGAAATGCCTAAATAGTGAAACTGCTGCCAAAGTAATTGACTTCTATCATTCGCCAGATGTGAGTAGACAAATGCCAGGGTTGAAAGACTATGTTTCTGTAAAAGGAGCTGATGGTAGGTGGGAAAGAAAACAAAAATAAAATACTGTATATTGTAAATACCTAATAACTGCCTTTTTTAAATATAAAGTTATGTTGATGCCTCTTTTTTCATGGTTTCACCCAGCTAGACAAGAATCAGTTCTTATAACTCAATTGGTAAAAATAAAGGAATAGGTTATTTTAATATACATATTAAAAGGCAAATTCTCTTTAAAATAGCAGACATTATAGATCTCAGGGAGACAAATCTAATGGTACTTTTCTCAACACACTAGCTCGAACAGTTCCAAAGAAATGGCACTCCAAAGTTTGGTGGAAAAATGTACTTGGTCAAAATGGAGGTAGGTATGGTCCACTGAAATGGCTGTAGCGTCTATACTAACTTAATTAACACTAAAAATCTTGTTCTAGGTTAAGGTAGACATGTGTACCCAAAATTGGGTGAAAGGAGAAAAAAATCGGTTGTGACATCAAATGACCTACACAAGGTCAAAGGTAAAAAATAAGATCAACTTTTTTTTTGATCACTGAGGTAAAATATGAATAGAAACAAAGTTGTAGATCTGCTTAAAACCTTTAAAATGGTGTTTAAATGGTCTCTGTAAGTGCAATAGGAGCTGAGATATTTCATGTTGAAATATGGTATGACCTTGGAAATTGACCCTTTTTTTTTTACAAAATTCGAAGGGCCATATCTCTGGAACCATATGACCTAGAGTGTTGAAACAAGTGCCATTCTGTTTTTCTCACTGAGATCTATAAGTGTGCCAATTTAAAAAAAAATTGGTGATGGTCACATTTTTTCAACCCAAAATTCCATTGAACCTACATGGAATGACCCTTTGGCCTTCAATGAAGACAAATTTGAACTAATTAAGTATGGACCAAATAAATACCTGAAAGAACAATTCAACTACACTGGACCCACAGGAAAAGATATTGTACAAACTGATCATGTAAGGGATCTAGGGATTATATTATCTGAAGATGCAACATTCAACAGGCACATTGACAAAGTAACCTCATCATGCAAACAACTAATAGGATATATACTGAGGACATTCAGAACTAGGGACAGTTGACCATACTTACCCTGTGGAAATCACTTGTTCTTCCATGCATTGACTACTGCTCTCAATTATGGTTTCCCCACAAACAGAATGAATTGCAAAAAATTGAGGGCCTACAAAGAACCTTTACCTCGTATATTAAACAACCTGATGGACAACAGGTGAGTAAAAACAAATTAAACTACTGGGTTAGGCTCAGAGACCTTGACCTTTATTCCATAGAGAGAAGGTTTGAGAGATACATCCTAATCTACACCTGGAAAATTCTAGAAGGGGTTTAGTTGCCCCCAATACTGAACCAATTGTGCCCACCTTAACAAGAACTGGAAGAATGTGTCAAAAATATCACCTCCCACCAAACAGTCTGAGAAGGATTCAAACCCTTCATATAATAGTATCTCTAGGCAGGGTTCTCGCCTGTTTAACTCCTTGCCTCAGTACCTTAGAGATATAAGTGCAGTCCCAGTAGATACTTTTAAAAAACACTTGGACATGTTTTTAGCCAACATACCCGACCAACCCACAGTGCCAGGGTATTCCTCTGCCAGACCAGCCCCCACAAATTCAATAGGGGAACAAATTCGTATGGCAGGAGCAAGAGAAAAGAAGGGTGGTGACCCCATTGTGGCCCCGCCTCAGGAGACACTGAGCGGACTTTGTGGGAGCAGCGCACCCTTGAGGCAGAAACGCTTCAAGGTAAATTCAAGGTTCAAGGTAAACATGCTACAAAAAGCAGGAGGTTGCAAAACAAAAATTTAATCATTACATTTCATTTGGAAAACATGAAACCACTGGGGCCTATTGAGGTTATCCAAGTCATGAGCAATATTTTATAATAAAATCCTGCAAAATGTCAATCTCAAGCCAGCTAATTAGCATACAATTATTTACTACTACCAAAGTAGCGTAATAAGCTAAGAATAAACACTATTTACAATCTATAAACTATCTCTCTCATTCATGATGGCATCTACATTCGAAAGGCTCCTGAATATCAAAGTCAACAAGTTATATATGGTACCTGATTTGCAGGAGCCTAATGAACATGGAACAATTCACCCGATATTACATTGACTGCTAATTGAACTGTGATTTAAAAATGTGTTCATATAGAATAATATTCACACTATGGGTATGGAAATAAAAAGTTAAGGCTGTAAATTAATAGTAGACCTCTTTCCTTTCCTTTAATTTATATTCAGTATTTCTTAGAAAAGTAATTGTAATTGAAGTTAATTACTTGTCAGTGTAATTGTAACTGTAGTCATTTACATTTGCCAGCTACATAATTGTAATTGAGCATATGCAAAGTAATTCTGATTGTAACCAATTATTTTTTTAACCGTAATTGCCTCATATCTGCCAGCCAAACCATCATTTTATCACTCATTCATATAAATCTCTCTCTTGTTATTTTATTATAAAAATACTGTATTATGAAAAACAATGTTCAATAAATCCCAAATTATTATTATAAATAAATGGATAACTTAACCTACTAGGTAATCAGAACTTTAACATGATTAGGTACCATACTAATCACAACCCTAACCTAACCATCCTAAATAATGCATAATTTGATAGCTTTTGCTATTTGTAGTCCTTATGCAAATGTTTTTGAAAATTGAAGATACTGGTACTGGTATATTTTGGGGGGTAATTTAAATTCATTTGTTGCAAACAATGATATTTTTCCTTCACTGCAAGTCTAGAGATTAGATTGTTTATTGCATATTCTAAAAGCATTATTATAGTGCTGTAATTGCAATGTAGGCCTATGTATTTCATCAGGGAACCTGTCTTAACAGCTATCTAGTTCCTAGTTTTCTTCATACTTCTCTTTTTTCCAGTAGGCTGTTGGTTAATACTCGCTTATTAATTTGTTTTCTTACCAATAAAATTGTGTGTGCTTAAGCCATTCATGTTATTTTAGATTATTTGATGGAAGACTTTGGCACCATTGAAGATGACTTTATTGTTACAAACAAGAAGCAAACTGTTGCAGAACAGAGAAATTATGAAGCATTCTTATGTGAACCTGGCTGGTTTCTCTCCAGTGATCAAAGTCAACACTCACATCAACTTATTAACATCAAATTTGAAGCAGATTATCTCTACATGAAAGGGAACTTTGAAAAAGCCATACTGTCATATAATAAATACATGACTGACTGTCCAAATTTAAGTTTAACTGTGAAAAGGGAATGTTTAGAAGGTATTTCTAGGTCACATTTGGCTCAGCATTGTTACTGTTATGCTCTAAAATATGCCAGTGAGCTTCAGAAACTGTCTTCAACATTTGATTCACATACATTTAGTTTATCATTGTTGTTTGATTGCTATCTTAATGCTGGAAGGTACAGAGATGCAGTTACTTATGGTCAGAAATTTGTGACTCTACATAGTTCAAACAGTGATGTATGGCTCAAACTTGCTTATGCTTATGCTAGATTATATAACTTGTCGCTTTCACACATCTCACAGTTGATGAACTTTAGCAAATATAATTCTGATGATGATAGAAGTTGTCATTCAACCAATTATTCCTTAATTTGTGAATGTAAGAGTTTTAATGAAACTGACAACAGTTTGTGTCAGAATTTTGAAAGAGGACCATTTCTTGTTGTAACCTGTCTTTTGCATGCTGAATTTCATTTAAGATCTGTTGTAAATTTTGCTTTTGGATTTGTACTGGAGCAAAATTGTGATCTGCAAGAGAGAATCCCAAAAGATATTGAAAGCTTTAATTTTGATACAAAAGATCTTGAAATGCTCCGAGAAAATATAAAAGCAAAATGCACAGGAATTAAGTATGACAAAGATTCTACAAATAAAGAATTTGTTGACCATGCAAGTTCTAAATTTGCTAATAAAGAACAAATTAAGTGTGTTTTAGAAGAAATTAATAGAAAAGACTTTGAAGAAAAATGGTTGCTATTGAATTGTGAAAATGAGTCCCTGCACAACTGAGAACACTGACAAAAGAATTTATATCAAAGCAACATGAACAAAAGTTGATAAAAGAAATGCAACTTTGAATGTAAGTAAATTTTTAAATTTTATTTATAGGCTACATATAAAATTTACATAGACCTGAATGGGTATCTTAGCCCTTGTGTTCATTATTTTTCAAGTAAAACCACAAGTAAGCCTTTGTGTGCTGGAGGTGGGGGATATGAGAGAAAGTTTAATTAGCTTTATTTTGTTTGGCCCCTGATGTAATAGGCTTCTTGAAGAATTTCCTAGAAAAGACCTAGGACAATTTATATAGTTGTCATGGGACTTTGGATGCAAAACTGAAAAATTCAGACAGTTGGGTAAAATCTCTCTCTCCTGTATTGGTGGTCATTTATTCTGATTTCAAACTACTTTGTGAATAATAAATGATGAAAAACTTTGCATTCATTGGCAACATTCAAGTTTATGTCAGATGACCTATTTTAATTTTGCATCTGAAATGGCCATAAATAAATAAAAGTGCATTAATGAATAGATGTCTGTATGCTAAGTTTAAGAGAATGAAACTAACAGTGATTGTACAGGGTGTCCAAATGTCTTGTTACCCCAGTAAAATACTAACTGATTTTCATATTTCTTTCAGAACCATTTGAGATGAGTGATAGCAGCAATTATATGATTGAACAATGTATATTGGCTCGTACCTGGGTCCATGAATGACCACGTAATGGCAAAACCATTGAAAATATTCATGCAGACTTCCAGGGGCTGATTCAGTCATGCAGCTCCTCCAAAAAGAACCCTGTTGAGATGGGAAAAGAAACTGTTCACAACAGGAACTGTAAAAGATAAACCAAAAACTGGCAGGCCATCTAACTGTATCAGTGATAAATGGGTCTGAAAGAAAAATGAAAATCAGTATTTTACTGGGGTGACAAGACATTGTGGACACCCCGTAGTTTAGGCTGTGTGCCATGTGATGAAATGTGTAGAAAAGAAGAGTGATATCTGGAATATGCCGAGTGATGGGGTTGGAAGCATGGGGAATGCATAGTGTGATTGCAGTGGGTAATCTGAATAGGAAAATGGAATTGGCCCTAATCCTGGGGTGACTATGGGAAGTATGTTGTGCTTGGTGTGAATGGCAGTGATGATAGAATAAAGAGTTATGTGGCAAGAGGTCTATATTGCAAGTACAGGGGGTCCTCACTTAATGTTGTAAATGCATTCCTGAGAAACATAACTTAAAACGATACATTGCAATACCATTTTTTCACTTTCATATAAATATAGGCAAAGATTCGGTTCAGCACTGGGAACCCAATTTTTGCATGAAAATAGTTTTTTTTTAGATGTATTTCACCGTGCTTCATGCAAATGTGACCTTCATTTTTTGCGCCTCTTGTGCAAATGTGTAATAAATAAATTATTTTATAGTTTCATCTTTTGAGAGACAGAAAAGACTACTTACAGGTACACTCAACTTGAAGCTGAAGAAAAGGTTAGTAAAAAGCTTGATATGGAGTGTGGTACTGTATGGAGCAGAAACATGGACACTGAAAACAACTGAAAAGAAACTCCTGGAAAGTTTTGAAATGTGGATTTGGAGAAGAATGCTAAAGATAAGCTGGAGGGAACACCAAAGTAATGAGGAAGTACTGCAACAGGTGAAGGAGGAAAGAAGACTCATTACTTAGGTGATAAGAGAAAGACAGAAGAAATGGATTGGACATGTGTTGAGAGGAGAAGGATTGTTGAAGGAGGTGATAGAGGGTAGATATGAAGGTAGAAGGCCAAGGGGAAGGAAAAGGAAAGCAATGCTGGACAATCTGAAGGCAGGCAGGAGCTACCATGAGATGAAAAGGATAGCTCGGGATAGAACACTTTGGTGGGACACACGAGTTGGACCTGCCTGATAGGCAGAACATGATGGGATGGATAGATATAAAGGGTGTCAGGAAATGATTGCCCCCCCCTGTACAGAAGAAACTGAAAGGAATAGAAAAAAACAGACAAAACCACGCGAAAGAGCATTTAATTTTGAATAAAAAACACTTGTTTTAATATCAGGTGTTGCCCCCATTTGCAGCTCTGACGGCCATTAATCGACGGGGGTATGATCCCAGAAGTGTCTCAAAGAGATCGGTATCATGACTCATTTCTTCAAGGACTTCGTTGATCTTTGCAGTCATAATTTCTGTTGAATACCGATTCTGAATGGGTTGTTCCAGCATTAAGGACTTCACCCGATCCTTCATGATGGATCCGACATGTTCACAGACATTAAGATCGGGAGAATTGCCAGGCCATTCATTATTTCCGAAAAAATCAATGTTATTGTCCTTAAGCAGTTGTTGAGTCGCAAGTGCTTTCATACAGGGGGCTTTGTCGTGAAGAAAGGTTGCCTGTTCAACATCCAAAACACACTCGGGGTCTTTCAAAAATGGAATTTCATGTTGGGCTAAAATTACATTTCGAAAATAAGGCCCATCCCAACTGGTTCACCTTGGTTTGATAACCCAGATGAGCTTCCGAATAGAGAACATAATGAAAACACCCACACATGCTGGATTTTTTACTATTTCTCGATACTTCTGGTCGTCTGGGACTTCATCAGTTGTTGTTGCCCAAACCCGATCATTCTGAAAATTTGGTTTTCTGGAGACATAAACGAAGAATTCATCGTTGACAACCAAGTGAAGGAAATCGTCTTCCGTCCATTCCTCAAGATAATCACAAAACCATAGCCGATCTTCAATATTAAGATCACTCTTCCGTGGCTTAGATATTTCATGCCAAGCACTCAAGCCTTGGCGAACTCGAAATTGATGCACAAGTTGCCGATTGACTATCTTACCACGACGGATAAGTATCTCTTTCGCTACCTCAGAGCAGCTCTTCTTTCGGCGCCGTGATGCAGCAAGCACAATGTCTTTCGATTCTTGAGATAATTTCTCCGGTCTTCCTCCTCGAAATTCTGTTTCACAATCTTCAGGATTCTTATTCCAATTCCTTTTGACAAAGTCTTCTGATCTTTTTAATCTCTCAGCCACCCAGTGTCGAGTTATGAAAGTTGCACCAGCTTCCTTTGCTTCACGAAATGTGACAGCTCGAATGCGGTCAAGAACTCGCTTTTTCTCTGAATCGTTTAAAATAGATGATGCCATGGTTTCTGTGGGGAAAAAATGGTAAGAATTAAAATCACAGGAATAGAATATAATGGTTTTTATTCAGATTTTAACGCTCTTTCAAGTGGTCTCGCCAGTTTTTATCTATCTCTTCTAGTTTTTGCTCTACAGGGGGGGGGGGGGCAATCATTTCCTGACACCCCGTATATATAACCTAACCTAACCTTATTTCTATGCCTAGTAGGCCTATTTTTCTTACCTTACTGGAGAGGTGGTAGAAGGTACAGTTTAGCTGCCTTGATAAGGAAGTGATGCAGGCGGGTATCTCAGTCAGAAAAGTGTGCTTGAAACAAATAATGAGCAATGTACTTAGACTCGTCTATCTTGACTGAGCTACCTGGGCCACTGATGAGTTCCTGATTAAGCAGCCAATTCTCACACACTTCAGAGCAAAATGACTTCCAATTCACTGCAGTTTCTGAGGAAATGCCTAGATAGTGTTGGACATCACGCTGGTTGAAAGACTTCTTCAAAAATTTGTGGCAAAACAAAAGATTCTGGCTTGTGAGATATGCACACAGTCCAGCCAGCCAAGTACCCCGAAACGCAGATGTAGAATAATTACATTGAATACAAACTTTTCTCTTGGAGCACTTTTCTACGCACTTATACATACAATAATATAAATGCTCTTTAGCACAATATGCAAGCCAATGAGAGGATTTTGGACACACTGGATCACACAACAATACACTGTGTTTTTTGAAAATGTCGATAGCCTCAGCGATGTTGCTAAAACAACACTGAATAACTGCATAGTAAGGTAGAGAACACTGTTGACACCTGTCCTTATTATGACCAAATTTCAAATGACTTCAAGCTGGTCAACCACCATCTTCATCACGAGAATCATTTTAGCACATGCGTGAAATACATCTTGCAATAGCTGATTGGTTAATTGTGGCCAGCTGATGTTATGTCATAGGGACATCTATAAAATAGTGACAGCATCATCCCAATTTTTTTTTTTTTTTTTTTTTTTTTTTTATAACTCAGTAAATATGAATTTGTGCAAAAAATGTTATATAAGAAAATCAATTTGCAATCAAGTTCTACATATGTTAAACCTATTTTCACTGCAAAAATTGGTTTCCTGGTGCTAAACTAAATCTTAACCTAAATAGGTATAAAATAAGTACCAGAAATTATATTATAAGTAGAAACACATCTTTAAATAAAAAAATAAATATAAATAAGTAAAATACATATTTAAATACAGTATATAAGATACTGTAAATATAAATAAGATAATGCTCACTAGAAATGGGCTACTTCACAGTAGCCCATACACAATATTTCTTAAAGGGGGACACACACACACACACACACACACACACACACACACACACACACACACACACACACACACATATATATATATAATATATATATTATATATATATATATACATATACAGTAGACTCGCAACTTACGCGGGGGTTACGTTCCTGGGACCCCGCATAAAGCCAAAAACCACGTTGTGGTGGGATTCGATTTACCTAATGGCTGCACCACGAATAAGAATTTTTCTTTTATTTAAGGCCTCCATGAAACCAGGCTGCTTACCTTGAAGGGTTGTTGGATCCAGGCTCGCTGCCCAGACCTCCAATTCCACAACTGCTGGCTCGTACCACCAACAGTTTCTCACTTGTTTCACAGGACTTGCAAGAATAGCTTCCTTCTGTTAGTGTTTCAATATCTCCGGCATCCCCTTCCTAACAGAACAAAGTTCCCTTGGTCCAATAACAGTCTTCAGCCTCTCAGACAAATCCAGCCTGAATTTAGTTTCCTCTGTTGTTCTTTATTTTCTCTTGTCAAATTACATACTTAAACTATTTTTATTTTTCTTTTTTTTTTTATTTACATTTCCACACGTGCGCCAATTGGTTCCCCCACTTCTCAAAACTCGAGTTTTGACACACACACCAACACTTTTAAACCTCAGAAGCATCTCTTTTACTAAATTTGTTTATTCCCTTTTTTTTTTTCTTTTTTTTTTTTTTTTCTAAAATGTTTTAACAAACAAGTACTTTATTTTCCATTTACTAACAGGGTTTAACAAGCGACCGTGTCCAACTCTCACTCTTTTTCCCATACTAATTTAATAAAACTGTTTTATTCCTCATTCCTTGTTTACAAGTTTAACATTTCTTTATATAACTTATTGTTTATTCTTTTTGTTAAAATATTAACAATTTAGTACTTAATGTTTATTATTTATCTTAATGCTTATTATTTATTACTATCTTTCTACTAATAGTTTATCTTAATTTTTAGTTACTTATTACTGTATTACTTTCTATTTATAACATACTTATTCTTTATTTATTTACTTCTTGCTATTTATTGTTTAAAATGTTTATTGTTTACTTATTTAATAATTATTCATTCTTTACTATTTACTTTTTATATGTATTTAAGACTTATTGTTTATTCTTCTGGAAAGAAAGAGAGAACCATTAAAATCCTATCTATAACAAGTATTTCATTCAAAAATTAAAGAAATTTAATATATAAATAATAATAATCAAGGCCAGGGGGAAAGGGCTGAGAACTAAAAGGGGAAAGGGTTCACCTCCACGGCGTAAAGTCAGAAACAAAAAAAAATCCCCTAAATCGCCCTTAAATCACTATATATATATTCTAACTCTGTTATATGTACATATACACTATAACATACCTGTACAATTATGAATGATGAGCTTATGGAGATGGGCGTTTCTGGGTGTTGTTGTTTTGAGCTTATTCATCCCCTTCCCATATCACCGTGGGGGGATCGTCAAGCTCAGATAATGATGCAGGGGAGTATGTGGGCAGCTCAAGGTCACTGCGAGAAGTTGAGGGTGTTGGCTGATCTGCTGATGATGTTGATGGTGAGGTTTTCTTCAAGAACATGGTGATGGGAAGTTGTCGTTTTTGTTTCTTAAGCTGCTGGAACACATTATATTGAGCCAGAAGGCTTGTAGGACCTCGTGAGAAGTTGATGCTGTGCTCCATAGAGGGGTCATACTCAGACACTAAGTTTTTCAAGTGCTCGGCCACCTGAAACAATTCACTAAACTTCTGTATATCCCAACATGCTGACTCTTCTTGTTCTTCATCATCGTCACCACCTTCTTCGTCCACTCTCACTATTTCCTCCAACTTGTAAAATTATTGTAAAATTATAACCTGCATATAGTTGAAACTGCGTAAGTTGCGAGTGTCTACTATATATATATATATATATATAATATATATATTATATATATATATATATATATATGGTGAGTCAAAAGTCTCCATACATAGGCAAAATGGTCACTTTATTATGCAATCACTTGTAAGTCACAAAATATGCTCTGTGCGGGCACCATTACACTGAATGCACATATGGATGCATTCCTCCCAGTCATCTCAGCACATCACCTGCAAAAAAGTAAAAAATAAATAATCATTTATTTATCATGACCATTTTGCCTATGTATAGAGACTGTTGACTCACCGTGTGTGTGTGTGTGTGTGTCTCAAAATTGATGATGATTGATTTGGAATCAAAATGAATTGCATCTTGGAAGGCTTCAGTTGTATTTTATTTCCAATTTATGGGCAAAGAATTAAATTTGTACAAATTAATCATACGTATAAAGACATATAAATGTTCCTAAGCCAGCCAAAATTGCTTTTGAGTTTTGAGTTAATAACATGCCTTGATAACCATGAAATAACTGAAATTCCATATGACATCAAGATTTTTTGTGGTGAATGTTGCAAAGTTATCGATTTTTGAAAATTTCTTTTTCAAATATCTTTAATGAGAGTAGCAATAATTTTTACAATGGGGGGCCCTATGCCCCCCTTATGTACACCACTGATTGCAGTGTATATAGAAATATGTTCCCTAATTCTTCAGTGATGTATATGCAAAACAACATATAGTGAGGCAACATATAGCAGGAACTTACTATACATCAAACACAAGACCAACCATAACTATACATAGTATAGAGAGGAAAAAGATGAGGGTGGAGAAGAACCTGATTGATTACAGGCTGATTGATTGAGTAAAGATATGCTGGGAGATATGTGATACAAAAAGTGTAAATGTTGAGTGGAAGTTTGTCAGCTCATATAATTGTATTGTGTAAAGTTAAGTTGGTTGGTGTGTGGTGTGAAAGGAAGGGAAACAGTGGACAGCTGCAGAGAATAAAAGTTGATTGGCTGAATTTGAATGAGGTAGCAACAGTTAGAGTATAGAAAAAAAAGAGTAGAGCAACCTTTGGTGGGATAGATTATGGACGAATGAATGTACAGAATATGTGGAATGTGTTTAAGGGATGTCAAGTGACAGCAACATCTGATATATATATATATATATATATATATATATATATATTATATATATATATATATATATACACCATATATATGTGTGTGTGTGTGTGTGTGTGCAAAATGGAGTGAAGAGAAAGGCATGGGGGAATGAGGAGGTGAAGAATGCATTGAAAGAAGAGAAGAGAGTCTGGAAAAGAATTAATGCTACAAATGCAGCATAGCAGCAATTAAAGAAAATGTAATGAATTGTATGAAGAAAGCAAGAATGTTATGCAAATGATAAAAAGAAATAGAAAGAGAATAGATGAAGACATGGGGAGGAAGATGAATGAGCAGTATGTGCAGAATAGGAAGTTATTCTGGAAAGAAGTGATGATGTGCAAAGGTCAGTTTGGTGGAGTGACTGATAACATGAAAGCTTGTTAATGCAAGATGAGTAAATATGTGAAAGATTTAAAAAGTAGGCCTATGTTAGTTGGTTTTGGTGGTGTATGTAGAAGTGTATACTAAGGAGTGGCAGACATCAATTTTGAGGAAGTTGAGTGAGTAGTGTGGACTGTGGAAGCTGAAGAAAGGAGAGTCATCAGAAATTGGTGGGATATGAAATAAAATATTAAATTTAGAGTTTAGAATGGTAAAAAAGCATGGAATAGTGGGTATTTTTCCAAGTAATTTGACAAACAAAAGCTATAATTATACCATTGTATGAAAATGAAGGTGAAGGAAGTGAATGTATATAATTTTGAGTATAGCTAGAAAAGTATGTGGAAGAGTGTTGACATAGAATAAAAAAGATTATAGATCCATTGGTTGGAGATAAACAAGGTGGTTTTAGAGAAGGAAGAAGCTGTGTTGATGAAGTGTTTGCAGTGAGACAGCTAATTGAGAAACCAAGTCATAAGAAGAAAAAGGTATAACTACATGGTATTTATGGATTTGAAGAAACTGTATACTGTAATAGTAAACAGATGTCTTGTGGCAATTGCTTAAATTGTATCTTTGTAGGAAATTGTTATATGCAGTGGTAAGTTCCTGTGTGGATAGCAGGGTTGGTACCCAAAAACCCACCAAAAACCCAGCACAATATTCTGCTGTCTTTTTTGTACTTCCAGCATCTACTGCTGAAATCAGATATGACTTTTTTCCATTATGAATACTGCGTTAGGGTGTGTCAATTTGGGAGGTGAAAATTAATTTTTGCCAATTCCTTCACTGAGGGGTTTTAAAAATATGTTTTTGGATGTGAAGAATTCAAATCTGATATTATTTTTGTGATTGCTCAACACTTAGCTTGGTAAATCTACGTTTGATTAAAAAGCACATAAATTGCTCTCAGAAAACAACATTTATTAATTTTAGCTTCACAAAATGTCAGGTAATGCTATAAAAATTTTAGTTTCTCTGCATAAAACATATCCTAGTAATCATAAAACATATCCTTGTAATCATAAAACAACATTAGAAAGTAATGACCAGTAAAAAAAAAAATATTTAAATAACAAGTTTCATCGTCTTGCTTTGATTCGTTCTTGGACATCAGCCGCCGACTTGCTTCTTGGCCTCTGATATAGCCCTCAAGTTTCTCATGTGTATACACCCTGCCTGCTGCCTCTGTGACTTGTTTCACACACCTCTCTATTGACTGAGCATGACAGGGCCACTGTGGAACTTGCATAGGCTTGTCAAAGAACTTCTTTACTTCCGCTGTAGTCAGTTTACATGTCAAAGGAGGTTCAAATACCCCGTCAGCCCAGTCTGTCAGCTCCAACACGGAAGAAGCACTGGGGTTGATGGAAGGTGTCTTCCTGGGACGTACAGAAAGATCTCCAAGTGTGTCATCATCTCCACCCCTCATGTCAACAATCTTTTGGACACCAGCTCTCCTCTCCTCACTGTCATCTGAGCACAAGAGTGTCTGGATTATCATTTCGCTGAATGCATACCATGCTGAGCGCTTGATGGTTGGCAAAACAGCATCCACTACAGCCTTCTTTTGCAGCCTAACTAGCCGCAGCTGAAACAAGATGTGGCGTGGGCCTTCCACCCAAGAGTGTTTTACTTTGATGTTGAACCAACAGGGGTAGTACACACCAACAATGTATTCCACTATCAGTCTTAAGTTGTTGAGGGTTTTGCCTTTAAGGCCATGTTTTGAAACCCATATGCGACAAAGCCTGTTTGCTGTTGTCAACCACCTTGAATGGCTCACTGGACCAATTTCAAGAAGGGCCAGATCTGTGGGAAGTTCTCCTGTCCTTATGGCCTGTGTGATCCTATACCCGTACGCTTGATCAGTAGAGAGATCCTTTACGACATTGTCACTCAGTGAAGTAAGAGGCTCTCCAATTGAGAGTTTGGTGAATGAAGGATCAATTTCAAGTTCGGTTGCAGTGTCTAGCATCTTGCCAATGTTACCTGTCCACTTGTTGTTAGACAAGGTCTTCCCATCCAGTGCTGTGATCAAGTGTCGCAGGGGTAAATCGTTAGTGTGGAGGGCACAAACCAACCAGATCAGCTTACGGCAAAGCTTGACCTCTACCCAATGCATGGAACCACCCTCCAGCCAGTGTTAACATTTGTAGAATCACCTCCAATGGCCTGCAGGCTTTTATCAATGCCCTTCTCTTCATGAAATCTACAAGATTATCAGCAATAACTTCAGCAGGTTTTTTTCTCATTGAGCCTTTCTCAGGAGTGAAGTGGTAGAGATATCTTCCACCTGGCTCACTGCACACAGAATAATGCTCTTCTTTGATGATGCTGGGGAACTGACGATCTGAATTGTCTGCTTTCAGCATAACTTTAGTTGTATCTTGATGGCTGTCAAAGAAGATGCAGTCAATTTCACCCTTCTTACAAAGATCATCAAATTCCTGATCCAGGGATCTCATAACTTTTTCTTGAGCCCTCTTGACTATTGTGATCAACTACAAGTCTCTTGTCTTCACCAGATCAGCTTACGGCAAAGCTTGACCTCTACCCAATGCATGGAACCACCCTCTCAGCCAGTGTTAACATTTGTAGAATCACCTCCAATGGCCTGCAGGCTTTTATCAATGCCCTTCTTCTTCATGAAATCTACAAGATTATCAGCAATAACTTCAGCAGGTTTTTTTCTCATTGAGCCTTTCTCAGGAGTGAAGTGGTAGAGATATCTTCCACCTGGCTCACTGCACACAGAATAATGCTCTTCTTTGATGATGCTGGGGAACTGACGATCTGAATTGTCTGCTTTCAGCATAACTTTAGTTGTATCTTGATGGCCATCAAAGAAGATGCAGTCAATTTCACCCTTCTTACAAAGATCATCAAATTCCTGATCCAGGGATCTCATAACTTTTTCTTGGGCCCTCTTGACTTTATTGTGATCAACTACAAGTCTCTTGTCTTCTTCAGTGATCAAGGCAGCTGTGGCACGCAGGCCAACACCATATCTGATGCTATGCATAGCAACATTAGGTATTTCTAATGTGTTGTACTCTGGCTTTTTATTGGAAGTTGAAGACGTGCTTGGTATTTCTAATGTCACTTCATAACTTCCATCCTTTCCATCTTGAGCATCAGCTATTTGTTCTTCATTTTCATCATCAGAGAAAATTATTTCATTTGATGGCATTGAAACATCCTGCTTACTTGTCTGCTTATATTCAGCAAGCCTTCTTCTTTCATCTTCTTGCCGCTTCTGCTTTTTGACTTGTCTGTTGTGCTCAGGTTGATCTGGCAAGCCAATCTGATGTGGTCCAATAGAACCAGACTTCTCTCTCTGACCTTTAATGAAAGCAAGTTCCTTCACAGGGATCTTCATCTCCCTAGGGCATGTACAGTTAATGTGAGTTTCGTTTTTGCAACCAGCATCTGCAAGGCAGCCAAATTCAGAGCAGAGAACAATTTTACACTTGCAACTGGGGATGTCAAAAAGCTTGTCAAGTTTTGCAATGAAAGCCTCTTTGACATGTAGCTTTCCTCTCCCAAGAGATATGTTTTTGGCCTGCTCCCAGCTCTCTTGGATCTTGTTTAAGATTGTGACTCGTGAATTTACAATGGGGGCTACAAAAGAACTGTTTGCTCGTTCCCTTTTTTCAAGCACTTTAGGGTAAATGTCCTTTGCAAGACTGGCTGCTGGGTAGTTTCTCACATCCTCACCACTTTGTTCTCTTAGCAGTACGGTAGCCCATATTTCAGAATGTCTCGCAGAGTTGGGAGTTCAGAGGGCAACAACTCTCTACCAGTTCCAATTAGGTTGCTCATATGTGTGAATGTCCCCAGTCTTGTCCTCCTTTTAGAAGCCATTGTAGGTCAATTCCCACTGGTTAGGATGGTAGCACTGACGGACATTATAGGCTGGGCTGAAACTCAAGATAGAATTAATCAGAGTCATTAACAGTTGGCTTTTGATATAAAAATAAGATTCCTGAAAAAAATAATTGGTGGCCACCAATGTGTCCAGCCACCCCCATTTTTGTAAAAACATCTAATGCCGCACTAGCAAAATCAGGAAAATGGCAATATCTCTTCTGAACATGCTAGAGAGATGGTTTGCATACCAAACGATGCAGAATTTGATTTAGAACAAATTATTAAGAGTGGTATTTTTTCATAAAACCTTTAGTTTTTGAGTTATTTTAGAAAAACTAATTTTTGGGGCCCATAGACCCCCTTTTGACGGACCTTAGTGACAAAAGAAATTCTAAAATAAGCATGATTTGGCTTTTTGATTACTAACATTGCCCTAAAAGGATGTTGACATGGACATAGTGATCACATGATATGACTTTTCCTTGTTATCTTGCATCCATTATGCTTGATTAAAGAATAGAGGGTGGGGCTGCTTCATGAACTTTTTTTAAACGTAATAAATTGAAAACTTGTTTTTTTTTCAGGTGCCTTTGTTATAAGTTTCCAACTGCAATTTGTCATTGAATTCAACATTTGCAATATAAAGTATGACTTCTACAAGGAAAACAGTTGCTAAAGTACTTGGTGATGTACGTTTTATGCCAGCAGAACAGTTTCCTTTAGGGAAATTGCCTACGTTGAAGCAAGTTATTGAAAGGTGTTTGTGTTTCGGAGACTATAAAACAGATGCTGTACTGAGAGCTACTTCTGAGGAATTGCATAAATTGTGGGTCACATATAATGTTTATCCAATATCAGTAAATGCCATACAGAGCCGACTGAAAACCCAAATAAAGGAATTCAACCACCTTCTGAAGTATGACAAAAAGAAAAGGGGACCTAAATATCATCAAGATCTGGATGATTTTCTGAAAACTGTAAACGTTTTATTTGACATATATCAACATGATCACAAACTGTTGGCAGATACAGAGAAAAAGCACTTACTAAAAATGACTGAATCTGATTACCAGTTTTATGAGGTAGGTCTGTTGATTGAATTTCAAGTTGTAAATTATTAATTAATATTAATTAATTATCAATTATTAATAATTTGCTACAATTTTTAAAGTGCATTTAATAAGTTAGTAATATCAATAATACACTATTAATGATGTTAATGATAAGTAATATTTTAGTATTTTCTCATTTTTGTAAGAATTTCAATTTACATATAGAGACCCATAGATAAAAGATACATTATAGTGTAATGAAATATAATCACTTTGTAGGACCAGAAAACAACTAGGCATGGTTACTGTACCCTGAAAGAAGTCCCAGAAACAGCCACTGACTTAAAATTCAAATCACGGGTTATTCAATCTCAAAAAGCAAAAGAATCAGTTCCTCCTCATCCTCCTGAACCTATGGACATTCCTGAGTTGACAGATAGCGACAGTTGTAATGATTCATTTGATGCAGACTATGTTCCAGAAGTCTCAACATTACAGAACAGAACTAGATTACGCTCATTAGCTGAAGCATGTGACAGGTATAGTACTGAAAGATAAATCTTTTAATACAGCTTAAAGTGAAATCATTGTGACTAAGAGATTAAGATTACCAATAAATTATTCATTGACAATAGATATGTAAATCTACTTTAAATATCCTAACAGATATCAAGTAAGTGATAGAGCAGGAGCGGCTATTGGTTCTGCTACATTGGTGGACTTTGGAGTAATCACCCCAGATAACATACAAAATGTTATTGATAAGTATGTTTTTAATCACTCTAGATATTACATTTCTTAGCTTCTGCTATAAGTTCTAAATCACCAGATTTACTATTATTTTTAATTAGCGTCAAAATTTCTATTTTGTATTTATATTAATTAGTTTCAAACAGGACACTGACATTTGTATTTTGTATATTTGTATAATGCTAATGCAGTAATGCATGGCCAATATTTTTGAAATACTTTTCAGAAACAAGTTGAGAAGGGAGAGAGCTAAATTGAGAGCTGAAAGGAAGAAGGAAGAAGTGATATATGAAAAAGTGACTGGCATTGGCTTTGACGGTAGAAAGGATGCTACACTTGCTGTTAACAAAGTAAATGAAAAGTATTATACATCCACAATCCTAGAGGAACATTGTCATTACTGGAGAGCCAGGTAAATGGAAATGATTGTCATACAGTTATAGGCGTTATGCTGTTATATTACTGTACTATAAAGTAATATTTCAATTACTTAAAAAATTTTCTTTTTAAGTGACAACTGTCCAGTTAACTTTATTCCTTCCTTTTTCATTTTTATTTAATTGTAAAATTAATTACATTTATTTTCAGATGATTTCTACCTCGACCATTTTACCCCGGAGAGTGGCAAAGGCATTGACATTGCTCATGGCATTTATAAGATCATTAAAGGGACAGAACTTGAGGCCAAATTAAACTTAGTTAAAGCAGATGGGACAAATACTAACACAGGACATATGCATGGGTCAATCAGATATTTGGAAATGTTTTTAGGGCAACCTCTTCAGTGGGATATTTGTCTTCTGCATCTAAATGAATTGCCACTTAGACACATCTTCATAACTTTAGATGGGACAACAAAAAGTCCAGACAAATTTTCTGGCCCTATTGGTTCTCAGCTCAATGGGGATGTGTCAGAATGGAATGTTGTGGACTTCAAATCTATACCTTATCCTGCATTTGTGCTTCTACCAAATGAGGTGGTCAATAATTTATCAACAGACCAATACTATGGATACTGCATCTGCTGGGCAATTATTACTGGTGAAGTGGATGAAGACCTTGCACTCTTAGAAGTTGGCCTGCTAAATCACTCTCGATGGCTCACCTTAGCCTGTAGAATTCTTCGCTTTTATGTTTCACAAAAAAGACCCAGTAAGAACCTCAAAATCATAGTAAATTCATCATCAAAGTATACTTTCACAGTTGGTTCAATATCAAGGCTAATAAGAGGCTAAGTGATGGGTCAAGAAACCTATTCAATATGATCCAAAGAGTAAATAAATTCCCTGACAGGAAAATTAGAGAAATTTGTTATGACGTATTAAACAATAACAGCTATTTTGCTCATGGTGAAAATATTTTAGTTGGAATGCTGGCTGATGAAGATGAAGAGGTGAGGAGGTGTGCTGTCAATAAAGTTCTGTGTCTGAGGGGAGTTATAGAGGATTTTGATGATGAATCTGGTAGTAGCAATGATTTTGCAGGTGGAATAATTGAAAGTGATGATGAGAATGAAGAGGATCATGAAGGTGGTACTGATGAATATCCTGCTATAGATGAGAATGTTAGGGTCTTTAGAAAGCCAATCATCAATTTCAAAGCTTCTGCATACCACAAGCTGTCTGCTATGTCAAACTGTTCCACCTGTATTAAAAGAATTCAGTAATGATGAACTGCGTGATATCATTAATACCGCATTGAAACTGGATCACGAGTGCCACAGTCAGAATGTTGAAAGGCATATCAAGCTTGTCACTGAAGCATCCTTGGCTGTTGTAGGTCATGAGCGTAGAGATGGTCTTATTAGAAACAAAATTAGATCACATAAATTAATGAAAGATTTTGTCAAAAAAAATATTTTAAGTTCTAGATTATTATTTATCATGCTAAAATATGACAAAATGACAATTTGTTAATTGTATAATTTAATGTTTGGCGTTTTGGAATGTCAAAAAGCATTTTCAATGAATTTGAAATGGCTGATTTTGATTGATTTTGATTGCTGATTGAAAACCACTAATACATGTCAATTTGCAGCTTGAGAATGTTTTATTGTGTTGAAATTCAGTTGAAAGGGGGTCTATGGGCCCAAAAAATTAGTTTTTCTAAAATAACTCAAAAACTAATGGTTTTATGAACAAAATACCACTTAATAATTTGTTCTAAATCAAATTCTGCATCTTTTGGTATGCAAACCATCTCTCTAGCATGTTCAGAAGAAGAGATATTGCCATTTTCCTGATTTTGCTAGTGCGGCATTAGATGTTTTTACAAAAACGGGGGTGGCCAGACACACGTTGGTGGCCACCAATTATTTTTTTCAGGAATCTTATTTTTATATCAAAAGCCAACTGTTAGCCACTCTGATAAATTAAAATCAAACAAAAATTATAGTTTCAGCCCGGCCTAAAGTCTGCTGCCGGACAAGTAATCTTCAGCACACTGATGAATATGTTTCAACCTGTGAAATAAGCAAAAACAGCAGTGCATTATATATACAGCATATATATAATTATTAATATAATAATTATTATATAATTCCACAAAAAAGTAAAAAAAGTCAATTTTTATGTAGCTTCTTACCAAGCAAAACTAAATTATATTAAATTAACAAAAATATCTTTAGAATTCCTAAGTCATGCTGCAACTTTTTAGCACCCCTCATATTTGGAATTTGAAAGTTGAAAAATTCGACACACCCTAATACTGCGTGCAATAATAGGATCATTACCTACTGAACTCCAGCCATCTTGTATAAGGGTAATGGTACAATCATCAAAATTAAGGTCATTCTTAATTTCATGGATTACTTCTTCATTAACTTTTATTAACAGATCAGATGCCAACCTTTTCCTGTTTGGTGGTTCATATCCCGATCTTAGACCTTTGATTAATTTTATAAATTCTTTATTTTCTAAAATGTTGAAGGGTATGTTAGCTGAAAAAAAAGAACCTTGCAACTTGTAAATCTAATTCTTCCTTTTGGTCCACAGTTGTTCTTACCACAAATGGTGTAATTGATCTTTACCTTTTATGCTTTATTGGTGTTGAATGACAGAATGTGGATGATGAAGAACCCGCACTGGTGTCACTCATTTCAGGCACATTTTCACTTATAATCTTTGGATCATCTTTGCCAGAAGCCAAAGTTGGAGGAAGTGAGTCAGTTTCAACTGATGCTCCAAATTTGAGTCTCGGCATACCTTTTGCCTCATTTTCAAAACATTCCACTTTTCTTTTACTGCATTTCTCTAGATGATGTTTCACATACTCAATTTTTCGAGTGATACTTTCTTTGCAATAATTGATAGTACTCTAGTAGGTTGATCACTTAATAAAGTCACCTCATCCCATTTGCTAGCTTTAGAGCTTCCACCTCTATAACTCTTTGAGTTTGGCATCTTAAAAATTTAAATTTGAGTTAGGTCTAAATAAAGCTGAAATCTGCTGTTAAGAAATAAAGGAAAGATCTAAAATTAAAATGGAGAAAATTCTAATATGTCATTATTATCTCTCGTATCTGAACTTTCTGTGAAATAAAGATGTCTTTTTAATATACAGTATATTGTAGATTAGATAAATAAATTAATAAAATAATAGATATATTAGGCACTACATGATTATCAAACCTTTCTAAAAAAAATTTCAACCCATCAAAAAACTAAAAACCCAGCAAAAACCCAGTCAGGTTGTTTTTTTTTGTGAAAAACCCAGGTTTTTGCAAACCCTGGTGGATAGTAGTGCTTGTGTAAGAATTTTAAAAGTATGAGTTTAGTGACTGGTTTAGTATTAATGTGGGAGTATGACAGGGCTGTGTTAAAATGTTGGGTGTTTAATGTGTATATGAATGGAGTGGAGTAAGCCATTAAATGAAAGCAAGAATGAGAGGAGTAAGCCAGAATTTGGATGAGTGGTAGCTGATGCAAGCTCTAATGACTTGGTGCTTCTGGGTGACTTAAAGAATGAATGAAGGAGAGCAGAGAAATTTTGTTGATGTATGTGAGAAGATTATTGAAAGTGAATGTAAATAAGGTTCTCATTGAGAGAGGAGAGTCAACATTTAATATTGTCCTGAATGGAGAAAATTTAGATGCTTTGAAAGAATTAAAGTATCTGGGGTGTTTAATGGAAGCAGAGGTATAAGTTCAGTGGAAACTGGAAGTAGAATCAAGGAGTCAGCAAGTCAAGCAAGTCATGGATGTCATAAAAGCCCTGGTAGGGAAGAAGTACTTGAATGCAGATGCAGCAAGAAGTTTGTATGGTGTATTGGTGCCAAAACTTGGGTGTGGATGCGAGGCAGTTGTGTAGTATGATTACTCTGTGAAAAGTGAGAGCAGTTGAGATTAATAATTAAAGAAGCTTCATTCATGTAGAATGGATTAATTTTATGAGAAATGAGAATGTTTTGAAAGGTGTGGAGTGAAAACAGGGTTGGCAAAAACCTGTATTCCTTTGAAAAAAACACTGTACCCGGGAGAATTATTTCAGACAAACAATCTTTATTTCAGATATATCCAAACAAAAACAATATTACAATTTGTAGTTTTTTATGCTTTTTACAAATTTTTTTTTGAGATGAACTTTTTCCCCCAAAATTACATTTACTTGACATAATACACAGAATGACTATTGAATTGTGTATATTTTGTCCCAAATCATCATGATCAATATATATATATATATATATATATATATATATATATATATATATATATATATATATATATATATATATATATATGCAGTGGTGGCATTCAGCCGGTTCGCACTGGTTCATGTGAACCAGTTCCTAAAATTTCTCAAGTTCGATTTGGAGGCGATTTGGAAATATTTAAAAGGAAATTAAATAAAGAATTTCAATAAAAACATTTTTTAGTTTTCATTTCTGACACGGAAGGGAGAGGAGAAGGACGGGAGGGGAGGGTGAACTGGTTCTTAAAATTTTTGAATTCCACCACTGTATATATGGTATATTACAGTCACTGTGTGAAACCAGTCATTTGACCTAATGCCTAAAAATTTCAGGCATTTTCCTGATGAGGTGTACTGCTGAATACACGAAAGGCCTTGGAATAATTTTTTCTTTTTCATTGTGAGTTTGCCTCTTCATTTACATTTATCATTTATCATTTATTTATCATTTATTTCATGTGTTTAATTGTGAAATTCATCCCATATACAGTATATATATATATATAATATCGGTATGTGTAGTATAGAAATGAGGGGTCCCAAGTCTTACGGTACCTAAGTGCCAAAATTAAAATTTGCCACAAATTGCCTCCAAAGTTCAGCAATATTCTGGCAATAGTATCTTTGTTATTAATTGAGCTAGAACGTTCATTTTTGGCTAAATTAGAGTTCTAAGTATGCTAATGAAGATGTTGATGAGTTTTTGAAATAGATTTTTATATTTTATATATATTTTTTTAAATTTTTTGATTTTCTTATTATGCCGAACTTTGGGTGCGATTTCTGGCACAGAATGAGGTGAAAAATGTAGTTAGCTTCATAAGGTTTTCAACCATACTTCTAGTGTCGTAAGGTCATTATAACCCAAACTACGCGATAGAGGAAGGGTGAAAATAGTGATATCCATCAAAAACATGTTTTTGCCTGTGGTGGTGCTTAGGTACTGTAAGATGCACGACTCCTCAAATAATTGAAGGTAGGGTATGAGTGCAAGTACAGAAATATTTCTATACTTTTTTAATATATTAAGAGAGCTACATAATAATAATAACTAATTTAGAACTGGTTGTTCTCTGAAGAAGTTAATGAAGAATAAGAACAATACTGTGGAGTAAACCCTCGTTATTCATGGTTTCACTATTCGTGGTTTTGGTTATTCATGGTTAAATTTATGTATACCAATTCACTATTCATGGTATCAAGTTTTGCCTATTCACAGTTCATGCCAACCAGCTCTATACAGCTTTTTGCTGTAGCAGTGTGTTGTGAGAATGGCCCATACCCCACCATTATCATAATCATCTATTGTTGTTTATCATAATAATGTAGTCATCATTATTTTTTATTTTAGATCCATTGACGATACTCCAGAGGAATCATCATTCCTAATCCCCGCCTCCAAAACCATCATCATCATTAGCATTAAGGTAAGTTAATGAAAGGCATTTATTTAAATATTGTACTTATTTTACAGTACCTATTTATTTACATTACACATTTAATATATTGTTTGTATTGATTAATTTTCTTTACAGGTACATTTGTTATTTAATTTTATTTAATGGTACATTAATATTTAATATAATGTAATATTATACAGGGTGTTCAAAAAGAAATGCAACCCATTGGAGAATGCATATATCATTGTAACCTAACCCTTTGTGTATGTAGGGTGGGGGTGGGGGGGGTTGCGTTTCTTTGTGAACACCCTGTTTAACATTACATTACATTAAATATTAATATTTAATATAAATAATATAATATAATATTTAATATACAGTAAATAATATAATATAATAATATTAAGTTTCATGATTCATGGTAGTTTTCAGGAACCCTGTCCCACATGAATAACAAAGGCCTACTGGCAATTAACCTTTGGTTAGCTTCCGCCCGAATTGTTCATTCTGACGAAGGTCAAGCTTTTCACTCCACCTTAGACCTACAGTTTAATGTGGAACCCGAACCATGCCCCACCAGCAGCCCAGTGTCTTAACCACTAGGCCACCCAGGGTACCCATTTATCTACCAACCACTTTCTTTATTGTGTGGAAGGATGAACATTGAACAACTGGGTTTTACTGCGCGCCAGCTGCCGTCACCGGGTCTCGATCCCGATGGATTTGTAGTCAGCGACGCTAACCACTACACCACCCAGGCGCCTTGTTTAGCAGCTTCTCTACATGCAGTATTTTTTCATGTAACCCTACTTACATTATGAGGCATTTGATTATTCATTGTTTCACATTAGTTTTCACCACAAGTAATCTTTGCAAATAATATTAATAAGTTCATAACAAAAAAAAAGGGGGGGCTGGCCTCTCTGCACAGTCTTCCACCTCCCAAATGACAAAGCCTTATAAACCATGTACAAAGAGTAGACTTATTATCTCTATTTCTCGCTAGGATTTATAGCTCCTCTCCATAAAGGGGTCAATATCTATAGCCTTCTCCACACCTGACTCTATGATCTCAGTCATCTCTGCTACTGCCTTTACTGCAAGATTTGGCTTAGAACTCACGCTCCTTTACAGTGTCCTCATTGCCCTTACTTGATTGTATCAATTCTACAAGTTCCTCTTCTGTAAACTCCTGCTGCTGGGATTCTAACAGTTCTTCAATTTCTTCTTCCTGAATATCCTCAAAATCCTCCCTCCAACATTTCAGGCCAATTGGACAATTTTTAAGACTTCATCTTCAACTAGGAAAACTTTGAAAGTCATTGACCACCTCAGGCCATAGTTTCCTCCAGCAGACATTGAGCATTGATGGCTAGACCTCGTCCCAGGATTCTTTAATGATGCTGAGGGTGTCCCGAATATTAAATGATTGCCAAAAATCACGGACGCTTGTGAGGAGCTGAATTTGAGAGGTTGCAGTAGATGGCTAAAACTACGCCTCGTGTAGTAGGACTTAAAGTAGGGGGGGGGACAGAAATGGTGACCCCCAGTTTTCTGGTCTTTAAAAGTTGCTATCATACAAAAGAAGTAAAATGAACCATGTTTCACAAATATCTGATGTCCTTAACCCCCCTGTACATGCCCTCTGAAGTTTTGCTGATATTAACAATGAAAATTATTAGCCACTTTATCTGGTTTTGTTAAAAAAATACTATTAAATTGCTATGACATCAATATTCACATCATAAATTTAGTGAACTGAATTGTTTGCTGATGCTAAATAACAATATTAGCCACAAAAACTGATTATTTGCCATTGATTATTATTTTATGATTATTATTTACATATAATCATAATATATATTATATATATATATTATATATATTTATATAAGCACACCGGACAAAAAATTAGTCACCCCTCTCAGAATGTACCTAATAACGTGTGACGGCGCCTCTGGCCTTGATAACCGCACGAATCCGGCGAGGCAGAGACTCTACGAGGTTGTGCATGTACTGAACATCGATTTGCTGCCACTCGTTCATCAGCCGGTCCCGAAGTTCCGCCAGAGTCCGTCGGTGTCTATTCCTGCGCTTCACTTTCTGTTTCCAGCCTGAACAACACCTTCGACGCATTCAGGATTAAAGGCTTCATTGGACCTGCGATGTACTCGTCGCCTCCCATCATTGGAGAACAAACAAAAACGGGACTCATCGAACCAAATTACACGTTTCCAATCTGCCGCAGTCCAGTTTTTGTGCCTCTGAGCCCATTTATAACGTGCCAATTTGTGACTTGCTGTTAACAGCTGCCTCTTCCGTGGTACCCTGCTCCAGATGTCCATCGCATGCAGTTCTCGTCGCAATGTCCGTTCGGAAATTGGTCGCTGGAGAACCTCATTGGTTTCTTGGAGCAATTGTTCTCTGGTTTGAAAACGATTTGCAGTTACTAGACGAGAAACATGGCGGCGGCCCCTATTGTCGAGAATTGTTTTCCGGCCACAGTTACGCCGTCGATTGTCAGTTGATTGCGAACTACACCACTCTTTGTAAACTCGCTGGACAGTACGCGTTGACACACCAACAAATTGGGCTACTTCAGACATTTTGTGTCCGTGGGCTCTGCCAAACACGATGGCTCCTTTTTGCCACTGAGTAACGTCTGCCTCACGACCCATTTTGCAGACTATATCCAACACACACTTTGTTCTTCACCACCTCACGAAACAGATCTGATCCTGTGTGCTACGTCACCGCTACTTGTCACTTACCAATGCTACATCAGCGCCCTCTGTGTGACCTTGAACTTCCTACTATCGGTGCTATTAGGGGTGACTAATTTTTTGTCCGGTGTGCTTATTTATATATTATATATATATATATTATTATATTACATGATTATTTTAGTTGTAACTTTTTATGCTTGTTTAATAATTTTTTCTCATTTACAGGAGCTGAAGAAATCTTAAAATAGACTTACAGTAATTAACAGGATCAAAATGAGAGAGTTACGTTCTGCTTCCACACGCCGGTGTGGAGATGTGGAATATATTGAGCTATATCAGTTTAAAGCAGGTGTACTACCACTCCAGCAAGATGTTATTCAAGTGATGAGGTTCATGCTGAGGCCAGCCAGAGCTGGTAAGAATCAACTTTCTGTTAGTGATGCTGCATGGAAAGTTGCCTACAACTTGCAGAACCTTTGGATCTGGTACAACCTATACACAAAGTCGATCAGTAACATTGTCAACCAGAAAACAAAATTGTATGAAGAGTTCAAAAAACACTGTCAGGTTTGCTCACAGAGAATGACTGAAGCAAAACGAGCAGAAACTTCAGAATTCAACAACCGTGTTGCAGCCACTTTGTTTGATATCTCCTGTACAGATATGAAATAACGAAGACGCCAAGAGAAGATCTATGGTGTTAAAGTTACTGAGATAGAGTGGAAGTTTCTGGACGATCAACGAGGACCAAGAAAAATGTTTTGTGATAATTCAGTGGACATGGCATGGCAAAGAACAGCTGAGAGGCAAATGAGGATGCAAGCTGCAATGGACAAGATGTTCCTAAAGGAACAAGAAGACACAAAGAAAAATCAGTTTGTATCACAGCTTTACCAAGAATTTGATGGCCCGATAACAGATGAGGACACATGCACTGAAGATGAATATATCCCTGAAGAAAATATACCATCAACATAAAAAAAAACGAAAATTTGTGTATGCAAACTTGAATGAGGATAGAGAAGAGTTGCCTCATCAATACAGGCATATCTGTGAAAGTCTGGCAAAAATAAAAGAAGCATTCTACAGAGTGGCTGACAAACTGATATCCAAATATCATTTATCATACAACCAAGCAACAGCAGCTATTATTGAAGTGGGAAACTACACGTTCGATCGCAGCTGGAAGTACTTTGATGAAAATGTGCATTACATTGATTTAGACACAGCTCCAGCCCAATCAGCATGCCGAAAAATAGGAAAAGCTATTGAAGCCTTTGTACTGGCAGAAATAGTACAAAAGATCATGAATTCGGATGAGTCAGTCACAATTACTTATCATGATGATGGATCTAGAAAACAGGGTGCAGAGTCATTTTCTGTTCAAGGTATCACAATTAATGGAAAATATCGCTCCTTCCCAACGCTGCAGCTAGTATCAGAATCACGAGAAAATCTAGCAGCACTGAGAGTTACTATCCTGAACATTTTATCGGTAGTCAGCGGTTTCGATCCTAAGACTCTGTATGAGAAAATAGATTTTGTGATGACTGATGCAACAAGCCACAACATTGGGGTCGAAAGCATTGTATCTGACATGCTTGACACCGATCACACACCTGAACATCTCTTATGTCAAGTTCATCCAACATTAATGTTTAATCGCAAACAGTGGAACAAAGCAGGTGACTTTGATCAATACATCATGCCAAAGAAGAATGCTGCTGTTCGCCTACAAAAAGAGAGGTTCAATAGGCTTACTTTCTTGTGCGCTATCACCATCCACTTGGATGAAGATGTTCCTAATTTTCTCAACAAGTTTGAACACATCACTAACCAACTTGCATGCATCCTGCGCTCATTCAGTAACCTTGAATATATTCGCATCTTTGCCTAGCTGGTGCACTAATTGGAATACATTTGATTGAACCATTCATCAGTCTGACATCGGCTAGCACAACAGATTATGCTAAGATCATGATTGCATTTCCAACGCTGTACGATGATTTATGCAAAACGGATCCATCTGATCTTCTGAACATTGACGAGCCTGCATTCAACTTCATATCACCTGATAGGTTTAAAACGGTTCTGTGGAATGAAGACATCCGTAATTCAATCACGAAAGCCGTTAACTGCTACAAACCAAGAGTCACAAATGTTCTCAGCATCGTGATGAAGAAATTAGCAGCTGGATGGCAGAAACAACGTGGAGACATATTCCAGTTTGGTGACTGTGATGCGGAAGCCCCTCGACAGGTAAGTGCAATACATAATTTTATAATGTCCTATTGTTGTTGAATTGATGCTGTTTTTGTATCCTCATGGTACAGTACTATTTTATTCCTTTTCAGGTAGCATCGATGGATCAGGAGAAACTACAGAAAGCACCAATCAACAACTTGCATCCAGAATGGTCAGTGGGCAGCATAAACTATGAACTCAGTCAACGTGGTGTAAAACAGCTACCTATGGCCAGCCGTGCACATGTAAAAAGAAGAAGCACTGACTTGATTGAAGGCAAGTCTATGGCAAAAGTATATGTAAAACTAGTACAGCAAGATGGTCCCCTTCCTAACGTGTTGGTAGAATGGAGCAGAAAGCAACAAGAATTTAAGAGGCAAGGATTAAGTGACAAGGAGGTAGCAAACATAGCAGCTGACAAGAGAAAGAACAAAGATCTAGATACCCTGAAGAAACTTGGTGGACCTTTCACCAAAGCTAGTGAAGTAGATGATTTTGTGAATGATACAAGGTTGTCACTCAAAGAGAAATATGACAGAATATACATCGAAGTGAGATATGCAAGAGATACATCGACATCTCTTCCCAGGTCGTCAGATATCTTCAAACTGAAAAAGTACTACAAGAATCTTCCAATAGAGACTTATGCAATTAACCTGAAAATCTATCTAGACAGAGTTGCATCAAATATGACAATGACTATGAAAGATTTTGATAATGCTATAAATATACTTATGTGCTAAAAAAATGTGTGGTAATTTGAGGCATTTATATTATGCTATGTCTGAATTTATGATTTTTTTTGTTTTGTCTAGGTGATGTAAAAATATATATACATATATTATTTTCATTATTTTCTAGCAAATATATTCTGTAATGAATTAATCAATTACAGGTCTATTTCTAACTTCAATGATATTTCATATTTTTTAACAAGATTTGTTTAAATAAACTGGAATTTACTCTTAGAATAAACATTATCATATTCAATAAACTTTCAAACCACATGTACAGGGGGGTTGTCGAGTAAAATACATGATTTATTTTCTATTTCTAAGCTGTTTGTAAGTGATAGCATATTTTAAGAACCAGAAAAAATAAATAATCCCCAAAAAATAAAAATTGATCCCTCCCCTACTTGAAGGTGGTAATGACTTCTTGGTCCATCAGCTGAAAAATTGAGGCCGTGTTCGGGGAAGAAACATCACTTACACATTAGGATTACTAAACTCAAGTGTGGCAGGGTGTCCTTGCGCATTATGAAGAACTAGGGACTTTAAATTCCAGGTTTTTCTTGACGAGGTACCTCTACATTTCGTGTACAAAACGATGAAGGAACCAGTCTTCAAATAATTTCGTAGTCACCCAGACTTTTCTGTTTGATCTCCAAACGACAGGCAGATGTTTTTGCTTCCCTTTCAATGCACGAGGGTTCTCAGCACGATAAACAAGCATGGGTTTGCACTTGAAATCGCCTGAGGCGTTAGCACGAACAAGAAGCGTTAGGCGTTCCTTGGCAGCTTTGAACCCTGGGGCGGTTCTCTCTTGATATGCAAGTCCTCCATGGCATCTTTTTCCAGAGCAAGACTGTTTCATCTGCTTTGAATACTTGTATCCTTTGAACGTAATAAAATCAAAAATTCAGGCTTGAACTGATCTGCAGCTTCTTGGTCGGCAGATGCTGCCGCCTCTGTTAATTTCACTGCAGGCTGTATCTTTAACTGAAACGATCAAACCAGCCTTTGCTGGCAGAAAATCCTGGCATGTCTTTTGAAGTTCACCCTCTGTCTTCGTCAATGTTCATAGATTCGCAGAACCTTTTCACGGATTATACGTTTTTTTTTTTTTTTATGCAGGAAGGAGGGGCCAAGGGGCCCGTAAAAGCGCCCTCCCCCCCTGTACTCCTGTACAGAGACCAACTGAGCGGGGGTGAAGAAGTTTTGGAAAGAGAGTATATGTGATCTTTCTAGGAAAGATCACGAGAAAAGGAAACGCCAAGAATGTTAAGAGAAGAGGAAGAATTGAGTTGTGTATTGTTGAAGGTAAGGGGGATAGTCGCGTGGAAGATTGTGACGAGTAGACAGATGGAGGAACTGAGTTTTTGAGGCATTGAAAGCCACAAGGTTTTCTCTGCCCAAATCGGAGATGGCAGAAAGATCAGAGGTCAGGTATACCATAGGTGTCCTACGCGAAGTATGGAGTGACTGTTGAGAGGGACGCTTTGCGAGGCTAGTGGAGAAGTGAAGAGTGGAATCATCGGCATAGGAATGGATGGGACAGGAAGTGCGAATTAAAAGATCATTAATAAATAAAAGGAAAAGAATGGGTGACAGGACAGAACCCTGAGGAACACCACTGTTAATAGCTTTAGGAGAAGAACAGTGGCCATCTACAACCGCAGCTATAGATCGGCCAGAAAGGAAATTGAAGATAAAATTGAGATGAAGGCACAGATAGAAAGATAGAAACCGAAGGAGGGCAGTTTGGAAATTAAAAATTTGTGCCAGACTCTATCAAAAGCTTTTGATATGTCTAGCGCAATAGCAAAAGTTTTACCGAAATCTCGAAAGGAGGATGACCAAGAGTCAGAGATATGCAAGAAGATCGCCAGTAGAGCGTCCCTTGCGGAACCCATACTGACGATCTGAAAGAAGATTGTGAGAAGAGAGGTGTTTAAGAATCTTCCTATTAAGTATAAATTAAAAAAACTTTAGAAAGGCAAGAAATTAAAGCAATTGGACGATAGTTGGAGGGTTGAGAGCGGTCACCTTCCTTTGGGACAGGCTGAATGAAAGCGAACTTCCAGCAGGAAGGAAAAGTACCAGATGAAAGCCAAAGACGAGAGAGTTTTCCTAGGTAGGGTGTTGGCACAGAAGCACAATTCTTGAGAACAGGAGGAACACCATTAGAACCGAACCACCTTCCTGGAGTTGAGACCAGATGGAGCAGAAATAACATCTTTGGAAAAGATTCAAATTTCGGACATAATAAAGTAAGAGGGAGGAGATGGAGGAACAGCACCGGAATCGTTCATGGTTAAGTTGGAGGTGAAAGTTTGAGCGAAGCGTTCAGCTTTGTCAGGAGAATAAACGGCAACTGAGCCATCGGAAATGAAGAGAGGAAGTAAAGTTGTTGGAGAGGTTCCTAGCTAGATGCCAGAAAGAGCGAGAAGAATTAAAATTGGATAGGTTTTCACATCTTTGTCGAATGAAGGAATTTTTGGCGAGTCGAAGAACAGATTTTGTACGATTCCAAGCAGAAATATAAGCTGAGTGAGAGTCGAGAGTTGGATGGCGACGGTACCTTCTGAAAGCCTCCTTTATGTTGCGGACAGCATTAGAACAAGTAAAGTTAAGTAAAGATTTTTTGCATCGGTAGTAGGAATAGAATGTGGAATGTACGCCTCCATGCCCGAGAGAATCGCCTCCGTGATCCGCTCAGCACATTCGGAATGGCCCCGGCCACGGAAGCAGTAGTCATTCCATTGGAAATCAGAGAAGTACTGCCTAAGGGCCTCCCAATGAACGGCGCCAAAGTGCCAAAGGCCGAATTGGAGCAATAGGATAGGAAACAGATATAAGATTGTGATCGGAGAAGCCCAACGGAGAAGAAAGTTTCAGAGTAAGAAGGATGAGAGGTGAGAAATAAATCGAGAATGTTGGGCCTATCTCCAAGGCGATCCGGGATACGAGTAGGGTGCTGTACAATCTGCTCCGGTCATTCAGGATAGAAAAGTTATAAGCTAATTCACCAGGGATGTCAGTGAAATGAGAGGAAAGCTAAAAGTGGTGGTGAACACTGAAATTTCCTAAAATGGAGATGATTTTTTAACCAAAAGAAGAGTGGGATAGAATGTATTCCACTTTGGAAGTGAGGTAGTCAAAGAATTTTGAATAGTCAGTAGAATTAGGAAAAAGGTACATGGCACAGATGTATTAGTTTGAGATTGGCATGTAAGCCGTAGCCAGAGGGTATAGAATTCGGAGGATTCAAATTCGGGAATACGAGAACGTAAGGTCATTGGATACATATACGCAACATCTACCTTTGGAGTGAAATTAAGTAGAGAGAAAGTAAGAGGGTATAGAAAAATGGTTGCTGTCAGTCGTCCCAGACACCCGAGTTTCAGTGAGAAGACAGGGCTGTCAATTCTCCCGATCTAGGTGAGTTTCCCGATATGGAGACATGTCTCCTGATCTCCCAACACACGACCAGAATCTCCCGATATCAACCCTTTTAATAATAAAAAAGTGACATTTTATGTGCCCTTTTAAACTACAAATTAAATTTAGATTCTTCAGCCAGTAAATACAAGCCCAGCAAGCAGGTATTGAAAGATGTCAAAAGTGCAACATACGAATACAACCAAGAACACCAATCAGCTTGAAGTAGTGAAGATTGACATTGTAATGTTTGAGGACAATGCAAAAATACATATATGACTATACACTATAATCAAGAACACTCATCACCATTGAAAAATTTTAATTTTTAAGAAAAAAAATGAAGATACTGAATTATTGACATGCCAAATTACAGCTTAACTGTACATTTATACAATTGGAATATGCAAATAGTGCAAGAATCCAAATTGAATAAGGATATGTGTATCTATTCTTAAAATAAAAGACTATAACAACATTAGCAGATGTCTGAGAAAGATGAGAAGAGAGATGGTGTTCAACAGATTGAAAATTTGAGGAAAGGTCACGAATGTTGCAGAAGTTTATGAAAAGTGAATCAGGCAGAGGCCCAAAACACCTCGAATGGGCAGCTGCAGATCCACTGATACGGACTTTTGGGTTTGATCTTCGGTCCACAGATTAAGCAACTTCTCCATCTTTTCAATTAAAGGTCCTTGCCTACTTACAAATGTTACTTTAGCACTTGAAGGCACTGATTTATGATTTTTTTTTTTTTTTTGTGACGAATTGTGGGGCAAACCTCACTGACTGAGCGGAGTCTGTTCGAGATGGCTAGAAAACCGCGAATGAGCGGGACTAGCCGCGATAGGTAAATCCTTAAGCGTGGACACCCGAATCCGCGAATGGCGGACGTTTCCTGTATTTAGAATTTTTATTTGAAAAGGGCCGTGTTATATCACCAGTTCATTACATCTGCCTGCCTCTAATATAAACTTATGAATAGGAACATCGTGGATCATTTATGTAAAGCAAAAATAACAAAAGACCTGAAACAGGATGGTGAGAAACACTATAGTTTAGAACAGATCCTGTCTATGTTTACGACTCGGTGGTATAGTGGTTAACATCGTTGACCACGAATACCCCGGGTTCGATTCCCGGTGATGGCAGACCGCACTCAACTGTTCATCCTTCCATACAAAAATTTGGTTGGTACATAAATGGGCTTCACATCGGGAGGTCGTGATATCAAGTCCGGGTGAGAACTTTGTAATTTCCTACCACCTTTGGTGGGTCGTGGTTCGGATTCCAAGTAAAACTGTAGGTCTAAGGTTGGGGCAACAAACTTGACCTTCGTCATAGCTGCATGGCACACTGTAGGCCTTGTTCAAATTCATGAAAATTGAAATAATTGTTTTTGACTTGGTACTAGCAGCAGTACTGTCATTAATGAGAGTTAAGGCTGCCATTTCAGTTCTTATTTTTGTGAAACCCATAATAATAGGGCGGCGACATTGGATCTTGGTAGTGGATGGATAGGTGACCGTCTTCAGTGTCCATATTATGTAACGACCCGTGGCTCGAATCCCACGTAAAGCTGTAGGTCCCCGCTGTCATTATTTTAGATGTTGCGGAAGGGGTTAAACAACAATGATGGGCGATAAAAAATACATTTTGCTAATAATGGTAAACTCTTGTAGAGATTATATTCATCCGCAAAGTGGTCTGTAACAGTTTCCCATTGAAGGATTAATCACCATCTTTAGAAAGTTGCCATATTTTTAACAATGAAAATATACCGTTTAATTTGACGATGTTTCACAACTTGGGGTATTTCGTCTAGCAAACTTTATTAGCAGAACAGGAATGTTGTTTTCCCACTTCCTCTGACGTATCGAACAAAATTAAATTTTGTGAGTGGGTTGGTATAAAGCAGTGATGTAGGTCTCGATCAGTCTCGATCTCGGTCTCCGCTATTTAGATCTCGATCTCGACAGACGCGGTCTCGGTTTTTCTCCCCGAGACCTCTCGAGACCGTAATGAAAAATACGTGTTATTGGCATACTCATGATGGTGGCTTGGTTGAAACACACAATTCAGAATGTTTATGAAACTTTGTAAAAGTAAGGGACTCTAGGTATTCACTAATCAGTCACCCTGTTTTGAGTTGCCACGTTTGTCTTGCGGCGGGGTGTGGGTCTGGATTTTTTTAGGTTAGGTTGGTCTCGGTCTCGAATTTTAAGGGTCTCGATCTCGGAAGGTAGATCTCGATCTCGACTCGATCTTGATCTCGGTCTCTCGATCTTGGTGGTCTCGACTACATCACTGGTATAAAGTATATAAATTTTGAGCTAAAAGACTCATTATCCTGTTAAAATGTTTAAAGTCGCTTTGTGAAATATACATTCTTGTTGCAGCTTAAAAGTGTAGAAATACCTCTAAAATTTTAGTGAACGGGGATAAAAAAAAAAAAAAAAAGATAATTAAAAACAAGTACTGAAATATTTTAATGAAAACCATGTAACTCTCAGACTATTAATTTACAAAGTTATATATTTCACTGGTGTCATACATTAGTGTGTGATACGAGAAGCTTAGCAGTCGTATTTAGCAGGTAGAATTATTTTGATGAATCTGTATTTGACCTCTTAAGACCTATTTTACTCGTCATAACTCCCAGAAGGAATTTTTTTTTTAAATTAAAATTTGAACTTCTTTAAACCGTACTCAGTATATGTATATAACTATATATTAGACTGTGTAGTATTTTTGATGAAGTTTGCAATACAGTAAAATTTGTATAACTCAGACTAATTGGGGGAAGGTAGTTAGAGAGAGAGAGAGAGAGGATTCCGTCTCATTGGTAAAATTTGAAGTATTGTAAAAAGACTTAACCCTCTAAAACCGACTGGATCGAATACATACCGTTTCAAATAGTCGTTAAAGGGTTAAGGGGTATAAATCGATTGTTTCTGAAATAAATAAGAAAAACCATGTAATAAGTGTAGATACAATCTAACGAATATAGGACTTTACCTGTACGACTCTGACAAATCCAGTATCTGAGTTATAAAAAAAAAAAAAAAAAATCGTAGCAAGTGTGCACGCGCGCGCCGTAGGTTCACATTCCCACCATATTTGCAATTTATTAATTTAGCAACGACTGAGAACGAGCCGATCAGTTGTGATTTTTGTCAAAAAATTACATAACTAACTGTATGAATTGTGATCATTGGAAAAAATATATCGTGTCGAACGCGGAACAGATTACGGGCATCAAATTTGTGTGATATTTACGGAGAATGTGAACTCGTTCGCAGTATTTAAAGCAAGGAAAATATGAATGCGATAGAGAGAGAGAAGAATAGAAGATAAAGATGACTAGAATGTCCCGAATGAAAACGGTGTGAATAAGAGAAATAATTGTATAACGTGAAAGCCCTTAAATGGAATATAAAACTCATGCCCAACTGTCTTGATAGCTTTCAAGTTAAGTCAAACTAGTTACTAAGAAATAAATTAGGAAGTTTAATTTTTTTTTTCATTTATGCGGCATTGTAACCAAAACTAAAAATTTACTCTTGTAAATTTAATCAACGAACATTTGATTGCCACTTTTTATCGTTCATATTTATTATGGAACTTTGTTGTTATATGTGCAGTCAATTAACAAATTTAAATGTTTATAACGGGTAACAACGCGAAATAAGTGTTCATTTTAATAAAAATTTTGTAGAAATATTAAGACAAGAGAAGTACTTTATAGTACATACAGAGCTTATTCAAAATAACGGAACTTTTATCATTTAATAGGAACATGTAATGCGCGAAATGCCTTTTTTTTTCCCACACGAGGTGCGGGCGTGAACTTCCAAGACTTACCAGAGCCCCGATCATTGTGAGAAGGGTGGCCACCTGACCTTAACTTGAGAAGACTTGTAGATTCCGAGTTGTAGCATATTTTATTTACACATCCTTTTTATTTATTATTATTTTTGTCATACACTCTTACAAATTCAGTTTTTGACAAATAATAATACATTCAGAACGCAAGAAAATCTCATTTAGTTAATGATGAATGGTAAATGATTGGTATTTGCAATCTATCGAAACCTAAATTTCGATGATTATTAAAATTTGAATATAACTTAAGCCTGTTGTAAAACAATACATACATGTATAAAAAGGTGATTATATTCTTATAATTTGAAATTATAAAATACTCTTAATAACTATGAAGCTAACCGTCAGTTATTACACTTCTAATCGCTTGTAATTAATTGAACTTTCAAAATTCTTTGAATTTGTGTATCTTTCGTTACTCCGTTTTGTGCGTGTGTTATTCTCTCTGAATTTACTGTAAGTGTAAACAATACCTCCAATGAAATTCAAACAAATTCCTGGAAAGAAAAAAATAAATAGTTTGTAAATTTCAAAGGGACTAATTTTTAAAAATGTTTGATTAATAGGCATTTTTTGGGGAAAACGGAGGGCCAATGATTGACAGCCTAAATATCCGATTTTTAGGTATATTTCATCAAAGACTGACCAAATGTACAAATTTTTTAAAACTTCCAAGGGCAGCGGGAGATGTTTGTATTTTCCCGGAATTCAATCTATTTCTCAATTACGGGGAACATTTTGCCGAAGTATAAAGGTAATCAATTTATGTTGATACAAATATAGAGGTTATAAATACCTACTGGTATCTACTTGTCTGGAAACACTGGCAGAAGTCTTTTAAATAATAACTAAAGGAATCAGCACGGTATAAAATCAATTCCTAAATAGAGTTTATGTCATGCCCGTGTTCAGAATTTAGTACTTTATCTTGAAGGTGCCATTGTAGTTTAACAAGCTTTATTCGAAATAATTGATCAGTGTTATATATATATATACAGGGTGGGCGGAAAGTAGCTCCCTATTTTGGATTGGTAAAAAAATACGTATATTATCCATTTATTTCAGAAGAATAATATGAAAAGGTAGGCATACATGGTAGGTTTCCTCTAAAATTCAATGTGGGCTCCAACTCTTTCCACCAGCTTCTGGAGCCGCCCAGGAATGGCGTCCACTGACTTTAGCAGGAACTCCGGCGGGATGGAGGACATGACTTCCCGAATTCGGTCCTCCAGTTCTTCCAATGTCCTCGGTTTGGTGCGGTAGACTTCTTCCTTTACCCACCCCCAAAGAAAGAAGTCGCACGGTGTCAAGTCGGGGCTCCTGGCTGGCCATTGATGTGGACCACGACGACCCATCCAACGCCCAGGGAAGTGGGCATCCAGCCCTCACGGACACAAGAGCGAAGTGCGGAGGGGCGCCATCTTGCATAAATATCAGATCTTTGGGGGTGGGTAAAGGAAGAAGTCTACCGCACCAAACCGAGGACATTGAAGAACTGGAGGACCGAATTCGGGAAGTCATGTCCTCCATCCCGCCGGAGTTCCTGCTAAAGTCAGTGGACGCCATTCCTGGGCGGCTCCAGAAGCTGGTGGAAAGAGTTGGAGCCCACATTGAATTTTAGAGAAAACCTACCATGTATGCCTACCTTTTCATATTATTTCTTCTGAAATAAATGGATAATATACGTATTTTTTTACCAATCCAAAATAGGGAGCTACTTTCCGCCCACCCTGTATATATATATATATATATATATATATACAGGGTGGGCCGTAAGTTTCCATACATAGGAAAAATAAACATTTTTTTATGGACAACCATTTTTATTTATATAATATGCTCTACATGGTTGCCATTGTTTTGAAAACACATTTCAATACGTGTTCCCCACTGTTGATGAACACGCATTAGCACAGTTGTCGTTATGCTTGTAATGGCGTTGGTGATACGTTCCTTTAGATGATTTATGTCTCGTATCTTTTCCTGATACACCATGGCCCTCAAGTACCCCCAAAGATAGAAATCAAGGGGGGGAGATCTGGGGATCTGGGAGGCCACTCCACAGGACCACGCCGACCAATCCAAGCATCCGGAAACTGCTGATCCAAATACCGACGCACGTGAAGACCATAATTTAAATTTTCCTATGTATGGAAACTTACGGCCCACCCTGTATACATATATATGATGAATAAAACCACGAAGGAAACACAAAATGGTGCTCAAGCGCTTTCGTCTAATGACATCCTCAGGAACTGAAGTACATAAAGGGTTACGGCCTATATATAGGTTACAGAAAGAAAAAAAAGAAAAATAACTATATATATATATACACATACATATATATATACATATATGCAATAAACGGAGAAGTAAAAATAAAAAATTACAGAGGCATACAGATTTGTAAGGAAAAATATCGATTTTTAGCACAAGATCAAATGAATTATAAAAATACAAATTTATACTGGAAATCTGCCCGGGTTTTAACACTGCCTTTTATAGTCAAGTTTCGATATATATAAAAATAAAATGAAAATTAAAAGTTAATAAAGTAGCATACAAGTTTACCAAAGATTTAGCGTCCTACCCTTCTTATCTAAATCTGTTTTGAAGGAATTCAAAACAACAGGATCGAGTTGAAAAAGACCTTTGCTTATGTTGAAGTTATTTGAAAGTTGGATAATGGCAGACTCAAGAATATTTCTATTAAGAATGTTGCTAGAGTGGAATAAAACTGAAGCATTATTCCAATCAATACAGTGGGATAACTCTGACAAATGGACAAAAAGAGCACTGGACAACTGTCCTGTTCTAACGGAATATTGATGCTGTTTTATACGTGTGTGCAAATCCTTTCCCGTCTGACCTATGTAAAAGGAATCACATTGTTTACACCCAATTTTATAGATAATGCCTGAATTATTGGTAGGCTATTTTTTACTATGATATTTTTCACAATATTGTTTATGAAAATACTACATTAATATCCAAAATTTAAGTACATTAGCAATGCCTAAAAAGCCCGGGAAAAATGGAAGTACTAAAATATTTTTTGACAAAGTACGTGTGTTATTATTGACACGATAGAAAGTTCGTTTTGTCTTGTTGAGACAAGATTCCATAAACGCAGATGGATAACAGATCACTTCCAATACCGTTGATTTTTTCCAATTCGGCATCGATGTATTCCGGACTGGCGATCCTAAGGGCGCGGAGAAACATTGATGAAAAATGGCCTTCTTAGTGGGGGTGTCATGTCCCGAGTAAAAGTGTACGTAGGACAAATTGTTTGTTGTTTTCCGATAGATACTAAACTTAAAACCTGGGCTTTCCCTATGTACACGCACATCCAAAAATGGGATTGAATTGTCTTGTTCCACTTCTAAAGTAAACTTAATGGAGGGGACTTGATCATTTAACTGAAGGAGGAAGTTATCCAGGTCACGATTCATGGGCCAGATACACAAAATATCGTCGACGTACCGCAACCAAGGGATGCCAACCCCCAGGATTCTCGGAATGTAAGTAATTTCGAAAAACTCCATATAAATATTGGAGAGGAGGGGCGATAAGGGGTTGCCCATGGCCATCCCAAACACTTGTTGATAATACTCGTTATTGAAAGTGAATTTACAGTCTTTGATGCAAAGCTTAATAAGTTCCAAAACAATGTGTAGGTCATACTTATGTAATTCTTGGGAGAGAAAGTCAAGCATATCATCAATCGACACTTTTGTAAACAATGAACAAACGTCAAAACTGATCAATCTATCGTTAGTTTCAGTACGTGCATTATTCAATTTTTCCAGTAAGATCCATGGAATTTTTTACATGTGAATCAGATATAGTTCCGAGAATGGGGGACAAGACTTTGACAAGCCATTTGGAGAGTTTATAAGTAATAGAGCCCACCGAGCTAATAATAGGGCGCATAGGGTTGCCAGGTTTGTGGGTTTTAATAAGACCGTAAAGGTAGGGCAGAGAAGGTGAAGTGGACATGAAAATCAACGATATTGGAAGTGATGTGTGTTATCCATCTGCGTTTATGGAATCTTGTCTCAACAAGGCAAAACGAACTTTCTATCGTGTCAATAATAACACTCGTACTTTGTCAAAAAATATTTTAGTACTTCCATTTTTCCCGGGCTTTTTAGGCATTGCTAATGTACTTAAACTTTTGGATATTAATGTAGTATTTTCATATAACAATATTGTGAAAAATATCATAGTAAAAAATAGCCCTACCAATAATTCAGGCATTATCTATAAAATTGGGTGTAAACAATGTGATTCCTTTTACATAGGTCAGACGGGAAAGGATTTGCACACACGTATAAAACAGCATCAATATTCCGTTAGAACAGGACAGTTGTCCAGTGCTCTTTTTGTCCATTTTCCCCAGGTTTTTTAGGCATTGCTAATGTACTTAAACTTTTGGATATTAATGTAGTATTTTCATGTAACAATATTGTGAAAAATATCATAGTAAAAAATAGCCCTACCAATAATTCAGGCATTATCTATAAAATTGGGTGTAAACAATGTGATTCCTTTTACATAGGTCAGACGGGAAAGGATTTGCACACACGTATAAAACAGCATCAATATTCCGTTAGAACAGGACAGTTGTCGTGTGCTCTTTTTGTCCATTTGTCAGTTATATCCCACTGTATTGATTGGAATAATGCTTCAGTTTTATTCCACTCTAGCAACATTCTTAATAGAAATATTCTTGAGTCTGCCATTATCCAACTTTCAAATAACTTCAACATAAGCAAAGGTCTTTTTCAACTCGATCCTGTTGTTTTGAATTCCTTCAAAACAGATTTAGATAAGAAGGGTAGGACGCTAAATCTTTGGTAAACTTGTATGCTACTTTATTAACTTTTAATTTTCATTTTATTTTTATATATATCGAAACTTGACTATAAAAGGCAAAGTGTTAAAACCCGGGCAGATTTCCAGTATAAATTTGTATTTTTATAATTCATTTGATCTTGTGCTAAAAATCGATATTTTTCCTTACAAATCTGTATGCCTCTCTGTTAATCCTGTAATTTTGAATTTTTATTTTTACTTCTCCGTTTATTGCATATATATATATATATATATATATATATATATATATATATATTATGTTTATTTTTTTTTTTTCTGTAACCTATATATAGGCCGTAACCCTTTATGTACTTCAGTGTTCCTGAGGATGTCATTAGACGAAAGCGCTTGAGCACCATTTTGTGTTTCCTTCGTGGTTTTATTCATCATAAATTTTTTCACGTGTTACTTCCGTGAAATAATTTTCATATATATATATATATATATATATATATATATATATATATATATAATTTGGGAAGAACCGATTCGCCTCTATTTAAAAGGGCATATCTCGGCGGAAAAAGTGAGAGGAAAAAGAAAGGGTGGAGGGGACAGTCGAAGTGGAAAAAGACCAAGGATGACAAGGACTGCAAGGTCGAGCCCCATCATCCTTGGGTGCTACGGCCGGGAGGGCGCACGTGAAAACCTCCTGGAACAAGCACGTACAAACGAGCACAGAGCACGAGCTTAGAACCCCCTTGCGGGGTATATATATATATATATGTATATATGATTGAACTCAGAATGGTCCCCTGAGGTTCTTTCATGATACACACGGATCAAGCATAGAACAAGGAACTCTTCTGGGAAAATTAAATCCACTATAGTCCGAATAAGTAATGGTAAATGACAAACACTATAGTTTATTCTTTTTCATGATGTTAGCCCCACGTGGGCAACGGGTCACTCGCAAAGAGGCCCCCAACAATATACTTTCCCTCACCAGCTCAATTCCCCCCCCCCCCACAATATACCTTCCCTCACCAGCTCAATTCCCCCCCCCCCCCACAATATACCTTCCCTCACCTGTCAATCCCCCCTACAGGTGGGAGTAGGTTATAGGAAAATAAGGGAATTATATTGATAATTAATTTGTCATTGTCATTTAAATTTTGTTCTGAATGAACTTAAAAAATCGAGCAGAATATATGTTACAACCTTATACAATAGTTACCCCTTTTTCTTTGATGTATTCAATCCGATGCGAATGCAACGAGTCTTTTGCTTATGTTGAGGTTCTGGATATAGTAGGGTAGATGTAGCTGTAATCCCTAGATCCTGTCCCAAAGTGGATCCTATCTGCTTTGCAGATTACTTACTCGGACTATAGTGAATTTCATTTTCCCAGAAGAGTTTCTTGTTCCATGCACGGTCTGGTGCATGAGAGTATGAAGCAACATACTTTCAATGTATACTTTATTGGTAGACTGAATAATAAAGCCACTTCGAAATTCTTCTCTTAAGATTTGTAAAAATGTAAAATCTTAAACTTTAAATCTTTCTCATTGGTACTTCCGAATTCCCATCCTGGAATGCAGTTAACGTTTTCTTATTTCATTGCAAACAATATACCTACTCTATGTAAGAGACGGATACAAAAATATAATTATAGAATTCTGTAATTGTAGTTATAATAATGGCGCAGATACAGATGTAGACAAACATAAAGCTGGGTTCTTAAAGTAACATGTTCAGTAAATTCTCGTATGGAATGAATGCCCAAGTCCTCTTAGTGTTTTTAAAAATTAATCTGACTTTAAATTCATGGATGACAAAGCCATTAGAAATTATCGTACTGTGATGATAATATTACAACTATACTTGTTCACAAAGTCATATTTTAAAATAAGTTGAAGACTTAATCTATTCACTCAGTATTTCGTTTAATTCGTTAAAAACAATTTAATTTTCAGACGAAAAGCTTCCTTACCTGCCATATTATAAGGATGATACTTCACACCTTCGAACACGAAGAAGCCAATAATCGTCTGGAAGGAAGATTTGCCCACACCAACTAAAGAGGTGGTCATCGCCGAGTTCAGAGAAGTACAAAGAAATAAGGAATAGTTAAGCACCGCCCCCAGTGACACTAAAGACCAAAACAGAGCTTGAAAAGATGCATCTGGAAGTGAATAAGAACAATCATAATAATTAGTGCTGCGTCAGTAATCGAACTAATCTATCAGTTTACCAACTAAGCGGTAGATCCTGAAGACGCAAAATTGTGTACTTTCTTTAAGAAAAGGAAATAAATATAGATGCTAATTCGACGGAAGAACGTTCCGTGGCTTTATCAGTTAAGGCGCCTCTCGTTAGTACCGAGTCCTCCGAATCGTGGGTTCAAACCCTAGTGGCTCCCCCTATAACTGGCGGTTGTCTTTTCTGTATCTTACGTCGCGGCGGGCCAGCCACCACCACCACCACTTAACTGGCTCGAGTCCCTAACCCCGACTTCCTGGGGATAAGGGACATTGGATGTTACATAATTCGATGGAGCTTTTATTAGTGACTCGTAAATGGTTTTCATAGACACTTCAACGTAGTAGACATATTTGTTAATAATTAAAATTAAATCTAATTACAAGCATACGGAAATGTTACAAAACGGAATAACCTTTTGTTTAAATTGCACCGTTTTGTGTTAATAACGTGATGTTGGGATCGTTTAACCACCTCCGTGACATCTGAGGTCATATGAGGCGTTGCGTGGGAGGGCGACCTAGCCATTTTTGGCGGAAATGAATTATTGCTGATTTTCAGTAGCTTAATATATGTTCTATCAGGAAAGAACTTGAAAAAATGTATACTCGCCCTTTTTCCGTTTAAAAAAAGGTCAATTTCTATTCATATCAAAGTGAAAACTCACCCCTAACCGCACTTTCTCTCTTGCAAGAAAGAATACTTGTCCTAGGAAGAAGGGCGACCGTATCAGCCAATGAGTGTGCTTTTCCTATTTGGGGCGGCTTTCGGCCAATAGTAGTAGTTTTCTCGAGTAACGGAAGACCAGTCAGGGTTGCCTTTAGATCACCTGGCAACCCGGCTGTTCGAACCCTAACGTGGTGAGAACGATTAATGTTTATTACGCACGAGAGAAAGTATCACGACACACCTACTAAGCAGAACACTCGAGGCAAAGTGAGTCATAGAGATGCAAACATTACACACACACACACACTTTTCTTCCGCAGCCAGCATTGCCTGCGGGACATTCAAGATAAACACATCAGTCAGTTTACACGTATACACCCGCACACCGGCCAGTCGGTTGAAATTTTTACGTGTCCTACACGCTTTTTGCAAGCCAGGTGTTGTCAATCTTTAGTTCAAAGCATTCTTGTAATTATTTTCAATATGGACCCTTCATACTCAATGCAAAGTGAACATTCTGGTTATCCACGCAAGCGGCAAAAGCATCACGAAATTTGGAACAAGTTACAAGCTAAAAAGAGACGTAATGCAGGTCATGCTTATGTCAGTGCTACAACAAACAAGCTCGTGTCAGCTCGTAAGATTGGTCCATCTTGTGCTTGCGGTTGCTTTAATAAACTTGGAAGTGATAAAGTGAAGTGTATCTTTGATAATTTTTGGGGCTTAGCAGATTATAATGCTCAAAATAGCTATCTTTCTAAGATAGTGTCTTACTCTGCCTGCAAGAGGAGTCGCGTTCGAGGGCGGCCAAGTAGAGTACTACGTACACTAAAATACACAGTGGTGTATGATAACTGTGTTCATAAGCTTTGTCGAAGTGCATTTTTAAGTTTCCATGGGATCACTGAGAAAAGAGTTAGAGTAGTTTTGAACAAACAACCCGTGACAGGAACTACAGACGTTGATCAACGTGGAAAAGCCCCCTGCCCTCAAAAAATATCTGAAGAGCGTCATCAAAGTGTCTGTGCTCACATTTCGAGTCTCCCTACAACTTCCAGCCACTATAGCCGGGCCAAAAGCCCATACAGACAGTATTTGTCTACAGGCTTAAACATTAGGTTGCTATACAACATGTACAAGGAGTGGCTGCAAGAAAATGAGGTGGATGTTGACCCGGTGTCTGAAAAATACTATCGCAGTGTATTTAATTCAGAGTTTAACCTTGGCTTTGAGCCACCCAAAAGTGACACATGTAACTTATGTGATAGGATTACCATGCAAACTCGCGCTTTGGATAAAAATAGTGAAGCTGCCAAAATTCGAGAGTTAGAAATTGAAAAGACAGTGCACATCACTCGGGCAAAAGCTGCGCAAAATATTCTGAAATCATTCAAAAAGGACAAGGATCCCTATCTTGTTGCTCTTTGTTTTGACCTTCAACAAGCGCAATGCACACCAAAGTTGAGCACATCTGTGCAGTTTTATAAAAGAAAACTATGGACCTACAATTTAGGCATACATGACATTAAGACAAATAAATCTAGTATGTTTGTCTGGAATGAGACAGAGGGCAAGAGAGGCTCTTCAGACATTGCTAGTTGCTTGGCTAACTACATTCAAGTTAATGTCAGTGAAGAAGTGAAAACACTAATATTATTTAGTGATAATTATGGAGGACAGAATAAAAACATTAACATGGTACTCTGCCTCCTGAGATTCATTCATAGTGGCAAGTTCAATCTCATCGAACACTATTTTATGATACCAGGGCATTCTTTTCTCCCCTGTGATCGTGACTTTGGCAACATAGAACGAAAAGTGAAGGATGTTGAAGTGTATACCGATACCCATTTCTGTGATCTTATTGCTTCTGCAAGACAAAATAATCCATTTACAGTTCATAAAATGAAGAGGTCCATGTTCAAGGATTTCTCTGTATTGCAAAAGGAGGTCACAAAAGCAAGCATTACAGGTGCAGGTTTTAAAGATGGTATGATGTTTCTTTTTTCAAGTAATTTTAAGCAAGGTTTCTCCATCAAGCCTGTTTATAACATTGCAGAGCCAGTTACAATCAAGTTACAAAAAGGCAAAAAGAAAATTTATGATCCTGAAACCTTTAATTTATCACTCGTAAACCTACCTAAGATGTATGACAAGCCACTAAGAGTAAAGCAAGCTAAATTGAGTGACATTAAGGATTTGATGCAATACATCCCATTAGAATACAAACCATTTTTCGAGAATTTAGTCTCGGAACAAGAATCAGGAGTTGCAAATTTAGTCAGGCAAGAGCCAGCATCAGATGATGACATCCAAGAATATCAATAATTTATACAAGTTTCTACTACCTACCTTTCAATGTTTTTTTGGTACCTATGTCTTTTTTTTAATAGGTAATAAAATTTGAGAATAATTATGTAGTTTTTCTTTCATTTTAATGATCGTGCTAATGTATGAATAACGTCATAAACAAAAAATTACAAGAATTATGCATATGCATGATGGGAAATAAGTAAAAAATTATCTTTCTTTTTTAAAAATATTTCATTGTTACGTCGCCCTTCTTCTACCTAATTGTCGATAAATACCTCTCCAACGTAAAATGCATTTTTCTCAAAGATTTGATTTTGGCTAGGTCGCCCTTCTTCCACGCAACGCCTCATATGTCGGAGGGAACCTACAGCTTTACATAGGATCCGAACCACGGAGCGCTACATAATCTGGATGCAGAGGACAGCCTCCCAGCAAAACGTGATTTTATGTACTGGATATATAGAGGGATTGGGGTGTATTTGTGCGCGCGTGGGGGAAAAAACGGAACAATACTACGTCGTATGAAAACAAAAGAAGACTAATCTTGGCTTCTTCAAAAGAAAAACTAGTTAACATCTATATTCTGAACAAGAGACTCCTCTTCGCTGCCCAAAAATAGTGTAACAAGACTCGCATATAATGTGATTTTTTAAATGTCCTTGCTAGTCGGCGCATATCTACCAATTTTGTGAAAATCCTCATTATTAAATTATTATCCAAAATAATAAATTAAAAATGGTCCATTGGTGACAATATCACGCCATTCGGGGAATGTACAATTACAGAAAGTATCGCCCACATAATCTATGGAAAAATTACTTTAAAAATTCAGCCAGCATTAATTACGCCAATGTTGACAGGATCCTTGGCACTGTTATTCCAACTTTTTTATTTTTAAAATTGAATTCTTGCTCAGTTTAAAATGTTCAGTATTTTTCCCATGTTTTACTATGTCCTCAGGGGACTTCCTTTCCTTTTGCAGAAGGGGTCAACCTTAGAAGAAATAAATTACCAAGAGGCGGCAATTTGGATTTTTTGAGACACACTTGTAGTAATCAGCTGACAAAAAAAAAAAAAAAAAAAAAAAAAAAAAAAAAAAAACCTATGGTTTTTCTTTTTTTGAACTTTTTCGAGTCTCACTTACTGTATGTCAAAGAAAATGCTAAAGTTTATTCAGAGACATTACTAAATTACATTTTTAAATTATAATCGCAATTTGTAATGAGGAAGGAAGGGTTTACATGCTCCAACAGTGATGTATGAATGAGGCATTGTTTGCCAAGATAATTCGCTATCAAAATAAGAGTACAGTACTCGAGATACGTAATTTATTGCATTAATATTTGAAACGTTGCCTTGACCTTTGAAGTATTTAGCATAATATTGCGCGATGAAGATATGTAAATCATTAACTGTTGTCTTTTCCTGCTAACTTGCATTAATTTCCAAGGTGTTTGATGCAGGGGGATTTTTTGCTAGGATTTTTAAGTTGTGTTGTTATAAGTAAAAGTGAAAAAAATAGTTTCTTATGCATTCTATAGTAGCATATTACGTTGCTTAAGGCATTTTTGTCGTTTTGAAGTCTAACACCCTGTTTCGTTCCCATTTGACCTATTTTTCTTTTTCACAGGGTTGGAAATTGAAGCAATGGACCCCAGAGTCCGGAGACCCAAACTACCTCACTGGTGGTACGTTGGGTGGTGATCCCATCAATTTTTGTGTAATTAATTTCTCAATCTTCGGTTTAATTTTTGGGTCGAATAAATTATGCTTAAATGGAAAGATTGAAAAATGTAGTTAATACAAAAATCCACTTTTTTTTTTCAAATTCAGTGCTATAAAACTAAATGAATTTTGAAATATCTTTTATGAGAATTGCACGTTAAAAAATACAGAAGTGAAAGGGCCACTGTTATTCCAGCGCGTTATGGGAACTAAATGTAGTAATTCCTTATATGATATTGTACTGTACATAACCACTGTAATATAGTTCGACTTAAGTTTGTACTACTACTAGTCTTTGGGTACCATTAAGTTGAATGTAGTCCAAACTACAACAATAATGTGGAAGGAAAAATAGACTCCTTGGAATTTCAACGTTGTATCGAACGCACATATTGAGTCAGAGCACAGTTTGCAAATACAAAGGACAACAATTCATTCATTCATTCTTTGGGAGTGACGCTATGAAAAAGCCCTCACGGGTACACACAGCGGTTAACCCCAACCTCATTTCATTATTATTAATTCACTCTTGGGCCTAGGATAGTCTTGTATTGTTTAGCTGTCGCTAATTTAGGTTCCTTGAATCCAAGTTTCGGCAGATTTAGTTGTTGAAGGCTTAACTCCCTACCCCTAATTTGAGTAGAGTTGTTTGAGCCACAACAAAATAATGAGGTTAGTTATTTATAGCTTCGGATTAACTAGGGCAAACAGTTCAACAGGCTAATAACATGACGAAATTAATAAGGCATTACTGTAGACAAATTATTTCAACGAGCACATTGTATTACTAAGTGGGAGGCAGAAAAGAATTCCAAAGGTTAAAACATAGCTAAATATAATTCTCAAGTCGCCTCATCTCATTCATGAGGTGGTGTCACACTAAAATAATACTATAACCTACAACTATACTTACAACTTAGGATTACCATACTCAACACAACTTTTTTCTTTCGGAAAGTAATGAAAAGTTAAATTGTTCTCGTTTCCTCTAATCTGTTAGCTAGTACAAAGAAGCGCAATATGTAACAAATCCTGGCCCTAATCCGAAATTACTAGCGATTTCAGATTGTCCTGTACCAACCACAACTTCGTAGTTCAAACTAATGAGACTTATAAATGAGATTCTCAATGTTTTGTAATTTTGAATGTTCATGTGTGGGTGTGGCGTTGAGAGTTAATTTTACTATGAAAGTTTATATCTAACTGATATTCGACGAATTAGTAGTGAAAGATATACTTTCCAACAAGATGGAGTCCCTGCTCACAGAACACGCCAAACTTTCACATTCCTTGAGAACGAAACACCGGATTTTATCGAACCCCAATATGTGGCCGGCTAATAGCCCCGATCTTTCACCTATCCAAATTTCAATGACATTTCTTTTGTTCACAGGTCCACAGGATGAGTCAGAAAGAAATCAGAACCTGAAGCAAATCAAGTTGTCACCTAAGTCATTTGGTCGGGACTGGGAGGGAATTTTCCCCTGCTGAGCTGCCCACAGCCAGAGATCTGCTGAGGTATGGTTTGTTGAGGAGAGAGATGAGTGAGGAAGATAGGAGGAATTACCCAGTTAATGACCTGATTAACAACGGTATTGTTCCAGGGCTACTGGCTCAGTGGAGAAAGGCCAACGCTCTATTCACAGGACCTGTAATCAACAGAGGTCAGGATCAGGGCTAAAGTGAAGGCACTGTGGGATGAGGCAGTGAAGTGTCCATTGGCAATGTGAAGCTAGAAGTCAAAGATAGGTTCATGATGAAACTGGACAAAGTGGTGGACGTCCTGACCTGTCACTGTGTGATCAGGAGCTGCAGTGAGCTTGGGTGCAACAGTGAGGTTCACATTGACTGCAGCTGCAGGAGCTTGCCTTCATTAAAGGTCGGAGAGAAAAGGTGGGAAGTGTGGGGCACACCAGATGGGTCTAGCTGATCACCCTGAGACCAGGAGACAGGAGCAAGGGAGGAAGGCAGAGGAGTCACTGCTGGAGGTGGAGTTGGAGGACGAAGACTTCATAACAGAGGCTGCGACAACTTCTTCCTTGCCTGTGGCTAAGAAGAAGAAATACAACACTGAAGATATCACCAACATAGCTCTGGCTAGCTTGAGACATCACACTGGGCTGAGAGAGAGTGCAGAGATTGCCACTGCTGCCTGGATTGATGCTGGTCTTATCTTAGAGTTTGACACAGCACTAGTGATTGACCACAACAAGGTGAGGAGGGCTCAGGAGAGACTGACTAAGGAGCTGGTCAAGAAGTCTGATTAAGAGATTAGGGAAAATGGCATCACCTGTATCTTCTTTGATGGGAAAAGAGATTACACCAAAGTGATGATGAAAGCTGAGGGCAGTGACAGGCAGTTTCCTGGCCTCATTAAGGAAGAACACTACACAGTGTACAATGAACCAGGTGGGAAATATTTGTGGCATTTTGTACCAGAGGAAGCTGCAGAGGAGAGAAGTCATGCTGAGGTCATTGCTGATCATCTGGTGAACTGGCTAAGAGAGAGAGAGAGAGAGAGAGAGAGAGAGAGAGAGGAGCAGACCAGACCCTTTTGGCCATAGGAGGTGACAGTACTAATGTGAATACTGGCTGGGAGGGAGGAGTAATACATTATGTGGAGGCCAAGCTTAGCAGGAAGTTGGTGTGGATTGTCTGTGAATTGCACACTGGGGAGCCGAGTCTCAGACACCTGGTGACTGCACTGGATGGCAAGACATTGAGCAACAACAAGTGGTCTGGGTCCCTAGGGAAGATGTTAGACACTGCTACTGAGCTGGAGATCAACCCAAACTTCACGAGGATCACTGTTGGTCCTCCTCTACCCCATCTCAGTCAGGAGGTAGTCAAGGACCTCAGCACAGACCATCATATGGCTACAGAATCATCACTGCCATCAGATCGGGAGAGGTACCTCAGAGTCTAGCTCTCCTGGAGATTGGGCCAGTCTGTCACAGTAGGTGGCTCACCACGGCTCTAAGGTTCTGCAGATTGTGGATTTCCAAACATGGGCTGAAGGGTAAGAATCTGAGGATAATTGTGGAATTCATAGTGGAGTCTACAATCTACATGCCAAACTGGTTCAACATCAAGTTAAATCACAGCTGGGTGGAGGGTCCCAGGAATGTACTGTACCAGCTGGAGCTGCTCAGAAGTCAGAAGGTGATAGGAATAGTGATGCCTACAGTGAAGAGATCAGCTTGGTATGCACACACTGAGGCTGTGCAGTGAGGTGGAGATGAGGGAGGCAGTGAAGAGGATACTGGAAATCAGAGGTGAAGGAGATGAGGACACACAGGTAGGAGACTGCAATGTCAGACCCAGGAAGACTCCTGACCAACTCAGATGCCACCAAACTCTCGGAGCTTATTAACTGGAACTCTGGCGTGACTGAGCCGCCTCTGACCTGCTTCCTCACCACTGCTGCAATCAAGGAGTTTCTGAAGAGACCAATGAAAGTTCCTGCATGGCCCTCACACACACACAGTCAGTAGAGCGGTGTGTACGGATGACAACTGAAGCAGCACAACATATTTACTCACAAGAGAGGAAGGAGGCGTACATCAGTGGCCAGGTGGCCAGTAGAGAGCTCATGTCCAGGAACAAGAGCAAGGCAAACATAGCATCCTTGGCAAAGTTCAAGAAACCTATCTATATATTCTAAGTTTTAATATTGAAATACAATCAAAATGTCTTTAATTGTATGTAAAATGTAGTTATATACAATAAAAAAATACTTGCAAAAATTGCTGATTTTTTGTAAACTTCAACTTCAAATATAAGTAGCTAGTAGTAGTCAAATCTGGATTTTAAAGCCATATTTCGATTTAGCACGTAAAAATGCATCATTTGGTCACTAGTAGTCTTTGAAAATTTAAAAGATTTCACTTTGCTCCCTAAAATTGACACACCCTACTGGGAGAAGGTGTCTCAACGATATGTAAATAGGTGTATTGATCAGTGGTGTCCACGTTTGGAGACCTGCGTTGAGCAGGAAGGGGGACACATCGATTAACTTCTCAATTAAGACGAACAACATGCTAAGGTAAGCATCTATGAAATTTGGGAACTCTTGTCCCCTTACTTTTTTTAATATGACAGTTTACCTCTAAGGGGTCACTTTTTTTTACCCACCCTGTATATATATTACACACACACACTCTTACCAGTTATATAGGGATTTTTAACTATTTCATCCGGTTCTCTCATAATGACGGAGACGATGATGAAAGGTCCTAAAGTATTATAGCTGTTCAACTGAAGAATTTCAAATGTTGAGAGATGGTTCTCAGAAGCTTTTTGCACGAGAGTTAAGTAAAGGCCTTGAGCAAAAACACTCAATGCTCCGACAGTGTAAGTGAAAGGACTGAATGTCAGATCACCATATGCTGTTAAAAAAAAAGAAAAAGAGGAATCAGACTTGATTACAAATTACATACATGTATAAAAAAAAAAAAAAATCTCTTTCCAAACGAGTTTGGATGAGAAAGCAGACACTCTCAGATATAAAAAATAAAAGGTAGAAACACAGGCATCCTGGTGGAACAGTACCCACTGCATGGCTAAATTCCACGTCTGCGCCGCTTCAAAGCTTTGTCAGAAACGAAAGAGCGTGTCCCCGAACTTACAAACCTCCTCCATTCCAACTTACTTGCAGCCACTTTTCGTGCATTACCCACATGAAGTCCACGTTTCCTCACGCAGTCATTCACCATGTCCATCCACCTCCTTGGCCTGCCTCTCCTCTTCCTACCTTTGCAGACGCTCTTATACGCTCTTTTTACAACTCTCATCTTCCATTCTTTCAGCATAGTTTCCTCAATTTTCACTTCCATTGACGTCCGTACGCAACATCTGTCCGGAATCACACGATTCCTCACTCCATCAATCTAGCTCACGCCACACATACTTCTAAAGTTATCCATTTCAACTGCTCTTACTCTCAATCTCCGTTTCACACCCATACAAAAGTGTCGGTACTAACACATCTTCATGTAAACCACTGGCAGCATCTCTGCCGTGTCTCCGTTTCCTCAAGCTTTCAGCGCACCCCCCACCTTTTACCCTTTATTCATTCTACTATCAATTTCATCCCCACTCGTACCTCATTTGCTCAAAACACATCCCAAATACTTAAAAGACTATCACCTCTAGTGTTTCACCGTTCACAATCACATGACAGTCCACATTTCCCTCTCTTCACAGTCACTTTCAAGTCTTCTTTCACACACCGCCACAAAATTTCTTAGCCTCTTGCGTATCACACTCACTCTGACTAAATAGCACATCATCCGCATACAACAGATTCAAGAGGCTCTACCTATTCCCATCACATACCAGATTCAATCCTTTTTCAAGCATTCGCACTTTCATCACTTCACACATCCTTGATACATACTAACACTTATATGAAACCCTTCACTCACTTCTTTATTTATCCTCACACATGCGCTACTTCCATCATAGAAACTTTTCACCGCATTCATGGTCTACCACCAACCCCATATATACGCAAGATCTGCCAAAAAGCTTCTCTATTTACTCTATCATACGCTTTCTCGAGAGCCATAAAAGCCACGTACACCTTGCAATCCCTCTCGCATGCTTTTTCAATCACTGGTCTCTGCAAACACTCGAGTCACACAGCCTCTTCCACCTCGGAACCCTCCTTGCTCAACGATTACCAAGCATTCTGTAATACCAATTGCTTTCTCCAAGATATAAACACTGAGGGTTGACGAAAGTAAATAAACACCTTTGGTTTTCCCTTAGTTTTTATTTGATAATAAAAGTCCATAAATACTTACTTACTTCGTAGCCCCCGGGTTCTCTTATGCGAACCCGGCGGCACTCAGGTATCCCGCTACCACCGTGGGACGGATCCATAGGTCTCGTAGAGAGGTAATGCTGGAGTTGTGTCTTTGTTGAGAGAGAGTGGCAGTGTAAGAGTAGGTGTTCTGTGTCCTCCGGGTGGAGGTAGCATTTTTGACAGGTGGAGGTGTCAGCTAGGTGGAGTCTGTGTCTGTATTGTTGGAGGGAGGGGTGGTGGCCTGAACGGAGCCTGGCCAGAGTAACTCTTGTTTTCCTTGGAGGGTTTGTTCGCTCTGATGGACTACAGGGGGAGTATCGTGAAGGACAGTGTTGTGTGGTTGGTCGAGTAGGTATTTCCGGGTAAATTCTGTGTGGAGATGTTTAATGGGGTTGATGTTTAGGGGAGGAGGGGGGATATTGTTCAGTAGCTGCGAATAGTGAGCAGCAGGAGTACGTTTTTTGTGCGGGGTGGGGGATTGTGTAATGTGAGATGGTGACAGGGGTGGTCTGGGGCCAGTGCTCTGGAGAAGAATTGAGTCCCTGTCATGTTCATGTGGTGTTCGATGGGGAGTATTTTCGTATCTGCATGTAGATGTGGGATGGGTGTGGTTCGGAGGCAGCCAGTAATGCTTCTGAGACCTCTGTTTTGTGTGGTCTGTATCTTTTTCTGGTTTGTGTGGGAGATGGACGGGGACCAGGCGGGGGCAGCGTAAGTTAGGGTAATACGTACAAACTGTTTGTATAGGATACTAAGGGATTCCTTCTGCTGACCGAATGTTGTGGAGGTGAGTGTTCTGAGAGCGGAGTTTTTTTGTTGCTTTGGAGCAAATGTTTGATATGTGAGGGGAAAAGGACATGTGTGTGTCTAGGGTGAGGCCGAGGATTGTTGGGGGTTTTTTTAGAGGTAGGGGATGTCCCATGAGGGTGACTCTCGGGTGTGCTTGGGATTCGTGGCGGTCTGAGGTTAGGAGGGTGATGGAGGATTTTTGAGGGGATGCTGACATCCTATTGTTAGTCAGCCAGAGTTCCAGATTGGTAATGTACTGCTGGATCAGGCGTGTGGCGGTGTTACGGTTATGGTGTTGTGCTGTTATGGTCAGGTCATCTGCATAGGAGGAAACGTGGACATGGGGGGAGAGAGGTTGTGGGAGGTCGTGCATGAAAAGGTTGAAGAGGATTGGAGAGAGTATGGAGCCCTGTGGGACGCCATTGTATAGTCTGTAGGTTTTGGATGAGTGTTGTTTGTGTATGACTTTGCCAAGTCGGCCTGCAATGAGATTAGTAAGCCATTTCTTGTCATTGGTGGGGATGTCGAGATCAATAATCTTTTGTGCAAGAATGTGGCGTGGGACAGTGTCGAAAGCTTTGTTGATGTCGATGGCCACAAGGACTGTGCGGGCAGGGGGGGATTGTTGGTTGAAGCCATCTAAGATGTGTTGGGTTAGGTTTGTAAGAAGCGTTGTGGTGGAGTGGGCGGACCTGAAGCCGTGTTGGGTTTGTGAAAATGTAGTGTGTGGTTGTATGCGTCTTAATATCAGTTTTTCGAGGACTTTGGAAATGGTTGAGAGAAGGGAGATTGGCCGGTAATAATAGACTTATTGAATCAATATAGTTAGAATCGTGTTGTTTTCTACTTTGCATTATGTAAAACTGACATACATACTGACATACTTTGCCCTTTGTTCTTGAGGACAATCACTTTGGTGTCTACTTTTATCAACCCTCCGTGTGTGTATAACCTTGGTTAAAATATGATAATAAAAACCCACTCTAATAGATAGAGTTTATTTCCATAACAATTTCGATGCCCACTGGCATCCTCTTCGGGTGGATACAGAAAAACGAATGCATTATGGTTGTGGAAATAAATTATTAGAGTGGGTTTTTATAATCATATTTTGACCTTCACGTAGAAAAGAAGTTTTTTGCATTTAAGGTTAACCTTAGTTTTGTTTCCGCCCGAATTGTTCATTCTGACTTTCGCATATCGTATGCCGCACGAAAGTTTGCCACAAAATCTAAAAATTTCTAAGGTGCCGTGTACACACGAAATTTGTTGCGCAATGCTAGTTGCAACATGCATAACATTTAACATCTATAATATTCACAAAGGATTATATTTAACATTGATAATATCACGGATGAAATTCTTTTAAATGACCGAAAATTGAAAAAAAAATTTGAATGACATTTGTCCTGCCAAATGTTAAATGTTCCTTGCCGCATGCACATAATTGGTCGCAGTTTCGTTTCCTTGTTTAACTTTTTTAGAAGCTTTTCCCTTTCAAAAAAGTTTTGTCCATTTTCTTAATTTAATTTTAGAATTTAGCTTTAACTTGCTTTTACCGCATTTTATTTTGGCATATAAAATAAATAAGTATTTCAACAATAATATATTCCAAATATATAGCAATATTTAATGTGATACTTTAATATCAACGAAATATTAAAATTTCCCTCTCTGATTTTGGTAAAATTCAATTGAACAAATGTGCTATTAGTAAATATTAAGAGCTTACCCGCAATAATGCAGCCAATTGTTATGGTTAGAACAGACATTATTATTGCAACAGACGGAAATGGCCTTCGAAGAACTAACACAGCAAGAACGAGGTTCACGAGAGGAGTGCACCTTTTAACCGCCGTATACATAGGTATATTCATCCCTGAAAGAGTAACCATGATTCAGAATTTTGGAGAAACGCTCCCAATCCACTCTACTACAACCAACCCCGCGCATAGTGATGCATACGTATGGTATAGTTGAATTCTAGTGAAGAAGAATTGCGTCGGGCACCAAAGTCCTTCAAAACTGGTTAAAATTTGCCACTCTTCAATGTTCTTAAGCATGAAAAATGTTGATAGGGTTATCCTTACACTTTGGAAACGCCCGCGCTTTTCAGAAATTCATCGATCACACGATCATACGATAAATGACAACTGAATAAATGAATTAATAAAAAATTTTGGGTGTAATAATAATGTACGGAGTTGTTTAACCTTCTTCGTAACAGCAAAGGTCACGCGACGGAGGGACCTACAGTTTTTCGTGGAATCGAACCACGGGTCGCTACATTATCTAAACGCGGAGGACGGTCACCCAGCCAACTACTGATCAGACGCAACATCGCTTAACTTCGCCAATCTAACGGGAAGGTGTGTTGCGATATTACCACGACGTTACTAGCTTATTTTAAAGTGCAGGTGTAAAAAGTCTTATCTGATGAGTGACAGATGAATTTCAGACAAGTGCGCGTGGATCAAGCGAAATAATATTCCAGAATCAGTTAATACAAGCACAGCTTTTTCCATTTATTCAATCGAATCTTCTATTGTTTTAAGGGTTAAAAGCAATGGTGATGTTTCATTATTAAATGAAACCATCTCTGTTAGCATTTTTGTAAAACATTCCAGGCTTTACTTCCCGTTTTATAAACCATAGTGTTTGCCACTAACTTTCTAGAGGCAATTTCACAAACGATATACCCAAATACACTGCAGCATTATCAAAACTTACCCACATAGTAACCCATCACCAATCAGAATGAGAATGTCCAAGTAACATTTGTACCTCGAGTGACACTATCTGAACCTCAATTTGAAGGACCATGAATAATAAAAGGCCAAAATAAGTACGTATTAAGAGAAAGATTGAAGGATTCAAGATCGATGAACCGACTGAATTTTGACATAAAATTTGGCAAGTACTGTTTGAAACAACTTAAACCTAAAATTCTGAAACACGCTTGATTAATTCATGTTAAAAAAATTAAATTACGGGTCATAAAACCAATAAATAAATAAAAAAAAATTCTAGAATCGTTATTTTTCAAAAGAATTAATCCAGGGGTAGTTACGAAGTATAAAAAACTAAAATATGGAAATAAAAATGCCTACATATAACCTTTTAAAAATTGAGGACCTACTCCAGCTTGAACAGTTTTTTCAGGCGATCTAATAATTTTGTTAACTCTTCTATACCCATTCGTGTTGTTTCACTCGGAATTATTACAGAAGACTTAAGTTGCTTCATTATTTGTACGAGTATAAGGACACGACTATCTACTGATTGATAAACTTACTCAAAATTTCAAAGAAATTAAGTTTATATTTTAATATCCCACGTAATTATCTGACTCCTCTGTCACGTTAAAACTTTGATCCTAATTAATTATTCAGGAAAAATTGTTTAGTATTATTCCAATTTCGAGACAAAACACCCAATTCCTCAATTACAGAGTCCGAATCATTCCGCTCCGTATATCCTTAAATCAAGACTCGGGCTACGGATGTTTATAAATTTTTCATATAAATCTTGAAGGAGATATTTCCATATACTCGTAAATACGTGAAAGCGACAAAATATCTGTTGAAAATTGCCCGAAACGTCAATCTGCTGATTTCTGAACAAACATTTAACTTTTTAATACTACACGCCTACGATAGGCTACGAAACGTATATAGATCTTAATTCCATAAATTCTCCGAAATTTGATGGAAAAATTAATGTTCTGTTCTCTTCAGGGAACCCAGTTAAAATGTCTCTAACAAAAGGAAATATGTTTGGAGAAGAGACTGAAATAACTCCCACTTGAAGAAAGTAAAAATTTGGAGAAGTAGCAGCATATGGTTGCGCTTTCACTATCGACAGTAAACAAAACCATCAAAAACCATGACACAGCTCGCACTGTGAGGAAGAAAGAAGGCGGAAGAGGCAAATCGTAAAAGACGAAATGAAGGTAAATACATTGTTTTACAAAGCAAACACAAAGAGAATTGAAATCGCTAAAAATTATATTTCTTCGTCAACAATGGAAAGGTGTTTGAGAGAGACGTTTGATGGGACGAGTCGCTATTCAGAAAAATTCTGTTACACCGTAAAACAAGGCAAAACGTTAAAAGTAACATCCATGTCCCATATCTCCCCAAGGAAGTGATGGGTAGGGGCCTGAGCCGGCCCGCCGCTTCGACGTGACGAAAGATGTGGAAAAAAATAACCGCCTAGCTCTAGGTAGCGCTCAGGTTCAAACCCACGACTAAGAGGAGTCTCAGTACTGCCAGGCGGTGCCCTAACTGACCGAACTACGGGACGCTCTGCAAGGCAAAACGTTACGTACACTGTAATTACTTATTCCTTATGAAATTAGCAGAGATAAGGTTCCAAGTGATTATCAACAGCTATTTTGAGTTTTATTTAAAACATATCTTGCTTTACCTTCTTCTTGATCAATAAATAATAGTAGTAGTACACTTAAAAAAAACAACGCAACGCGAGCCTCGGAGATCTTGCTTTTGGCTCTCTCCTTCTTATATAGGGGGGTGGTGGGGCATAAATTTTGTAAAGATTGTGTAGTATGTAAAATGTATGCATGTGTAGCGAGGAACAGCTAGAGAAGCGTGTGTTTGAGAGCATGCTGGACTGCTCACAGGGTAAAGGAGACACGGAAAAAGATCATCTGAGGAGGACAGTGACAGGAGAAATAGAAATTCCAGCACTTCTCTGGTCGATTGGTGTCTACAATCTCCTTTTATACACCCACAAGAGAAAGTAAAATTAGTTTTATTACATGTAGCTGGTAAAAGTCAACGAGAAGCACGTGATGAATTCCACAGACTTTATCCTGACAGACCAAAGCCAAGTCATGCAATGGTTGGAAAAGGTACTGAAGCGATTAAATGATACTGGTAGTATTTTGGCCAGACATCGTATTGCGCGTCCTCGTTCCTCTACTGGCGAAGATAATTTCGTAGCTGTTCTTGCTAAACAGTGAAGTAGCCCCCAACCACCATTACGAAAAATTGGCCAGGAAGCAGAAACCAGTCACGTGTCTGTGTAGAGAATCTTGAAACGACATAGGTTTCACTCATATGAAGTAAGTATGGTTCAGAAAGTGCGTAGGCATGACACCGATGGCAGGGCGAAAGTTTGAGAGTGGGTATCACAACGGGTGGAAGAACAACCCACGCTGCTCTCCGATAGTTTATTCAGTGACGAGGCACCGTCAATCGCCAAAATTTCCGATATTAGAGCGATAATCCACAGTGGACTGAAAATACACGTTGTCAGATTGATCCAAGGATTATAGTTTTGGCTACGATTCATGGCGACATACTTTTGGGACCATACTTTTTTGAAGGAAATGTAAACGGTGGTACGTACTTAGCAATGCTAGAAGAGATCTTACAAACGTATCTAGATGAAATGCCTCTACAAGCCCGAATGAACTTTTGGTTTCAAGATGAGACTTCACTCCATTGTGCACGAACTGTTCAAGCATGGTGAGATGATAATTTGCGTGGAGGTGGATTGGAGGCTTTGTAAAAACTATATAGGCATGTAGTGAAGTGAGTGCCTATCAACATGGCGATCCGATGAAAATTTTCTATCAGTTTTACTGCCTTGATCGACAACCAAAAGCCTATGTTTTTCGCTATAAAAATGTGTATGTGTAGGTCTTCAAATACCTTGTGTTAAGTAGTTTTCGGTTAAATTATTAAATTTGTTTGTCTTCGGTATTAAGCGTAACCCATGGTAAAGAAAAAAAAACACCTATAGATTACGTACCTTTTGTTTCTTCACTGTATGTAACTCGTTTGTTGATGTAGGCTATTAGGCTATGCAAGGCATCTGTTGCTGCAATCAATCAACACAGGCAATTCACTGTGCCTAACTGTTTCACTGGGATAGGCCTATCCTATTGTCTTATTAATTCATTTACTCAAAAATTGTAAAAAGATTAATACAGCTTCCTCGCCTAAAGCAATGCGTCTCATTGGGCGAGCCCCGAGTTAAAATGGCCTTTAATTGTTGCATTTTTTTGTTTACGTTGGCAGACGGAAAATCACCAGACGTATCATTATGTACTTTCTTTGCTTTTCTTCTCGAAATGGTTTTGAAGTCGGTGATGGAAAGTTTGGTATAAAAAAATACATAACCTCTTGTTTGTCATGTGGTTAATGCAGGCCTCAAGGTCTGGTCTCTGTGATAGTAGGCCCAATGCCTACATATTTTTTTGTTCTTTAATGCCACCTATGGTAATTTTCCCTGTTCCCAATGGGTTTTATCCCAAAACCCGAGGCAAGTTGTAGTTATACAATACAACAACAATATTTTGTATTAAATCAGATTTTTTTAAGTTAAAAGCGGGACATATTCTGAACTCGTCCAGTGGGAGGAGGGGGTGTCCCTCCTGCCGCGGTTGAGAAAATTTTGAAATTGCAATACTCAAAAGGCACATTTTGGGGGCATCGTAAGCAGATATTTCAATGTTAATTTCAGCAAAAAAGAAGCTCCCATATGACATACATATATGCTCCATTCTCTGCTGTACCAAGTATATATACAATACTAACAATAAAAATCAAATAAGAGACAATAACGAAACAGTCAAATTACCACTTTTCCACCAGTGCAAACTGACAACTTTGCACTGGTTTGTGGTAAGGTCTGAATTTAAAAAAAACATATATTACATACATACATATATTTTGTATAATAATAATACTTGCTGGGAAACTCGGTCTTTATAAGGTAATTCAATAAGGATTTTAACATTATGACTAACTTATTGTAAAGGGTTCCAAAAACCTTAGCCCCCCCATTTGCAGCTTACATGTTTACTTATATCGAAACAGTTTTTAGTGATTATAAAAATATATAAAATTCTTTATTTATTGCAGGTATTAAAATTACTCTAGCTGATAAAGTGATAATATAATGGCTTCTCAATTAATTGGTGATTCGGAGAGGCAACGTGTGATCGCATACGAGCAACAACATTTCGGGAAGCTCGTGATGCTGGAGCCACCTTTATAGCACGTTCATGAGTTGCCAAAAAGTTGCGAAGAAGTGAGGACTTCGTCAAAAGAAATTGGAATAAAACTTTGGATGAATGTGAAATGGATACAACCAAATCTGGGCGCCCAAATTTGCCACTCTCTCAGGAAACAAAGGACATCATTGAAAGCGGTACGCGTAAGCGGAAAAACAGCTCTGCTAAACTTTCTAGAGAGATCGAAGTGTTGAGAGGAAAGATCGTTAGTGGTGAGATCATTCGACTGTACCGTCATAGGCAAGGTTTAAAGCCTTGGCATGAACTTCCAAAGCCAAGAAAAACTCAACTTAACATCGATGACAGAATGTGGTTTGCCCATTATCTTGAAGATTGGGATGTGGATGATTTCATGCATTTAGCTGTCTCCGATGATTTTTTTTGTTTACGTAACACGTCGGCCTAACTACCAAAATGATCGAGTGTGGGCCACAACACCAGATGAAATCGATGACAATGAACATTATCGCGAATTATTAAAAAGTCCAGACTGTGTTGGTGTGTTTGTTTTGTTCAGTGCAAAGAAGCTCATGTGGGTGCTGAAGTCAAATGGTCAGAGTTGGGATAGACAGTATTTTCGTGATATTATTCTATCCCAGTATGTCATTCCTTTTCTAAGAAACCCAAACAATGTTATGGATGTCGATCAGGTCACACTTCTGCAAGATAAGGCCCCCTGCTTTAAGGCATTAGCCACTCAACAGTTGTTGCGGAACCATGAGATCGATTTCTTTGGAAATGAAAAATGGCCAGGAAATTCTCCTGACCTGAACGTCTGTGAACACATTGGATCAGTTATAAAGGACAAGGTTGAATGTCTCTTGTTTCAAGAACATGCAGCAAATCGATTTTCGAAGGATACATTGACGCAACACATTGAAACTGTTTTAGCAAATTTGCATAACGATCAAGATCTATTCAAGTCACTTTTGGCAAGCTACCCAAAACGAATTCAGGCTGTCTTGGAAGCCAATGGCGGGAACACCAAGTTTTAATTGTTTCTCATTAAATGCAGGATTAAATTCTCTTTTGTAAGGTATGTTTAGTTTTACTGTACCTCTAATGGTTTAGGCCATGGGCGGGGGGGGCTAAGGTTTATTGGAGCCCCGTACAAGTCTATAATAGCATCTACATGTAGTAATTTAAAAAAATCGAAGTATGTCAATAACAATTCATGAAATAGCTTATTGTAGTAATTTTAATAAGCGGGACAACTTTGGGACATCATAACGTCAGTGGGACACACTTCTCCAAAGCGGAACTGTCCCACCAAAAATCGGGACTCTGGTCACCTTACATATATATGGTACTACATTGTAGGCTCGTTTAGGCCTGGGGTAAAATAAGCCTTGTAAACTGGACGACAGGCGTGCATAGTTTTTCCATAGAGGCCGTGGTCTAGTTCTAGTGTAATGGCCTCCCAGGAGTCGAGATTTATCCTCGCTGGACTTCTTCTGGGAACATTTAAAGTTTGTTGTTTACCAGACAAGACCACAAACTATTCAACAGTTAAAAGGCAATATACTAAAAGAATGTAATAGCATCAGTAAGGATGTCCTATGTAACGCTCAATGTAACTTATGTGATCGAATTAACGTGTCAACATTTGAAGGGCAGAGCATGCAATATGAACATTTACTGTCTTCATAACAAAAAATAATCTACTATGGTAATGGACTTCTGTTACACCCTTTTTCAGTAAGGTGTAATGATCTGTTCCCCATTCAATGTCATTCATATTGTAGGATTTCCCAATTTTCGTTAAAATTTTCTCAGAAAATACCTCTGAGCATGCAATTGTATCGCACTCTCTCTCTCTACCTTTTCGCAAATTTGAAACTCTCACTTTGACCATTTCCACTGGTGGATCGTGGATAGAAATGGGAATGACATTGTGGGAAGTAATCAGATGTAATTACACAACTTTTTTTTCAAAATATCACCTAACTGTTAAACAAGACAAATTGGAGCTATTGAAGAATAGGGACCCCAGCCTTCTTTAGTTAGGCTTATAAGGCTAACTAACGAAAATATCACGACCTAACCTAACCAATCGTTAGGTTAACTGTACGCCCTTGACGATTGGTTAGGTTGTCATGATATTTTCGTTAGTTAGCCTTATAAAGCTAACTAAAGAAGGCTGGGGTCCCTATTCTTTAATAGCTCCAACAAATTTACTCAAAACTCTTAATATATGGCGCTGAACTTACCTCTGAGAGCAACGAGAGAGAGTGTAGCATGGAGCCCATAACTTAAAGATGGAAGCAAAAACCCTTTGGCAGCTTTGAAAGTAAAAGTAGTAATGTGTATTTTACCGAGACTTAACATTATCTCAAGAAATGCTACAGAGACTGTCATCTGAAAATCAAAACTGATATTATTAAAAGTCTATAACAGAAAGAATCAGTTTACCCTATTCTAAAGAAACTGCTCACGTAAATAGGTCTAAGTTTCACAGTGGAAATCTTATTTAAATTTTACGGAGATACAGTACTTAGTCATTATCCTGCAGCTGTTATAATAATATCCAATTTAATTTACCAGGAACAACCTTGAAAAAGTCAACTCATCTGCTCGACACTAGTGAGCAAAAGGTTTCAGCTGGTGGGTTTCCCCCCACCAGTTTTCTGACTAGCTATTAAAATAACTAAAAAGAATAAAAAAACTCTGCACTAAGAATATGGTACAGATTTTTAGAACATTTTTATTCTGTTATAGAAACATAATTTCATTTGAGAGTATACGAGGTGGAGTCTACCATTCGCCACTAACATGAAAAGAGAACAGACTTTTGCAAGGTTGAAGTAATCTTTCTGAATACATTTTCTTAAATATATATAATCTATAGAATTCACAGTACCTGGCAGGCCATAATAAAGAATGGAAAGTTGAAATCATAAGAGCTAATAACAGCCTTATTGAGAAATGCCATTGAAGTAGAACACACTGCGTAGAAGAATGCAGCAAAAATGCCATTGTTTCTAAATACACTCCTGTAGGTTCATAACAAAAATTAAAATTAGGTTTAAGTAATAAAATAATGTAACTAAACCTACAACGTTATATTTGGACATCCTTAATTATAAATGCAAATAGGCTCACAAAGCTACCTAAACAGACCATGGTACAGACCCTAGTCCTATCCTAATACATTTTCTGATTAGGCAGATTTGGTCCCAAGAAGCCCATTTGTCCTTTAAATTTTGGCAAAATTAAAAGGCTATTTATACAAAAAAGTAAATTACACCTACCAATTCATTTATTGCCTATTTATTATTCAGCTTAGAAATTTTCATAAAGGTTATAGGTATTTTTTGTTATGTATATGCTCCAGCTACCTTCTCATACAAATATTTTCATTTAACCCTTTGAGGACCAAGGGACATATTTATCCCAATGGAAATAATATAAATTGTGCAATGATGCAATGTTTCTACAAATACATCTACATGTTTATATAGGTATCGTTTAGTTGTCAGAAAATTAACCCAAAAATGGGCCATTTAAGTGACTAGAGTTACTAACATATCTAATTGTGAGTAACAATAAAACTTACACTTTTAAGTTCAAAGGAACATATACCAGTCGTCAAAGGGTTAAGTACAGCACAGGCAGAATTACTCAATGCTATTACTATTAGCTATCAATACATGCAAAACCTTCATAAAAAAGAAACCTGCTTAAATGCATTACTTACAACAGACACAAAATGCAACCATTAATATGTACGGTAGCAAATCCAGTAGTTACACTTTCAAGAACCAGTTTAATTAACCCATTAAGGGCCAGAACTATTTTTAATATTTCTTCATATATTCAGTTTCCGAGACTTTAGAAGTTTAAATAAACATGAAATAGGTATCTGATAAAGAAAAATTAAAATATAAAAATTTAAAATTTAAATTTAAAAATTTCACTTAAGTTTTAATTTAAATTGTATAGTTAAAATGTGTTCCTAAATAGGACAATGGCAGTTAATGTGTTAAGAAAGTTTCTATTTTCATATTCTGAAAGCTAAAAATAAGTTAAGGGAATACGAACATCATAACACCCTTACACATGTTCTCAATAATGTAACATAATTGTATTGGATTACAAATGGCATTAACTCACCTTGTTAGTAGAAGTGAAGAGGAGCAATTTGAAGTTTACAGGTCAAGTTCAGACGCTTGTCTGGGTTACTACTACTAGTTATATAAAAAATAGGCAATTTATTAACTCCTTTAGTGCCCAGTGTCACTTCAATGATTTTGTTTTGGTTAATGCAGGATGATTTTATTCAGTCTTGGAAAAGACCTCTGGGCAGTAAAGGGTTAATTATTATAGTACTACATAAGCACTACACCCAAAGCATCAAAAGGGTATTCTTTAACTGCTGCTTATCAAAGCTTTAAAAGCAACTTCAAGGCAACCATTAATACCATTACTTCTCAGAAATCTATCAGACATGAATCATACTAAAGTTATTTACATGCAAAGGAAACGTAAGAGCAGATCAGCTAAAACAGCATATTTTACATTTATTTTGTGTAGAAAAATCATATTATATATATATATATATATATATATATATATATACACAGTATATATGTGCCTTGGTGGTGTACTGGTTAGCATCACTGCCTACGAATCCATGGGCCCTGGGTTTGAGACCTGGTGATGGCAGATAGCGCGCAATAAAACCCAGCTATTCATCCTTCCACACAATAAAGAAAGTGGTTGGTAGACAAATGGGTACCCTGGGTGGCCTAGTGGTTAAGATGCTGGGCTGCTGGTGGTGGTGGGGCGTGGTTCAGATTCCATGTTAAACTAAGTCTAAGGTGGAGTGATTTGCTTGACCTTCGTCAGAATGAACAAATCAGGCAGAAGCTAACCAAAGGTACGTACACACACACACACACACACACATATTATATATATATATACACACACACACACAGCCATCCCTTGCTTAACAAAGGGGTTATGTTCCTAAAAAGCCTTCATTATGTGAAAATTCATTAAGCAGGACCTAATTTTCTACTGTTTTATATGGGAAAATTCAGTTGGTTCCTAGCACACTTTTGATAGCCTAATATAAATAAAGTGGGTAAAGTTCACTGAAATTACCAAAATAACCGATGTCTTCTCTCCTCTCTCCTCTCTCTTTACAATATCTAGCTTCATTTCTATCATTATCACCTTCCTCTTCTTTGTTGGATTGGGTAATGACATTGAGCTTAGATGTTTTGATGCCATGCTATATATTGGGGTTATGAAATAGTAACAATAACACTTCATAGAACATCACTTTCGTTATGAATGCAACATGTGAGAATGCACACTGATGCTGCAAAAGTGTTGCAGGGACAGTAGGAGACCACGTGTTGGGTGGGGGAGAGCGCATGCCTGTGTTGCAGGAGCCACCAATGTAGCACAGTGTGGATTTCAAAAATCTTCACCATTATAGTGAAATTTCCTTTGTAATATTCGAAAGTAGTATTAAATAAAAACCTTCATTGTAATGAACATTCGTTAACTGAACCTTCATTAAGTGAGGGACAGTTGTGTATATATACAGGGTGTACATAAAGTCAGGATCTATTTTTGTGAAGCACTTGGAAATTATATGGAATTCAATCATAAAATGATAAAGTGGTAACATTTATTAAATAATTAAGAGTAGGATTCGACGTGACGCCCATCAGTATCCCTGCACAGCTCAAATCATTCCGCAGCATTTCTAAACACATTCTGGAGCATTTGCGGGGTTATGTTATCTGCAGCAGTTCGTATATGTGTATGTAAGTTTTCAAGACTCGTAATCTTCGTCTGATAGACGTGCGATTTGATAAAGCCCCATGCAAAGAAATCTAAAGGGGTTAAATCTGGTGATCTCGCTGGCCAAGGTCTGTTGCTTCCACGTCCGATCCAGCGATTTGGAAAACATCCATTTAGATAATCCTGAACAATTTTGGCATATTGACAAGGAGCACCATCATGTTGATAGACGACGGGGATGGGATTGTTAGTACCATCGTCTATCAACATGATGGTGCTCCTTGTCACTATGCCAAAATTGTTCAGGACTATCTAAATGGACATTTTCCAAATCGCTGGATCGGACGCGGAAGCAACAGACCTTGGCCAGCGAGATCACCAGATTTAACCCCTTTAGATTTCTTTGCATCGGGCTTTATCAAATCGCACGTCTATCAGACGAAGATTACGAGTCTTGAAAACTTACGTACATGTATACGAACTGCTGCAGATAACATAACCCCGCAAATGCTCCAGAATGTTTAGAAATGCCGCGGAACGATTTGAGCTGTGCAGGGATACTGGTGGGCGTCACGTCGAATCCTACTCTTAATTATTTAATAAATGTTACCACTATCATTTTATGATAAAATTCCATATAATTTCCAAGTGCTTCACAAAAATAGATCCTGACTTTATGTACACCCTGTATATATATACACACAGGGTATTATCAAATTATATTTCATAAATTACTATACATATTCAGGGTATCAAAGTGAACAAGAGAGTTCCTATGAACATAAATCAATAATCGCTTCGTTTCCAAGATACATTGCTTTTTTGCCATGGATGATCCAATTAAAATAAGTCATTAAAGTTTATTTACAGCAAGTGCTCAAAATGGTTTCCCTGCATCAGAGTCAGGGTGGTATAGTATCGCAATATATTTTCTGTATCTTGTATTATATTGATACATTTTTTATTATTTGTATCATATCGAAAGATATGATACAAGTAAGTGTCAGTAATGCAATACTTTGTCTACACCACAAAACAATGAGACAAGCAGTGAGGAAGAGAACGAGTTCTTTAGCTTTAAGAAACAAAAAAATTTGTGAGTGAGAACAAACCTCATCAAGAATTATCTAATTATTTAGCAAATAATTCATCAGACATTCAACAATTACACATGTATCATTTGATAGAAGAACTATTCATAAAAAACAATACTACACTGCCATCAAGCACTCCAGTTGAGAGACTTTTTAGCATAGCTAGAAATATCTTTCCTTCAGAGAGAAACAGAATGTCTGATGAATTGTTTGAGAAGTCAGTTTGTAAAATTTGATAAAAATAGAAAGTAATTCGGTTGTTTCATTATACATATATACTGTGTATATGTGTATATATATATATATATATATAATATATATATATATATATATATATATATATATATATTGTATTGCGATGCATATCTTATATATCTAGTATCATAATGAGATACATTTTTGCCAATGTATCAAGTATCATATCACGTTACTTTTTTTGGCCCTGATACACCACCCTGATCAGAGTACATGCTTCAATGAGTCATTGAAAATTTTGCTGTATACATTCAAAAACACCTACATGGTTGCGTATTATTTCCGAACAATCCTAACACAAGATGTATATCATCAAGTTCTTCAAAAGAATACTGCTCCATAATGCTCTGGAACATTACACGAGTGACACATGATACACTTTAATGACTCATTTTAATTGGATTGTCCTCAGCAAAAAAAAGCAATGTATCTCAGAAATGAAGCAATTGCGGATTTATGTTCATTGGAACTTTTTAGTTCACTTTGACATCCAGAATATATGCTGTATGCTAATTTATGAAATATAATTTGATAACACCCTATATACCATGTGTATATATACTGGGTGGACAAAAAACCTGGACAATTGTTTTTCCTACAAATTTCAAACTAGTCAAGCTAATACACCCAAATTAGTACAAGATGTAGCCAATAGCATGGTTATTATGTGCTGAAAACCTCAGTTGATTATCTTTGGTCATTTCTTAATTATAAAAAATTTAACTTGACAAAACAAACAGCAAGATTTTGTGAAACTGACTATGCCCTTGGATGTGTCAGATGTTCGCTACAAAACAAGCAGTTTGCACATGCGCACCTAAGACAATGATAAGTGGCCACATGGCAAATTGGTAAGCTAGCAGTGTCAATTTCTTTAAGAAGTGTTGGCTGATGGAATGTTTTTTCTTATTTTTTTCTTGTGGTGTTAATTAAAATTCTATCATGATGGTTTTAAGTAAAGGTGATTTAGCAAAACACACCTTTATAACAGCTGAGAAGGGATGGAGTGCTAGAAAAAAAATTAGGGAATTTCTGGGAAAAAATTGGAAAAGAAGTACAGTACAATACGTAATAAATAAAATTAGACAATCAGGGTCAACTGACAGAAAATGTGGCAATGGTCATCTGCGTACTGCTCAGACTCAAGAAAATGAAAGGTACGTTGAAGAGCATGCGTTGTTGCAAGAAAATAATCCTGGTACTCATTTTTCAGAGAAAAATGGCGAATAATTTAAATATTTCATGAAAGTGTCCAAAATATAATGAAAAATAAAGGAATCAGAACTTTTAAAAGATTGAGTGCCTCCAGAATAACAAAAGAAGCCATGGGAACACAGTTAGAAAGGTGTAATTCTTTGTACAGGAAATTTAATTTAGCAGACATTAAATGCATGGTTTTTTCAAGATGAGTCCGACTTTACATTAACTGTATCAACAAATCGACAAAACCACCAAATCAATGCATTAACTTCAAAATCAGAAATCCAGCCAGACCATCTTTATCATCCAATTTCACAATTTTCCAAAAAATTAATGGTATCTTGCAGAGCTGGGCAGTATTTAAATACATATTTAAATACATTTGTATATTTAGAACTGTATTTATAAATACATTGTTTTTCATGTATTTAAATATAGTACAGTATTTAAATACTCAAAATATAAAAATGTAAATACTTTTACTGGTTTAATACACATTCTGTACTAGCACAGTATGACGCGTCGACAGTGTAGTACAGCATGGTTCATGTTTCAACGTGTCAGTTCAATCAGTTGTGTCCCACTCTTAGTCGAAAGCGGTTGATTTCTTTATCGTGTGCGTGTCATGGCTTCAAGCAAATCCGGTGAATCAAACAGTGATATATCTGCAGATAACAATTTAGTGCACCCTCTGTTTGATGGAAAATACTTTAAAATTAAATCTAAAGATGATAATAAGGTAAAGTGCACTAAAGTAGAAATTTATCAAAACATGAATTAGTGAAAGCATATGTTAAAATTTGTATGTACAGTATTTACAAATGTATTTACAAATGTATTTAAATACAATTGATGTATTTTGTATTTAAATACATTCGTAAAATGTATTTAGTATTTAAATACATTTCTCCCATGTATTTAGTATTTAAATACATTCAATGTACAGGGTGTCCCAGAATTAACTATCTATTTCAATGAAATCGGACAAATTTAATAAAAACTGACATAATTTTGTGTTTATTACTAAATTATGATACAAAAACAAATAGATTTATAATCATAAGTCAAAACTTTATTGAGAAGTTTCAACATGTGCACCGTCTGTATCTCTGCAAATTTCAAATCTATCCTCAGCGCTGCGAAACACATTTTGAAGCATTTCAGGTGTTATCTCCCGCACTGCCAACTGGATGCGTTCTTTAAGTTCAGCTAAACTATTGATCTTTTGGTGATAAACCTTTGTTTTTATGAAACCCCATGCAAAGAAATCCAGGGGTGTCAAATCCGGAGAACGCAGAGGCCAAGGTCGAGGTCCTCCACGTCCAATCCACCGATTCGGAAGGCGTCTGTTAAGGTATTCTTGAACAATTAGAGCATAATGACATGGTGCTCCATCTTGTTGAAACACAACATTATCAAGAATGCCATCATCAAGAAGCTGTGGTTCGAGAAACTGCTGAAGCATATCAAGGTAGACGGTACCTGTTACAGTTGCTTCTGCAAAGAATGGGCCATAAATTTTGGATTTGGTCATTCCAAGCCACACGTTAACTTTTGGAGAGTCTCTTTGCCATTCTAAAAATAAAACTATGAAAAACTATGAAAAAATTATGAAAATAAAATTATGAAAAAAATTTAGAAATTTATATATTTTTAACACATATTAAACATGATAAACATAAATAAAAGTATGTTTTTAAAAAATGTCCGATTTCATTGAAATAGATAGTTAATTCTGGGACACCCTGTATTTATTGCCCAGCTCTGGTATCTTGTGGTGTTTCTTACAATGGAAAAACCAAATTATTCTTTACCGAGCCACAAAAATGAACTCAATTTAATTACATTGAACACCTCTGGGAACTTTTACTGGACTGCCAAGACTTGTACCTGAATGAAGATAGCAAACCTTCCTGAATTCATAAAAAGTGAAGAATGGCCACCAAATTCTCCTCACTTAAATCCTCTGGATTACTTCGTGTGGAATGAGCTGAAGTCATTGGTGTACCATGGTTGCAGGGAACCATTTTCAAACCTGGAAGCACTTAGACAAAGAATTGAGGTTGTTTGGCCTACGGTGTCCCAAGACAAAATCAAGTCATCCATAGATCAGTGGAAAAGGAGAGTACTGGCTGTAATTCAAGAAAATGGGGGGCCAATACAACATCAATTTCAATAGGATAAGTTTTATATGAGTTCCATTGAAATTTTTAGCACATGATAACTATACTATTGGCTACATCTTGTACTAATTTGGGTGTATTAGCTGGACTAGTTTGAAATTTGTAGGAAAAACAAAAGTGTCCAGGTTTTTCTATCCACCCAGTATATATATATACAATAATAATGCGCCTCAGTGGTGTAGTGGTCACTGACTACGAATCCATCAGCCCCGGGATCGAGACCCAGTGACGGCAGATGGCACGCAGCAAAAACCCAGCTGTTCATCCTTCCACACAATAAAGAAAGTGGTTGGTAGATAAATGGGTACCCTGGGTGGCCTAGTGGTTAAGATGCTGGGCTGCTGGTGGGGTGGGGTTTGGATTCTACATTAAACTAAGTCTAAGGTGGAGTGAAAAGCTTGACCTTTGTCAAAATAAACAATTCAGGCAGAAGCTAACCAAAGGTTACCATGATACACACAGACCATGCATGGAACAAGGAACTCTTCTGGGAAAATTAAATCCACTATAGTCCAAATAAGTAATGGTAAATGACAAACACTACAGTTTTTCTTTTTTATGATGTTAGCCTGATGTGGGCACTCGCAAAGAGGCCCCAAAAATATAACTTCCCTCACCAGCTATCTGTAAAGCAGATAGGATCCAGCTTTGGGACAGGATCTAGGGGTTACAGCTACACCTAGCCTACTATATCCAGAACCTCAATATAAGCAAAAGACTCATTGCATTCGTGTCAGATTGAATACATCAAAGAAAAAGGGGTAACTATTATATTTTTATCCAAAACCCAAAACTTAAATCTCAACTGGCAAAATGGAGTGTCCATGCCTAAACTTTGGCCAAAAAGAGTGAGCTGCCTTCCACCCCTCCCATCCTCACCGCTTTCTACTTCAATACCTTACAAATTGTACTCATATCTTTGCTTTTAATACACTAAATTGCAAACTTTTCAATACGAGTATCCATTCTCAGTAGAGTAATTTTTTAAATTTGATAGTATGAATTAAGTACACTACACACAAGTCAAATTGTAAATTCAACATGTGCCTACCTTACAATTGTGTGAAGTCTGGCACTGCATTTCCCCACCATCTCAGAGAAGTTGGGAGTGTACCTCCTCTACTTACAATTATTTTCTATATTTATTGAAATTTTGGGAAAAATTTATCAACTCAAACCTGCTTGGGAATGATCAGTTGGGAACTCCTACTTATAGCTATGATGCTAAAAAAATTTGAATTGATTTACAAATAATCAATAGTATAGTACCAAAATCGAAGGTGAAGCAGGGTAGGCAAAAGATAAAGGTACAGTTAAAAGGGGGAAATATCTGTAAAAAACACACGCTAAGTTAATAAACTTGCCTAATAAGTTCTGCCTATCTTGAACAACTAGTGCAACCACCAGGGTTGGCAAAAACCAACTACCCAGCAAAAAACCAGTGGGTTTTTGCCAACCCTGGCAACCACAGTGACTGCTGTGTATCATATAGTAAACACACCACTTATCTATCTGGGATTCTATAGGGTAGCACACAAGTTGTGCACCAGAGGGTAAATTACAGTCTGACTTGCTATAATGCACATTATTATAACATGTGTTTGGAGTTACGCAATTTATTTTTTAAGTCATGAAAATGTCATTACACAAATAATTTGAAGTTATGCAATTTTTAAATAATAAAAAACAAAAATACGGTATGTAAACTGTCATAAACACATGAACATACCATGTGAAGAATAAAGAGCAGCAGATGATTCAGAAAATGATAAACCAGAAGAGAGACTGGTAAAACAGCTCACAGTAGCAAAATTGTTGGAAGCATTTTCTATGGCTGATGTCCTTGCAAAACATCTTGCTGACAATGATCCCAACAAAGAATGGAGTAGAACATTCAACAGAAAATTAGAGAATCTTCTCCGATGCTACAAGGAAATTTATTGGGAGAAAAAGGAGGTCATCAGCAGTCAATGCTAGATGCATATTTTAAGAAGCCAGTTGCTGCTACAACCGAAGGTGACAGAAGAAGATGCTCTCGAGTCTCAATGTACTTTTTTTAATTATGCATTTTACATTTATGTACATTATTAAATAAATTTTTTTCTTGTAATATTTGTTTTAGCCATTTTATATTAATATATTTTAGTGAAAGGGGTTAAACAATTAATAATATATTTATTTTAAGGGAAAAATAATGTGGCAAGAATGCATCCTGAACTTATAACATTGTCCCTGTGGGAAAATGTGCATGTCATGCATACATTTGCATAATGCACCATTTTTCAGGAACACATCCCACATGTTATACCAGGTCTGACTGTACAGTCAGTATTTGAACTGGTGGCCATTAACTTGAAAACACTTTCTGATTTGCTTACACATGATGTTTGTTAGTTGTTATTGTTTCTTGTGGTCCAGGTAGAATGTACCAGAAACTGAGCAACTGAAGGAGAAAATAAGATTCAAGTGTGCCAAGAACAGCATCAGTGTGCTAACAAGTGCAAATATCACATGTACAGTGAGTCAAAAGACATTTTCAAGTTAATGGTCACCAGTTTGAATAGTGGCTGTAATTTACCCTGTGTTGTACAATTTTGCATTTTATTATAATTTACCCCATGGTACACAACTTTTGTGGCACCCTGCATACACATATTCTAAGATAGGCATAGATTACCTTATTTACAAACAACCCAACAGAAAGCCAATGCTGATTTTAATCCCATTAGGCCTATAACAAATTGCGTAGCTATAGATACTGAAGAAGGAAAACTATAATCTCAGTAATGAAAAAATTACAGAATATCTCAAATGATACGAACTTAACATGCATACGGTACCATACATTAATTATCTAGAACTAGAGGCCCATCTGTACTTACTGTATACAAAATTAAATATGGTGCACAGACTATATAACACCATAAAACCAAAGCTCAAACACAAATAAAAAATGACAAGCAAATTCACTTATTACAGAAGAACACCCTAAGAAATATATTACTACTCACAAAACTTTTTCCATACACCCCATATCCTAGTGAGATTACAATTTATAAGCATAGGCTTAACTCTTCTTAACCTGAAACAAAAGTTCTACATTAAAATATGCAGTGATGCTTAACTAGTGGTGTGTTCAGCATCAGGCTTGAGCCTCAAGTCTGGTTCTGCCAGGTGTTTATGTCTGCTTGGACTTGTAAGCATTTATTAGTAGTAAGGTACTTAGCACCTTTGGCACTTCTTCCAGGGTTTAGTACATTTAAAGTACAGTAACCCCCATTTGTGCAGTTTTAGATTAATGTAGCACTGGTGGTTAAGAAGCCAGCTCCAAGAAACCCTAATGGTGAGTGTTATTTTTTATCTATTGCATGTTATTATAGTATTAATAATTTTTTTTTTTTTTTTTTTTTTTTTTTTTTTTTTTTTTTTTTACAGATGAGTTTCTGTATTTATTTACTTATTTATTATTTTCTTTTGCAGATTATTATTGTATTTTCTTTAATTTTTGGGGTGTCTTGGGGTTGGGGGCCCATATTTAACACATTGAATTATATGTTATAGTTTCCTCAATTTATGTGGAAGGTTTAGGAATGCATCTACCATGTAAATTGGGATTACTGTAAATATAAATTTTAGAACATATAAATGATCTCTAATGGCTGAATTCATTGGTTTTGTCAAGTGGTGGTATTCAGTTGGAAATACCTTTGTGTTCACATATGCAAGTGGAAAGTGGATGAGCAATTTTTCCAATGTGTGTGAGGTTTCAGTCCATACATGTATACAGGAAACCCCTGCTATTTGTGGGTTCACATATCCTGGTTTTGTGTACAGGTATCCCTCGTTTAATGATTGGGTTACATTCCTGAAAAACTGATCACTAAATGAGGATGTTATAACATGAGTTAATAGGGGATACATTCCTAGGTGGTGCTTGTGGACAGCTGTTGGTTCTGGTGATGCTGACTCTGTCTTGGGTTTGAAAAAGCTTGTGATGGTTGCCTGGTATGCCTTCTTTGCATAGCACATTTTGCAGTAGCAGCAGATGCCCTGCTCCACAATGCTCGCAGCCTCAGCACTCCTGTTGGAGATGGAGTCATTCTCTACCAACTTGGTAAGGCAGTCATCAAACTGTGCGATAATGTCATGCAGAAGGGGGAAGAGTGAGTGGCTTGTGTGGTTCCACCTCAGACTTCTCTAGTGCTCACTGCTGCTTGAGGTGGATGAGGTCCTCAAACCCTCACCTTCAGGAGTTCAGGGAAAGTATGAGCACTGGCCTCATCTGCACTTGCCACCTCACCCATGAGGTGGAGGCTGTGGAGATTAGCCTTCCCCTTAAAGCACTCACACCACCCAGTATTGGCCTTGAAGTTCTTGACAGTCGCAGCAGTCCTCTCGGGACCCAAGTCTTTCTGCAGGTCCTCCCACAGACTCTCAGCCTTGACCATGATAATGGTGGTAGAGAGAGGCATGCAGCAGTGGTTTGATCCTCAATCCAGATCTGGAGTAGCTTCTGCCAAGACCTTCAACTCAGGAGCCTTCTAGATGATGATTGAGATGATCAACTGAGCTAGGCCAAGCGCTTTCATGATGGAGCTCGCCCCTTCACCACACTTGTGGCACTTAATAAATGTCCAGCTTAACCTCCAAAGCCAAAGATTTACGAGAAAGCTTAGCCTTACCCAATGAAGCAGGGGAAGCAGCCACACATTTACCCATCATTTTCAATGTTCACAGTCACTTAACACAGTCAAAATTAGCACCAAACAGTCTGCACAATGTTGCTTTGCACTCCACAAAGGCAGTGAATAACACAACAATCACAATCCTGCACAATCTTACACAATGGTGCAGAAGCATGGTGACTCAAAACACAGGTGGGGTAAAAAGGAAGTGCAGGGGGTGGCCACTTAGGGGTGTGCATGACTCCAGATTCCTGGGATCTTGGGAGCATTGCTCCAGTAAATTTGACCATGAGAAAAAGTAAATTTGGGTTTGGGTTTTGTTCATCCGCTAGACATTATGCAATTTTTTTGCGTATACATTCTTGTACAAACCAATTTTTTTAAATTACAAATTTAGTTATTTTAAGTTTAGTTGGTAATTCCATATTTAACAATTATTTTTATTTTTTGTTAAGCTTCAATGTTTTGATAATTAAAATTTTATTAAAACGTATATTTTTTTAATATAAAATTATCAGGATTGGACTATGTTCCATTGATCTCAGCCAGGTTTGACAAATTGGCCAGATAATTACTTGTGCGGTTTTAAGTAATCCACCATGACTCTAGAATTGAAAAGTTTAGTTAAGTTTAAACTTACTTTTACTTACTTTAACTTACTACTTTTACTTACTCTTCCTTACTTTTACTAAGTTTAAAGCACTACTTTTACTTACTTTCATTGTACATATTTACTTACTTTTACTCACTTTTACCATACTATATTTACTAACTTTACTTATTTTGTATTTTTTCAGGTAGTCAATAATTAATAATGGATCCTAATATTGATGAAGTTGGAGAGAAAAGTGAGGGTGTTAAAAGGGGTTACTTTTGTGGTCAATGCAAGAACAAATATTCAAAGAAGCAAAACTGGGAGGAACATTTTAATTCCAAAAAAAATATTTGTTACAATACAAGAGGTCCCAGAGTTTGGGCCCACAGCTTAGATATTGCAGTAAAGAAATACCAGGATGAAGTGCAGCAAAAGAGATACGGCAAAGCAGTCATTTAGTTTGTTCACAAAATGTGCTAGTGCTAGACCTCAGAAAAATGAACCAACTTCATCAACTGCTAATCTAGAAAATGAAGCTTTTTCACTAGATGTTTCACAGACTGAAGAAAGTGCTTCTCCTCCACCTAAGAAACAAAAGGTAAGTGAGGAATCTGCGCATCAGACTAACAAAACTGCTTTAGAGGAATTTGAAAATTCCCAAATCCAGAAGACATTGAATGCAATTTTGCACCTAACAAAAAAACTCACCAAGCTGTTGTGGTTAATAAAGAGAAGAGTCAAAATATGCCTTCAAGTTCAAGTGTTGCATCCAAATCTAATAAATCAAAAAGCAACAAATTTGACATTTCCATAGCCCATTTAAGCAAGTGTAAATCAATACAAGAAATCCTGAACAATGATTTGATCAAATCTATGTCGTCAATTCAAGAGTTTACTATCATTAACCTATCTAGTGGTGTAAGGGGAAAAAAAGTAAATTCAGAGCTGTGCTCCAGTAAATTTTTTCAAATCTGGAGTCATGGGGGTGTGCAGGTTGGGCAAACTGCACAGAGGAGGATAAATCTGTTTCTGTACATGGCAGCCATTTTGATTAGATATCGCTTTTTAGCCAATAACTGATACTGATAATTAAAAACAGTATCGACCGATACCGATATCCAGCTAGGGTTTATTAGTTTGTCATATTTTTGTAACATATTCATAATTTATTTCTGTGTTGAAAATTTGGCAACAAAGCAATAATCCTTTTCATTAAAGATGGCAACACTGCATTAGATGTCATAGTTTAGTTTGTTATACAATTGGACTGTGAGCCTATGTTGGGCTTAGTAAATGTGTTTTTAACCAGCTAGCTGGGTTAATATTGTGAGCTGTGACTACAAGATAGTTTTTTGGTTTTCTAGGCTTTATACTTACTTATTTCTCAAAGGATTTACACTTGTTCATATCTATGTCCATATCCTGACCTATTTAAAGATGTGTGTATTAATAGCACAATTTTTATATATAATAATAATATATATATTATATATATGTGAAGTGATAAAACAATAAAATATTAGAAATTTCATCCTCTAAATAGTCTTTTATTCATAATTTTGGAAAAATCATACTTTTGAAATATCAGCCAATACTGATATTGACAAAAATCTACCAATGTCACCGATACAGATACCTATATCGGTACATCCCTACTAGAAACCAAACTTTGCCCATCAAAGTGATCACTAAACCAAATTTTGGCCAGTCATTGTATGAGAAAAGGTGTTAAAAAATAGATCACTAAAGCAAGTGATCAATGAGTGAATGATTGTTAAACGAAGGATACCTGTATTGCAGTTTTTTATATCAATGATTAAGGTTTTGTACACACACCCTGCCTATCACAGCTGCAGTCCTACTCATTTGCAGTTTTCCATTGCTAGCCAGCAATAACCCTGGGTTTCCCACCATCTCAAGCAGACTCCACTCAGTCAGTGAGGTTTGCCCCGACTTATTGCCTTTCATATTTCACAAATATTTTCCTTATTTTTCAGATATTGTGGTTAATTAAGTAATAAAGTCATTCAACTGCAAAAAGGCAGTGTAAAGTTTATGTCCCTGAGTGATAAAATAAATATGCTTCTTAAGTTAGAATAGGACACACCACAGCTTCTTTCAGTTGGCAATATGGCATGGAAAAATCCACAATTCATTACATAAAAAAAATTAGGACAAAATCAGAGATAGTATTTGTGAATCTGTACCTTCAAAGTGCTAAAATAACATTTTGTGAGTAGGCAAGAACCAATAATTGAAAAGATGAAGTTGCTTAATGTGTGGGATTGAAGATCAAACCCAAAAGCAAGCCCCTATCAGTGAGGAGAGTGAAATGGAGCCTGAGAAGCTGGATCTTGCAGCAAAGCCAGTAGCAGAGATGATTAAGATCATAGAATCAGGTGTGAAGATGACTATAGGTATTGACTATTGACCCCTTTATGGAGAGGAGCTACAAATTCCACTGAGAAATAGAGGCAGCACTGGCTCCCTACAGAGAGATCTACAAGGACTTAAAGAAAAAAGCCAAGCAACCTCAAATCATATCTTTCTTCAAACCAGTTCAAGTTATTGAAGAGGCTATGTTGTACTCATCCTCAAATGCTCCATGCTCTCCTTCAAAAAGTCCTCACTCCCCTACAGCTCCAAGCTCCCCAATGGCAGATGATAATGACTATGCAAAGCTCTCCCAAAATTAAGTTCTTCATCTTTAAGGCAAGTGCTAAAGTACATATAATTTTGTTTCTATTATTCCTTATTACTTAATGTTTTGCATTGATCTAATTTATATGTTTACTGATAAATTATTGTATAAACCTAGGAAACTACAGCCTTCAATGTAATTCCTTAGATCTCCAGAAAGTAACCCTATTTTTCCCATAGAATATTAGTCCTGCCATTTACAGTTTTGCACATCATGGCATTTTGATGGAATGTAACCCTGATGATTGGCAGGGCTTTCCTGTATTTATATACTGTATTGTCCTGAATATAAGACAAAGGTTTTGTTCAACATCACAACCTTAAAAAATGCAACTTCTCTTATATTCATGGACAATATTTGAGTCAAGTTGTACAATGTGTTATACTTATGGTATGTTACTTAAATGTTATCTACTATTCAGTGACTGAAGACACCAGGATTAAATGCTTGGAAAGTTTTTGTTTAAAAGTTATTTTTTAAATACCCGATATGATTAATAAAAATGTTATATGCCAATGATTGTCTACCAACAGTAGTAGCTATATAGTATTTTTTTTAAATTTAAAAAAAAATTTGTTGCTACCCACCACAAAGTGATGGTCAGCTTATATTCAGGCCAATATGATATTCTATGCAAACACACAAAATCAGGAATTTTGTCTTTAACCTTAAACAGGCTACCAATTGTATTATTTAAATGGCTTACATTTCAATACAGGGTTTATATTTAAGGTGGCAAATTCTGGAAGGTTGCCACTTTTGGATGTAACTAGCTACATCAAAAAATTCCAATACATTCACAACATCCCATTTATAAAAAATCAACATGTACGGATTTAACAACCAAGTTCAACTCATTCTTGCCTAAAAACTTTAAAATCAATTTACTCCACACATTATTTGATAAAGCCTATAAAATTTGTTCTAATTATAAATTGTTTACTGATGAGCTGGATTTTTAGCATATACAATGGTTTTCCTTAATTTATTTATTATTGACAACATATGTTATTTAACTCTCCTTGAAATAACAATCAACTAAAATTAACAATACCCAAACAAATATATATTTCAAATTATGGTACCCTTTCTTGGACACACAAGGTTTGAACTGAGACAAATTAACTAACCTACTGAAATGGAAATATCTACAATTTCAAATTGCAAGCATTTTCTCTTCAAATAATACAACTGGTATTTTTTATTTTTTTGTATTGGGGCGTTTACCGCCATTTCCCGCTATATGGTAGCGGATATCATGGCGAGGCGGAATACGAGAAAGAGAAACGGAGACGGAGAAAAGGCACTAGAAAAGGGAGAACAGCGGACTACAGGTGAGAAGCCACCTAAAGCTCAGATAGGATGCGAGATTGGGAGAGGAAGAGGAAAAGACGGTCAAGCGAGAAGAGAGGGCTCTCAGCGAGCATAAGGCGTAAACGTTCGGGGAGGGGGAAATCAGAAAGGAACGGAAAAGCGCGACGACGTACTGACGACAGGGTGGGGCATTCCACAAGGATGTGAGAGACGGTGAGGGGCGACTGGCAGGAGGTGCAACGAGGAGCCTCCTGCCGGAACATAAGATAGCCGTGCGTGAGGCGCGTATGGCGATGCGAAGCCGCGCAAGGACGACCTCTTTGTGTCTGGAGCGGTGGAAAGAGGACACCCAATATGACAGACGGGGGCGGATGGACCAGAGTTTATTTCCGGTGGCATCGTCCCAGGACTGTTGCCACATGCGATCGTAAAAGGAACGAAAGACCTGCACATAGTCTGAGAAGGGGAGCGGGCGGGGGAGGGGAGGCAGCGAGGCGGCGGACCGGGCTAAGCGGTCCGCCGCCTCATTACCGGAAACACCAACATGGGCGGGAACCCAGCAGAAGGTGACCCGGATCCGGTGACAACTGGTATATGTGTATGTTTTATATATATATATATTATATATAATATATATACACACCCTTTTTAGAAAAAAATAAGTGTAAGAAATAGACTGAAGCTGGAACAAATCAATATTTAGAAATACCTCAAGTGGAAATAGGCATACACTCTTTCAAGTGGTAAAGCATAAACAAAAATTGATTGGCAAATTTTTAAGTGACTAAACTGACTTTAAAATAGGCATCTTTCTTCATCCACTAGCAAGATAGGCCTATCAAGGACTATCTGACTGTGATTCAGCCTATTCAGTTAGGCTGGTAACATACAGAAAAAAGAAAGATACTGACCTCAGATTTAGTTGATAAACTTTTACTTTTGCACAGTAAGCTTAATTTAATCCAATTGAATTTTCAGTATTCAAATAGTTTATTCTTCATTTTAAATATAGGATTATGGTATGCAGTACATGAAGGCTCCTTATGTAAATTAATATTGATATATAATAGAACAAGGTAGTCCTGCAAAAGGAGAAAAAATCATTCTATATCTTTATATCTATAGACAACCTTTCCTGAAGTATACTCTTTTGACTTTCATGCCTTCAAAGAAAATTTGGATTCAGTAAAACATTGTTTGCAGTAAAGAAAAAGTTTATTTCACTCTAGAGTGCCAGCTGGGATGATGACACTGACTCTGCTTATTATTGGGTTGTCAAATATTTCTATATTTCTTATATTTTTAGGCCATTCCTATATTTCTGGTATCAGTATTTTCCTATATTTCTGTAATTTCTTAAAAATTATCACTATGGTAATCTGGAATTTTTCTGGAAAAAAAATTTATATATATATATTATATATATATATGAAAAATTATTTCACGAAAGTGACACGTGAAAAGTATTTATGATGAATAAAACCACGAAGGAAAAAAGAAACACAAAGGGGTGCTCAAGCGCTTTCGTCTAATGACATCCTCAGGAACACTGGAGTGAAAGGACAGATCAAGGCAATATATAGGTTAAAAATAAAACATACATACATACATACATATTCACATATATATACATATATATACATATATATATATATATACATATATATAGTAAGCATAGAAAAAATTGTGGGAGGAGCCAACATTTATATGGTCACAGAAGAATAAGAAATAAAAAAATAAATATAAATATAAATTGAGAAAAAATTAATTACAAAATAGTGCCTTAGTGATGTCATTAGACGAAAGCGCTTGAGCACCCCTTTGTGTTTCTTTTTCCTTCGTGGTTTTATTCATCATATATAATTATATATATATATATATATATATATATATTAGGGTGGTCCACTCTTACAGGGGTGGAATTTTTTTTTGCGATTTTTTTATTGCTGGGTTGTAACTTATGAGGATGGATGAGAAAACACCTCTGGGAAAGTTTTATTTGAATCAGTTAATTTGTAGGGGTAGCACATGACACTTGAAGTTTTGGTATAATCTGAAAATCATAGCAAAGTTAATCTTGGTGACAGTACATGACTATTAGGGTAACTAACAATTCCCTCTGCACCTCATTTGATCTTTGTTTTCTCACCCAGTTGCCAGGCTGACTTCAGTGGTTGAGGAAACTGCTTCCTGTAGTTAGCAACAACTTGCAGGAGATACTGCAGTTGTTCCTCATTCCTGGTTGGCAGCCGTTGTATTCATTAATGAGAGCAACCCCCCTCTCTGCATGATCGTTCATGACAGAGAGGTTTGCCACTGATTTCTTCGCTATTTGGTAATCAGGATCACTGTCCCAATCCCACACCTGACCCCAGAGACAACAGCAGTCTTTTTGAGTTTGCTGTTGCTAGTGACTCGATTGAAGCCCCCTCAGCAACACCTTTCCTTCTCTTCTGGCAATCAGGCTTTCCTTCAACTTCCTCCATCGCCTTCACCATTGCTGTTTTAGTCTCTTCAGACACCTCAGGATCGAAAATCGCGAGGCCCACCATCTCCTCCGAAAGATACCAAAGATGACCGCTGAGTTTTTTTAATGCCACTTCCGAAATTTTGGGGTCATGGTATTCCCGAAGACTCTGCAGAAGACTGAGGTCGCTGCGAGGCGCAGCAGCAGCTATTGGCGCTGTCATCCATGCCTGCAGGTAGATGGAAACAGCGAAGACACTGACATCCTTAAGACACTTTTGCTCTCGTGGAGTGAGGGCTGGGATTTGTCCCCTGAACAGCCACATCTTCAATGAATAGATCACCCATCTTCAATGAATAGATCACCTTAGATAACCATCTGGCTGGTGCATGGGGCCAGGTCGCTTGAAGGTGTAGTTGTCAATGCTCCCTCCCAAGAAAATGATGGACAGATCGAGGAATTCCTGATAGTCATCTCGAAAGGATTTTGAGGAGTGTTTTTCCTCAGCAAAGCGGAGAATCCAATCTCTAATGGGGGCCAAGAGTCGATGCACCTCTTCATCATCCCATCGGTGCCGTATGTTCCTGTGTCGATGAAGGTCCATTTGCTCTGAAACCTGCTGAACAATGGAACATCAGGTCCACTCGTTGGGCCATAGCAAGCAGTGAAAACCACCGATCATCACTTCCATGATGTGATGACGGCAGGCAAAATGGAGAAGGTCTTTCTTCAACTTCTGCTCCAACAACACGCACGCTCCATTCAAACGACCAGCATTGGAGGCAGTGGTGTCGAAACACATCCCCACGACAGATTCTTCGAGGCCCCAATCAGTCAATAATTCAAAAACTGCGCTGGCTTGGTGTTCTCCTGATCCAGTTGGTATTTTGGGGACTCCAAGGAGCTGAGATTGACCCGAAAAGGAAGAAATGAGCACAGGCAGCCGATCCACATGCGCATGGTCTCTGGTGTTGAGGAGGTCTGGAATAAGTTTTCCATCCCAGTGGATGATTGCAGGACCGGACTGAAAGGAAGCTTTTAGGCTACTGCAGATCATGATCCAATGTCGTTCTCTCTGCCATTTGATGGAGGTCTGGGTGATGTTAAAATTCATTGGGCTGTGGCCAAGGCTCAATGCAGTCTCTGCTATTATGTAGGTTGCCATCCTGTCCGTAGTGTGTGTCCAATCTAGGGCAGCAGCTAGATTTGATGTTATCACATTCTTGACTCTCTTCACCTGTTTTGGAGGTTGCTTTCCACCTTTTGCCCATTCATCTTCGGTGGAGGATGACTCGTCAGTGACTGAGGATTCTGTTGAGGACACCAATACTACTGTACCCGATGTTGATGCACCTTCATTGACTGCCTGCAATACAATAGAAGAAAATGGACAATTAGTGTTAACGAACAACCTAATCATTGCAATCAAATGAAAGTAGGAATTTGAAGAACAATCTCACCTTTCTCTTTCGCATCTCCTCCATCTTCCTGTGGGCAGCTTGTTTTTCTTTTTCTGCTGTTTTTCTGTCTACTCCCACCATGCATCCCCGTCTTCCAGGCTCTCGCTGGGCCAGCAAGAAGGCCTTGTCTTCTGGGTTTTTGATTAGAGACAAGGCATCAGCATGTGCCATATCAAATAGGTTCCGAAGTGTCTCCTTGAATCCCTCTTCGTTGTACACCTAAATATAAATAATAAATATATATAATATATATATGATAAATGTATTGACTGTTGTACAGTATAATATGTCATACTCTTGAGAAACTATTTTATTTATCATTGATCATCCAACTCACCTGCTTCTGGCTCCTCCTCATTCGTCCTTTTTTTATTTTGATCCAATCTTGGTGAAGGTCAAAGATCTTTTGGATTCCTTTGTATTTTTCCCTTGTCAGGATTCGAGCTTTGTTCCAAAATATTTCAAGTTGACCCCACACTACTTGAGCACTTTCCTTCAACTCCTTCTTGAGATTAGTGTGGTGATGAAGGAAGCATGACAATACTTCTCCACGTGATGGTAATTTGTTTCCAAGAAGCTTGTCCTTCACTTTATCTCCTTCAAGGAGATAAAAGCAAGAGCTTTGAACTTGAGTCATCATATATCCAACCACTAAACACAACCAATGAACACTACACCAATAATCTGTCAAGGAAAAGATGTATTACTGGAACTGGAACATAATATACAAGTAAATCTACTAGGTAGTGCAAAAGTGCAAAATGAAGTACTGTGTGCTACCCCTAAAAAGTGATTGATTTGGGAAAAAATTGGCCAGAGGTGTTTTCTCATTCATCCTCACAAGTTACCACCCGGCAATAACAAAAAATCAAAACTTCAATTTTATGGACCACCCTAATATATATATATATATATCTATCAGGTCGTCCCATAAGTAAAGTTGTATTTTAGATCAGAATTTGAAAGACAAAAAAAACAACCTAAAACTTTTTAATCTAGTATATATTTTCCATCAGAATCAGTGACATTCTGCCAATGTCCTACAAGCTTTTCAATGGCATGTTTATAAAATTCAGGCAGTTTTGAGGCAAAAAATGTACAAAGACTGGTGTGCAGGTCATCTAAAGTAGTATACTGTTTCTCGTCAAGATAGTTTTGCAGACTCCTGAAGAGATGATAATCTGAAGGCGCAAGGTCTGGAGAATATGGAGGATGTGGAAGTTTTTCCCACCCAAGCTCCTCAATTTTTGCAGAAGTGATCCGAGCGGTATGAGGACATGCTTTGTCATGGTGGAACAAGATTCCTTTCCAATTAACCAAAGAAGGTCTCTTTTCTTTTAGTGCAGTATTCAATCGAACCAGATATTGACAGTAGACTTGAGTGGTGATTGTTTGGTTGTGTGGTTAAGGTTTCAAAGTGTATTAAACCACCTTTATCCCACCAAACACTAAGCAACACCTTCCGAGGGTGAAGATTTGGTTTTGGCTGTGGTGTCGCTGGTTCTCTGGCACAAACCCACTGTTGATGGTGCTTGACATTTTGGTACAGTATCCACTTTTCATCACCAGTCACTAAACGGTGCAAAAATGGATCTTGGAGTTCACAGGAATGAAGACCTGTGCTAATGTTTACCCACAACCTCAGATTGTCAACCAACAATTCATGTGGCACCCATTTTCCTAACTTAGGCACTTTCCCCGAGTTGTTGCAAATGTTGATGGATGGTGGACGGGGATGAATTGAGTTTCTGGGCCAATTCTTCGACAGTTGTTGAACAGTCTTCTTCAAGTGTGGCTAACAGCAGGTAATCATCAAACTCAGCAGGGCATCCAGAGCATGCTGCATCTGTCAAACAGCAGTCACCATTCCTAAACTTTTGAAACCATCTTTGACATTTCCTCACATGCAGAATATCATTGCCATAAACATCCTGAATGTTTCGCATTGCTTCAGTAGCGCTATTCCCTTTTTGAACTCGTAAAGCATTATATGCCTGATATGCTCTTCTGATACCACCATGTTTATGAGGAGTTCACATAAAGCAAAACGCACATCTTCACTGGTCAAGGTCTGTAAAGTATGTAGTGAAACACACTAGATCTCCTCTTAGATATAACCTTCAGAAAATTTATGCTTAAACCGAGTAGGACTAGTTTAAACTTAATCTATCATAAAAAACAACATTACTTATGGGATGACTATATATATATATATACATATATATATATATATATATATACACTATATGATCAAAAGTATTCGGACACCGCATGGTTTTGGGAAAATGGTTTTATTATGGCATTTAGTAACCAGTAGGTCCACCCTTTGCTTTTATTACAGCGTCAACACGTCGAGGCATACTTTCCACCAGTTTTCGGTAAGTCTGTGCAGGAATGGCTCGCCATTCCTTGCAGAACTGATGCAAGAGATGCAAGTGAAGCCGGGCGTGGTGTGCGGTTTCGTATCCGTCGCTCCAGTTTGTCCCATGTGCTCGATTGGGTTGAGATCGGGGCTCTGAGCAGGCCAGTCTAGCAAATCCACCTTATTTTCACGAAACCAGTCCTGCACATGCCTTGCAGTATGGCAGGGAGCTCGATCCTGTTGAAACAAACAATGGCCATCTCTGTAGTATTGCCACAGTGTAGGGAGGGCCGAATTGTCCAGAACGTCGAGATAAACGTCAGCGTTCATGGTAGTGGGTATAACAACCAACGGGCCGAGCCCTAGCCAGGAAAAACAACCCCATACCATGATGGACCCTCCACCGAACTTCACCGTTGGACGTACACAGTCAGGAAGAAGCCATTCTCCGGGCTGTCGCCACACCCAAACACGCCCATCAGACTGGAAGAGTGAATACCGCGACTCGTCGCTCCAAAGAACAGTTTTCCAGTCCTCCACGGTCCAGGAACGACGGGAGACACACCAGGCCAAATGAGGCGTGGCATTAACTTTTGTAATCAGTGGCTTGTGTACAGCTGCTCTACCATAATAACCGAGTCTGTGCATCTCTCTGTGGATAGTTACAGTACTAATGGAGGTACCGGATGCTCTTCCTACCTCCTCAGCGATGGAAGTGGCAGAGGACGTGCGGGACTTCTTGACATGTCGTACCAGACTTCTTCTATCACGTTCCGTCAGTTTGCGTGGTCATCCGGAACGTTTTTTCGCGTTAGTTGCACCATCGTGCTTCCATCTCATGATAACATCCGCTACAGTCGACTTTGGTATATCCTGTTTGGCTGCAATGTTTCATATAGAAACATTACTTAAATAACATCCAATGACGAGTCCACGTTGGAACTCGGAGAGTTCACGTCCGCGCGGCATGGCTTCACAACAGTTACTGATAACTTAACAGAACACCTCAGCATTATAGTTTCACCACGCTTTTTCCCAGCATACCTTTCGGCGAAGGTGATATTGCAGAAATGCGGATTTTCCGGGGTGTCCGATACTTTTGATCATATAGTGTATATATATATATTATATATATAATATATATATATATATATATATATCAGGGTGTTTCAGGTCGACCCTAGAAATATGGAAATTGGTGGAATTTGTAGCAAGTAGGTAGTAATTCAATGTTTCAGGTCAATTCTATAAGAAGTGATGAAGTATAATATGTTGTTTTATTGTTATTATTGTTTACATACAATACTATACAAGATAGGTTCTACATGTTCATGTCATTACAAGTGGTTTACATGCATAAATGTTCAAATTGAGTTCCATCTGCATTGATGCATGCCTGCATCCGGTGTTCAACACTGTGGCATACTTTTCCACACAAATTGTGTGGGAGAGAATGAATCTCAATCTTGATTTTCTCTTGAAGATCCAGTAGATCTTTGGGCTTCATCCTGTACACTTGTTCTCTAATGTAGCCCCAAAGAAAGAAATCCATAGGGGTGAGATCAGGTGCTCACTGGCATCTTAATTGGACTGTGTATTCCAATCCACCACTGTGGAAATGTCTGGTTGAGAAATGCATGAACATTAGGGTGACAACTTCTTATAGGGATAAAATTTGAAATTCAAAAAAATTTGCCGGCCATTTGTCCAATGCTGCCACCCTATGAGGAAACACCGTAGACGAAATCTCATGGAATTCGGAAAGCATTTAGGGGTGCCTCGAGTCACATGAATGAAACTGTCGCGCGGAAGAAATTAATTTCAAGAATGAACGAGTTTCGACAACGCTTCAAAAACAAAAATGTTTCGAGAATGCAAGTGTATTATATAATTTAATAGAATTGTTTCCTTTATTTCATACTATAGATTATGCAAATCGATTAATTTATTTCACTAAATTAAAATTTTCATAAATAAATCGTTAAATAATATGTTGTGTATCAATCTTTGGATGATCAGCTTTTGGTGCTTCAAGTTCATTTTGCATACGACTGCCTGACTGAAAACAATGCTTAGAAGTTCCGAGAAGCTCTTGGGTGTACCTAAGCTGACATCAGGAACGGGTGAGTCATCGCCTCGGTGGTACATGCTGCGCTCAAAGAATGGAATGTGTCAGAAAAGGTATCAGCTATGAGCTTCGACACTACAGCTTCAAATACTGGTTACTTGTCTGGGGCATGCGTAATTTTGGAGCAGAAACTCGGCCGCCGACTCTTATACCTTACATGTCGCCATCACATCCTAGAACTTGTCGTTGAGAAGGCGTACATGGAATGCATGGGACCATCATCTGGTCCAGATATCCCCTATTCTCCCACTTCAAAGAGACGTAGAATACAATTTGCCAAGATAAGTACAAGACCCTGTCAGACCTTCCATCGAGTTTGAATGAGAATCGAGAAGAACTGATCGCTTGCTGGAATCTATATCTGACAAAACATCAGCCGAGGGATGATTACCGTGAATTCTTGGAGTTGTCAATTACAATCTGGAGGTAATTTACCTAACTTTAGGTTTCGGCGACCTGGAGCACTTCACCGAGCACGTTGGATGGCAAAAGTAATTTATTCATAAAAATCCTGCTGCTTTCCCATCAGTTCAGACTTACAACTCGTGAAATGTCTGGCTTAAAACGATTTGTATTTTTTGCCCTGGAGTTATATGTCAGCACGTGGTTCACGGCCAGCAGTCCTTCATCTGCTCCCGCGAACGATTTGAAGCTTCTTCAAGACCTAGCAAAGTACCACGATGAAAGATCTCAGCATCCTGCCTTAGTGTCCTCGGTCGTCACTTATGGTACCTCAGCAAGTACTTGATTGGTCTCGCACTCTTTGATAAAGGTATCAATGCAATGACGAAAAAGAATATCGCTCGATCAATCCTCGAAAAAGAAGCTGCTGAAGATCCTTCAAAGCGAACCCCAATACCTGCTGTTTCTTCCATTTCAACAAAGCAGCTCTCGGACTTTGCCTCGAAAGGATCAAAGCTTCTCTTTGAACTTCTAAAAATTAATGATGGCTTCTTGTCCAAGGAACCAGAGACCTGGCCGGACGACGAAGATTTCAAGACTGGTTTGACTATAGTTGAAGGACTAAAAGTCGTCAATGACATTGTGGTGGGATTCGGAGTAACCTAACGGCCGCACCACGAATAAGAATTTTTTCTTTTGTTTAAGAACTCCATGAAACCAGGCTGCTTACCTTGAAGGGTTGTTGGATCCAGGCTCGCTGCCCAGACCTCCGACTCCACGACTGCTGGCTCCCGCCACCAACAGTTTCTTACTTGCCAGAATAGCTTCCTTCTGTTAGTGGTTCACTATCTCCAGCATCCCCTTCCTAACAGAACTTAAAGTTCCCTTGGTCCAATAACGGTCTTCAGCCTCAGACAAATCCAGCCTGACTTTAGTTTCCTCTGTTATGTTCTTTATTTTCTCTTGTCAAATTACCCTCTTAAACTATATTTTTTATTATTTATATTTCCACACATGCGCCAATTGGTTCCCTCCACTTCTCAAAACTCGAGTTTTGACACACACGCCGACACTTTTAAACCTCAGAAGCGTCTCTTTTACTAAATTTGTTTATTCTTCTTTTCATTATTTGTTTGTTCATTAAAATATTAACAATTTTGTACTTTATTATTCATTTACTAACAGGGTTTAACAAGCAACTGTCCAACTCTCACTCTTTTTCCCATACTAATTTAATAAAACTGTTTTATTCCTCATTCCTTGTTTACAAGTTTAACATTTCTTTATATAACTTATTGTTTAGTCTTTTCATTCATTAAAATATTAACATTAACATATCTTATAACATTATTTCTTTATTTATTTGTTTGCTAATATTAAAGTTAGTGTACTTAATGTTTATTATTTATTATCTTAATGCTTAATAGTTTACTACATCTTTCTAATTTCCTATAACAGTTATCATTCCTATTCATTATTTGTTTGCTGGAAAGAGAGAGAGAACCATTAAAATCCTTTCTATAACAAATATTTCATTCAAAAATCAAAGAAATTTAATATATAAATAATAATAATCAAGGCCAGGGGGAAAGGGCTGAGAACTAAAAGGGGAAAGGGTTCACCCTCCACATCTTCCCCCCCCCAAGCTCCTTTCCACCTGTCTTGCCATATAGCCTACACACCTACTATATTACCCTAATATGGTTCTCTCTTCCTTTCCTTACAATTTTTATACCAAAATATTTATTAACAAATTATTTATATAGATACCCTCTTTTTTTCGAAAAATAATTTTTTCCATTTTCAAATATATATATATAATTTTTTTTTTTATTTTTTTTTTTTTTTTTTTTTTTTCAAAAATAATTGTTTTCAATTTTAAATCTTTTAAATCATTAATTACATACATGGCTATCATAAGAATAACATATTTACAAATTTACTTTATAAATCATTCATTATTTATTTAAATTATAATTCAGTTATTTAATAATCTTTATATTTAACAAATACAGTAAACATTCAAACATTCAATATTTAGGACTAACAGCTGGCTAACAATTACTTTCTCTTTAATAATTTACGTTATACTAAAAAATATACCTATAATTTCATTTTTTAATCTTATTTACAATAGTTATTTACAATAGTTATTTACAATACCAGGAATGAGGTTGAAACCTGCAAAGTGGCAAATCACCAGAGGCAGGGATCAGCAGGTCTGGGAACTCACCCAGGCACCTTCCTCCTCCAAGCACAGCCCAGCTTCTGGCCTCAAAATGTAGGCTGCCACCTGGTTGAATTTCCAACCACTCACTCTTTCACACATCATACAATACTACTATTTTTTTTTTTTTTTTCCTACAGAACACTACACCAATACTTTATACTACATTACCATCACCACTCCCTAAACACTGTTGCACTTTCTCTATCATTCTAACCCATCTACTTTTAATATCTTCTCTAATACTACTTGTTAATTCTACATCTAAGCTTTTATTCAACACATTTTCTTCTATCTCAAGCAATAACATTCTCACTTCCTCACAAAAATCAATCACATTCATTCTCTCCCTCATTCTTTCATTTATACTTCCTTCACCTCTATCTACTCCCCATTCATCCCTCACACTTTCCATTAAGGTCACAATACTTTGCTCAGTTACACTCCTTTCTCTCTCACATACATTTTCCCTTTCACTCTCAAGAATTGTAAATCCCACACTCTTAATGCCCCCTCCCTGACACAATCTTTCCACTTCTGAGTGAAGAAGATTTCCCTTCTTCTCCCCTTCTCCTCCACCCTCGGAAAATCCCAGAAAAGAAAGGCCCTCAAGGTCTGAGACCCCAAAACCCTCAAACGAGAATTCCCCGGATGGACCAGGCTGGCACCATGAACCACCAAAGTCCCGAACATCCCATTCTAACTCTGCCTCACCCGCGGCTGTTCCAGAGTCCAACTGGGAATCCTTCAGCTCATATACTTCACCTATCTGCCTGGCTTTCTCACCTTTCATTCCCTTTCTTCTCACCTTTTTCTTCCTTTTTGCCCGCTTTGACACAATCAAGAACTCCAGATCTGCATCCATCCATTCATCCTGGATTCCCATCATGTTCTTGGTTTCTAGCGCTTTCTTTTGTTCCATCCTCTCACACATATCATACATTGGGTGACATACGATGTACTCCGGAGGTATTCGCCATTTGCGCAACTGCCGATGATGTGCTCTTACTTCTTCACACTGTCCATTCTCTTGCTCCCTCTCAATCACATACGTTACCCCATTCTCCCATACCTTTTTCACCACAAATGGACCCTCAAACTTTTGCGCCAACTTATACTCATTCCTTCTTCCAGCCTCATGCACCTCTTTCAAAACAAGCTCACCAACACCAAATGACCGAAAATGCACACCAGCCTCTCTCCATCTATCACATGTATTCTCATTTAATCGTATATCCTTTTGCACAAACCTTCCAAATGTAGACACATACCTTCTTGGGGAAGTTTGAATGGCTGAGTGGTATGTCGAATTGTAGCACCAGGCAACTCTTGCCAACTCAGCATCCCACTCAGCCCCTTCCCCAATACATACACGCAGCATTTCACTTATCGTTTTCACCGTTCTCTCAGCCAAACCATTCGAAGCAGACATATACGGAGTTATTCTAACATGCTCTATCCCATTCTCACTCAACATTCTCTCAAAACTAGCACCCCTAAACTCAGGCCCATTATCTGTTAAACACTTACGCGGCCTTCCAAGCATCATTGGTAACATACTCTCTCTCATCACTCTCGCAACATGCTCACTTGTTTTATTCTCTAACGCAGCAACATACACAAACTTACTCTTGTGATCGACCCCTACTAATATTCCAACTTTCCCTCTACTCGTTCTCGGCATACTCACAATATCAACCACCACAAGCTCCCACGGTTCTTTCACTTCAATCTTTCGCACTGGGGGGCGGCTATGCTGGGACTGGTATTTTCGCTTTTGGCAACTCTCACAAGTAGTTGCCACTTCTGCAACAACCAGTCCCAGCCTAGGGTGGAAAACCATTCCTTTCATCAATTCCCATAACTTGTTTTTTCCCACATGCCCATACATCCTATGTGTAATAATCACCAATCCTACCATACCCTCAAATGTCATCACTGGCACACTCTCTGTCTCACCCACCTTATTTACCTCATATAATATAGCACTCCCATCCATACAGCCAACTTTTTCGCATACCTTTTATACTCTTCCACCTCTTTTGACCACTCTCTCACATCTGTACCATTATACACATATTCTCTCAACTTGCATATCACCTCATCTCCCTCTTGCATATCTAAAATATCTTCATCTCTCAACACTTCACACTGGTCTTCCACCTCTAACTCAATTGCTCCCACTAACACAGCATCTATACCTGTGCTCGGAAACATTCCCATACTGACCACATGCTCTCCTTCTCTCATTACTGAGCCCTGACCAACATCCACACTCAAGTTCATATTCTCAAGGAAATCAATCCCAGTAGAAAATCCCAGGGCATTGATTCCCCTTTCAAGACTATGAACTTGTGCTCCCATACCTCTTTACATGCACCTAATCCCACCCTCAACTGCACAGCTTCATGTGACGCGACTGTTCCCCCTCCGATACCACGTATTCTCACACCCACTCTTTCTCGGGATACAGGCACATTCTCTTCATCTAAATCACACAACACTCGCTCATTCACCAGACTGATTTGGGCACCTGTATCCACAAGACCCCTGTAGAGCTCAATAGGACCTTCTGGAACCCTTACAGGAACCACAGAAGGGCTGAGCTCTACCTCATCCACACAGTCACGTATCATCCATGGCCCCTCTAACATACCTACTTCCATACAACCTTCTCCCTCTGACTCTCTCTGTGCAGCTCTAACTTCATCCAAAACCCTTTCCAAATTTTCACCTGGCACTATGCTTTTATACCTCTTCCTTTCACTCACCCAATTGTAATGTACACCACTAATACACTGCAAATGCAAAATCAGGGCTCCTTTCTCCTCGATCCTTTCATCTTTATACACAATCGGACAATCATTACCATAATGCACATACACTTCAACACTAAACAATGAGCTGACCACCATGAGGACCTCTTGAAAAGGAAAAATACCCGGGCTCCCCATGGCTTTCAGCTCACGTACATAATTGCGGACCTTACAAACACCCATCCTTTCTGGTTTCTTAATCGCTTCATTCATAACCAAGGTCCGCAATTCATTCACACTCCCTGGTATTCTCATTTTTAACCCATCCAATTTCAAATCTTTCAACCCATACCATACACTTTCAAACAAACTGTCGCCACCCCCCCTACTTTCATGCAACTTTACTATTCCCACTGGCAAATACTCAGGGTCGACCACCTCTTTCTCACACCTTTCATTCACCCCAGGCATTCTTGACATAAGGTCAGCCATACAATTCCTCTCCCCTGGCACATACTCAATCTTATAATCAAACTCACTCAACTCAAGCAAAGTTCTAGCAATTCTTCCATCCACAACTTTCATTCTCTCCATATATACCAAGGGCTGATGATCAGTCTTTAAAATAAATTTCATTCCATACAAAAATGACTTGAAAGCTTTCACACAAAACCTCATTGCCGCAAGTTCTCTCTCAATTGTACTGTACTTTCGCTCTGCCTTACTGAATGCTTTAGATACATACCCAATTACTCTCCTTCCTTCCTGTCCTTCCTCTCCCTGCAACTGGCACAAGCACCCACCCATACAAAATCCACTCGCATCTGTATACAATTCTAGCAAACTCGCTCCTTCACTCAGGTCCGGATAAGCCAACTCCACATCTTTCGCTGCTTCCACTCTCAATTGCTCAAATGCTTCATTCATCTTCTCCGTCCACACCAACTGAGTACTACCTTTCATTCCAGTCACTTCGGTCAGGGGTTTCGAAATCCCAGAGCAGCCCGCTATAAATTTCCTCTGAAACTCTACAAGTCCCAGAAAAGATTTAAGTTCACGAACTGTCCGAGGTTTCGGGAACTCCCTGACTTTTTCCATATACTCCCCACTCTTTCGTATACCACTCGAACTCACCTTGTGCCCCAGAAATGCCACACTTTCCCTGAACCACTCACACTTACTTGGTTTCACTCGTAGTCCAACTTCATCCAACACTTGCAGTACCTCTCTCATTATCTTCAGGTGCTCCTCAAATGTTCTGTCATAATCAAAATGTCATCTATAAAACATATGACATTTTCCCTTGCAAACTTACCAAGAACACGATTCATTGCTCTCTGAAATGCAGCAGGTGCAGCTGTAAGTCCGAACGAGAGAGCACGGAACATATAATGATTCCTGGCTGTGGAGAAAGCAGTTATGGGACGAGACTCTGGCTCAACCGGCATCTGGTAATATCCCCTCAATAGGTCCAATTTACTAAACACCCTCTTTCCATGCAAAGAGTATACACTTTCATTTATCAAGCACATCGGAAACCTGTCTTTCACTGTCCTTTCGTTCACCATTCGATAGTCCACACACAAGCGAATCCTTCCATCAGGTTTCCGCACAGGCACTATTCTACTATTCCACGGACTTGTGCTCTGTTCAATCACTCCCATTCTCTCTAATTCCTCACACTGCTCTTCTATCTCATTCATTACTGGTGGGGAGAACCGTCTTGGCCTTTGGTAGATCGGAGTCTCATCCGTTAACTGGATCCTGAAGGGAGGTAGTTTTGTTAAACGGAGGTCATCATCTCCTCGGGCCAATACGCTCCTTTTCTCCCCTGCCAACTGCCACACCTGCATTCGCTCACTCTCACTCAACTGTTCGCCAACAATCACCTCCTTTCTGATTTGTTCAGTCGTCCATTCCTCCCCACATTCTTGCCCTCGTTCATCCGTTTGTATTCCATTTTCTCCCTCCTCACATACTTCCTCAATCACTGTATATGCTCTCCCTATCACATCCCCCTCATTTATTCTCTTTCGCCATGCACCCCCATCTTCCCTAGCTTGCACACAAATCCATGGGTTACTCTCATCAATTATACCATCATACACATGCCCAACTCTTTTCACTTTATACGATGCATCCATACCATTCACAAAAATCATGCTTCCCTGCCTTTTTCTTCTATCATCACTCACTGGCCACTCAACATGCACCAATGCTGGGGTTCCCTTTTCCAGATTTACACTCTCAGATGCTCTCACCTCATACCCTTTTATTACCCGCATCCAATCCGATTCACTTCTCCCCACATAGAATTCACACTTACCCAACTCATTTTTCCACTCAATCATACGTCTAGCAGGATGGATCACCAATTGATTCTTTTTCAAAAACTCATACCCCAGAATCATGTCATACTTTTCACTCTCCTTATCAACCACATAAAGCACACATTCTTCCATTTCACACCCCATCACTTTCACTTTAATCTGCACCTCTCCCAACACTCGTACTGGGATGTTCCCAACCCCTTTAATTTCCCCAGTTACTCCCCAATTCACTCTTCCTAATTCATTCTCTTTACACAAACATCCAATTCCTTGCTTACTTATTAAATTAGGTGAACATCCTGTATCCACTAATGCCCTCCATACACTCCCTCCCCATTCAACAGGAATAACCATACACTCTGCCTTTTTCTCACTCGCTCTCACTTCCTTATTCACTTGACACCATCCTGCTAATGCCTCAAATACACATTCATCATTCAGAGAAGCAGGGACCCCAACCCCAATGAGAGGCCCCTGCCCTATGCGTTTCCCATACTGGGACCAGCCTCGCCATTTCCAGTGACAGCACCCCCTTGAGGGCCCTGCCTCTGAGGTTGAGGAGCTGGCATGGCTGACACTGGCCGATTTCCTGCATGAGAGACAGGACTCCCTCCCGCCAGTGCCGGAGCACCCTGCTGTTGGGCTTGACAGAACCGGGCAATATGCCCAAAGTTCCCACATGCCCTACATTCATACGCCATGTGTCCCATCTGCCCACATGCAAAACACGCACCCACTCTTCTTCTACAGGTCTCTATACTATGTCCCCCTCTACCGCAATATGCACACCCTCTCACATTCCCCATATTCCCTCCATTCACTGGCCCTCTTTGCTCATTCATTGTTGACTGGCCTTGAAGCCCTTGCCTTCTATAAGTTTGCCCCAGCATCGGATCATTCATTCTGGGACCCGATGTGGGAGGAGGCCCTGGTTGTTGCATGGCCAACCCTCCATACACCCTTGTGAATTCATTCACAAAGTTAGCCAGCATTTCCATTGGGTTTTGGGCCATGGATGCTTGGCTAACTGGAGGGTGACCTGGCCTAGTATTTCTTAATGCGTCCGCATAACTAGGAAACACAGGTACTTGTTCCTCCCTCATCGCTGTCCCCATTCGCACATCTGCTTCCCTATTACGCCCAATCACACTCTCATACACTCGGTCCTCTAACAATTCCAAGATTTCATGCCACTTCAAACGTGTCCCTCTCACTCTTACACACTCTTTCCTCTTAACATTCAAAAACTCTCTCACACTCTCAGGTACTGTCTCAATCAACTTTCTTACCAACCTTTTATTCTCATCTATCCCATCATCTCCAAATTTCTTTCTCGCCAAAGTTTCAAGTCTATATGCATACAAATCAATACTCTCCCCCTTCTGCATCCTTGCTCTCTCAAAATCATCCTTCTTTCGATATTTCACACCCCCTCTTATTCTTAACACTTGCTCCACCAATCTCTCCCTTAACACCTCATACTTCACAGGCACTCCTGAATTTACAACAACATTGTAAAACTCTAGCAACCTACCTTCCAAACAGTCACCCATCTCTTTCACCCAATACTCAGGAGCGTCTGGATACTTGCTCTTACAATAACGTTCATACTCTTTCAAAAACTCTTGTACATCTCTCCCACTATAAACATTAAATTTTGCAACCTTCGGAATCTCCCTAATTAAGATTCCCTTATGCACTCTTACACCCTCACTCGTATCACTCTCAGTTTCAGTCTCACTCTCACTCTCATACATACTGTCCTCAATGCTGGAATAGAGGGAGTCATCTGCACTAACGCAGCGTTGAACCTTCCGAGAAGCCCTCTTACCAGATGCCCTCCGAGCCCCCTTCATTCCCGCCTTGCCCCTCTTAGCCTGCCCTTCCATCCTCTTACCTTTCTCCCTCTGATCCTCACCCTCAAGCTTCTTCTTACCCTCCTTAGGGGTGGAATGCACCATCACCTTGTAAGGTCTTTCTTCTTTCCCCTCACTCACGCTTTCACTCCCTTCTCCTTCCAGGCCCCTACTGCTACATCCTTTAGATGTGCCCCTTTCTTACGACCAACACCTTACTATTTTCCCCTTCAAAACCCCCCTTCCCTTCCTTTTTCACTTTCCCATCAAGCTTGCCCTCCAACTCACTCATTCTCTTAACCATTGCCTTTAACCCATCATCCATCTCTTTCTTACTCTCAATCATTCTTTCTTCCATCTCTTGACGACAAACTACTAATTCTTTACTCTGTTCCTCTAATCTACTCTGCAATTTCCCCAAAACATTCTCTAATTCTGCCTTCTGTAACTCTAACTGATGGTTCCTAGCCTTTTCTACCTCTAATGCCTCCTCTATCTCCCTCAACCTCCTTTCTAACTCCTCCTTGGTAGGCATCTCTAAAGATGCTACCCTACTTCACTTCTACTCTATTACTACTACACCCAACCTACAACTACTCTTTCACTCTTCTTCTATACAACCCAACCAGGAAACAACCCACTTTTCTGAGTGGAAGTCCCTGTTCGGGCACCACTTATTTTATGTGGTGGGATTCGGAGTAACCTAACGGCCGCACCACGAATAAGAATTTTTTCTTTTGTTTAAGAACTCCACGAAACCAGGCTGCTTACCTTGAAGGGTTGTTGGATCCAGGCTCGCTGCCCAGACCTCCAACTCCACGACTGCTGGCTCCCGCCACCAACAGTTTCTTACTTGCCAGAATAGCTTCCTTCTGTTAGTGGTTCACTATCTCCAGCATCCCCTTCCTAACAGAACTTAAAGTTCCCTTGGTCCAATAACGGTCTTCAGCCTCAGACAAATCCAGCCTGACTTTAGTTTCCTCTGTTATGTTCTTTATTTTCTCTTGTCAAATTACCCTCTTAAACTATATTTTTTATTATTTATATTTCCACACATGCGCCAATTGGTTCCCTCCACTTCTCAAAACTCGAGTTTTGACACACACGCCGACACTTTTAAACCTCAGAAGCGTCTCTTTTACTAAATTTGTTTATTCTTCTTTTCATTATTTGTTTGTTCATTAAAATATTAACAATTTTGTACTTTATTATTCATTTACTAACAGGGTTTAACAAGCAACTGTCCAACTCTCACTCTTTTTCCCATACTAATTTAATAAAACTGTTTTATTCCTCATTCCTTGTTTACAAGTTTAACATTTCTTTATATAACTTATTGTTTAGTCTTTTCATTCATTAAAATATTAACATTAACATATCTTAACATTATTTCTTTATTTATTTGTTTGCTAATATTAAAGTTAGTGTTACTTAATGTTTATTATTTATTATCTTAATGCTTAATAGTTTACTACCATCTTTCCAATTTCCCATAACAGTTATCATTCCTATTCATTATTTGTTTGCTGGAAAGAGAGAGAGAACCATTAAAATCCTTTCTATAACAAATATTTCATTCAAAAATCAAAGAAATTTAATATATAAATAATAATAATCAAGGCCAGGGGGAAAGGGCTGAGAACTAAAAGGGGAAAGGGTTCACCCTCCACAACATGGCAGAGAGGGGAATTGCCTTGATCCAGGCCTTCAATACAAAGATTACGAAGAATGAAGAACAGCGCCAACATCTCTTGCAGGTTGTTGAGGATCATAGGCAGTCTCAGCCTGGTACATTGAAAAAGGGGTATGGCTTGAGGAAAAGCAAGAATTAATGGGTGGTCTACAATTGAATGAAAGACACCCTGGAATATATTTAGTAAATATATTATTTACTTATTACGATTGGAGTATGCCTGCACTTAAACCTTATGAACTAAAACTAACGTTTATTTACATTAATTAAAAAAAATATTAATTTATTTTTACTAGGTAATGAATAATTAATTTTTGTTATAAGGAGAATTATTTACCTCACTTGAGACACCCTTAAATATTATCTGAATGATCTAATATTTACAGTACATTGTTTTCTCATGTAGTAGCAGCATTGAACAAATGGACAATAAAAAACTCCAACTTTCGATTTTTATTGTCACCCTAATGAACATCCAGATGATGTGCCAGTGCACAATCCTGTTGCCAAAAGATTTCATTAATATCCAGGACACATTCAGGAAGAATGAGCAAGACTGTTTTCTAGCATTTCCAGATAATGTTCACATTCACTGTTTCTTCAAAGAAAAATGGTCCTACAATACCATTGGAAGAAATTCCTGCCCAAGCTGTTACTCCAGGAGCATTTACTTGGTGGGTCAGGACAATGTGAATTCATATCACTCATTCGTCAGCCAGACTCTGTACTCATTCGTCAGCCAGACTCTGTACTGAACGGACGCATTTCCTGAGCTCTCTGATTTTGCATCTACTTTTGTATATTGCTGAGAATTTTACTTTGGATAGTTTTTGAATTTTATATACTTGCGTTTAAATTTACATTGTTATAGTTAAGTAATTGAATATTAGTGGTTTTTAGCGATTTAGAAGTTTTCATAGCGTGCCGGCTTAATTTAACTTATACCTGTGACGGTTTAAATTTTTAACTCTGCGATGCCGTCGCAGAAAGCGTCGTGTGTTAGGTGTAGGGTTAACCGGTGGTATTCGGAATTTAAGGATTATAACGGCGGTCCAGTGGCGATTACCGATAGATCAGTTTGTTTCTTTTGAGAGTTCATGGAGGAATTAGTGGACATAAAACGCAGTGTACGTGAGGTAGCGGATAGACTTGCAACGCTTGATGATGGCAGGGTTAGGGCTACGGTTGACGGAAGCCGAACCAATATTAACGTTGAAGATGTTAGTAATTTGAAGGGTGAGGTGCGTAACTTAGTTTCTAGTTTAGGTAGCTTGTCGGGAAGGTTAGATAGAGTTGAGGAAGAGGTTAAGGTTAGTCCGAGAGTAGTAGATAGCGAGGGATTTAGAGAGGTTAAGGGTGGAGCTAGGCCGCGTACATTAGGTGATAGGAATCCCCCCCCTATCGAAGTTTCGAACCCTTTCGCCCATTTGGAAAGGGACGTGAATGAGGGGGAAACTATTTTAATTGGGGATTCTTTAGTGCGCCACATGGACAAAGAATTCGTTAAACGGAATCCAACCAAGAGGAGGAGGGTCTGTCTCCCAGGGGCCAGGGTTGACAGAGTTAGAGACGAAGTGGATAGGGTTGACGTTGCTTCCCGTCACTCAATGTTGGTGACGATGGTAGGAGGCAATGACTCGTATAGGCCCGATACGAGAGTGCCTGACCTTTTGGAGAGATATAGGGGGTTAATTAGGTCCCTGAAGGCGAGGTCAGATAGGTCTTTAGTTCTAGGTATTACCCCTAGGCACGGGTTGGGTCTTAGAATTACATCCAAAACAATATTTTTGAATAATAAATTAGGAGAGATTTGTGCTGAGGCAAGTGTTCCCTTCGTAAAGCTGTGGTCCGAATTCAATGATCCTAGCCTTTTTATAAAAGATGGGGTGCATTTTAATGAAATAGGTAATGCTAGGCTAGGTAGGTTAATAGACGAAAGCGTGCGAAAGCTGTATAGGTCGAAGCCTTCTTTAAACGTTGTGGGTCCAGGAAACGCGGGCCCGACGTGATAAATAGTTTAAAACGCGGGCCCATGGTAAAAAATAACTTAAACGTTTTTTATTGCAACGCGTGTAGTATTAGAAATAAATTAAATGAATTTAAGGTGGTAATTTATTCCGGCAACTATGATATAGTTGCTATCACTGAAACTTGGTTAAATACCGTGACTCGGGACTTGTTGGGGGAACTTGAGATACCGGGTTTTAAACTCTCTACTAATGATGTTACATAGATTTGGAGGCGGCGTTTTGCTGTACATTCGTAATTCCCTTAGGGCTATCGAGGTTAAGTTAGATTTTCCGGCAGCAATTAATGCGATTTGTGTTGAAGTTAGGGCGCGTAGTATTAGTTTTATTTTTGTTGTTGTTTATAGACCTCCCGTTCAACCCCTCGATATAGATACTAGATTTTACTCACTTCTTGGTAATTTTATTGACAATCGGAATAGTATAATTGTCGGAGACTTTAACTGCCCTAATGTTAATTATGAGAATTTTACGGGTAATGAAGAGGGTTTGAGATTGGTTGAGTTTATGGACGATAACTTTTTACGACAGATAGTTACCGAACCAACGCGCGGTGATAATATTTTAGATTTGGTGATGACGAATGGCGAGAATATAGTCGAAGGTTTAGAAGTAGGCGAGAGTTTAGGATGTAGCGATCATCAAATTCTTAGGTTTAAGTTATTGATAGAAAACACTCAGGATAGTAACGTAATAGAAGTCCCTGATTTTCGTAGGGCTAATTTTGATAGTTTCGCGGATAGGATGAGAGTAGTGGACTGGGATAACTTATTTATGGGTAATGACACAAAATTGCGTTGGGTGGCGTTTAAAGAAAGTTTTAGGAATATTGAAAGGGAGTTTATTCCTCGTAGGCCCAAGCGCGCTAGTAATCATGGTAGACCGAAGTGGTGGAGTAGGGAAATAGGAGAGTTTATAAACGAGCGTAATAGAGCGTATAGACTTAGTAAGCGTAATGGCCACGTAGCTAACTTTAATAGATATATCGAGCTTAGATGTCAGGTTAAAAGATCAGTTAGGAATGCCAAGCGTAATTTAGAGATACTTATAGCTGCGGATAGTAAACATAATCCAAAAAAGTTTTTTGAATACGTTAATAATCGTAAGCCGGTAAAAAATACATAGGCCCTCTAGTGGATGTTAATGGCGCTTTGGCTTCTGATGCTCAGGCGATGGCGGGTATTTTCAATAACTTTTTTACGACAGTTTTTACCGTAGAAGACGTAAATAATGTCCCCGACGTGGATGATATCGTTCCATTTAGTAGCGAGACTATTTTGGATGAAATAACTGTTTACGAGGCTGAGATTGCGCATTATATTGATAGGCTAAAAGTTAGCAAGGCTCCAGGCCCTGACGCCTTTTATCCCAGACATTTGAAAGATTTGAAAGAAGTTATCGTAGGCCCCTTAACGAAGATCTTTAATCAGTCACTCGAAACGGGGATTATTCCTGAAGACACTAAATTAGCTAACGTCACGCCTATTTTCAAAAAAGGCGACCGCGCGGTAGCTGGCAATTATAGGCCCATTAGCTTAACGTCAATTGTAGGTAAACTTTTGGAATCCGTAGTTAGGGATCGTATTATCGATCACTTAGAAAGTAGAGATTTGATTAATAGTAGTCAGCATGGGTTTCGACACCATAGGTCTTGTTTAACTAATTTTTTAGAATTTTATAACGAAATAGTGCGCGAATACGATAGGCATAGAGCAGCTGACGTTATTTATTTAGATTTTAAAAAGGCGTTCGATACAGTTCCGCATAGGAGACTAATTGCGAAGGTCAAAGCGCACGGTATACGCGTCAGGTAGCTAACTGGTTAGAAGAATGGCTTCGTGCTAGGAGACAGAGGGTCGTAGTTAATGGTAGTGAATCAGGGTGGTTAGATGTAGGTAGCGGTGTCCCACAGGGTTCAGTGTTAGGCCCATTGCTATTCGTAATTTACATTAACGACATAGATGTAGGATTGACTAGTAACGTGTCAAAATTCGCGGACGATACTAAAATAGGCGGTAAGGTTGTTAACGAGGACGATAGAAATAGGATTCAAGACTATGTAAATAGGATTATGGAGTGGACAGATAAGTGGCAGATGCAATTTAACGTAGACAAATATAAAGTTTTGCATATAGGTTCTCGCAACAATAATTACGTGTATACGATGGATGATAGGGAGTTAGCGAGCGTTGACGAGGAAGTAGATTTAGGCATACGCGTATCTAAGGATTTAAAGGTTAGGAACCAGTGCCTGGAGTCTTGCGCAAAAGCTAATAGGATGTTAGGTTTCATAGCGCGTAATTTCAAATTTAAATTGAAGGATATTATATTGCCCCTTTACAAGTCCCTAGTCAGGCCTCATTTAGAATATGCAGTTCAGTTTTGGTGCCCGTACTTGCGTGAGGATATTGATAGGTTAGAAAGGGTTCAGCGTCGTGCCATGAAACTTATTCCGTCATTGCGCAATAAGCCTTATGAAGATAGGATTAATGAGTTAGACCTGTATTCACTCGAAACTAGGAGATTAAGGGGGGAGCTTATTGAAGTTTTCAAAATCGTTAATAACATCGATAACGTAAATTTGGACAAATTGTTCACTTTTGATAATAGCAATACTCGCAATAACAGATTTAAGTTGCGTGGCAGGCGTTTTATTACTAATATCGCTAAAAACTTCTTTACGTTTAAAGTAATTGATAAGTGGAATAATCTTCCCGCGTCAGTCGTTCATTCTACCAGCGTTAATATGTTTAAGAACCGTCTTGACAGACATTTTAAGGGTATTAGCGTTGTTTAATTTAAATAACAACAAAGTTAGTAACAGAAGCTCTGGTGGTAGTGCTCGGGGATGAGTCTGTTGACGATGAATGCCAGCTTGTGACATGCCAGCATGTGATGCCAGCAATAAAATTATTAAAAAAAAAAAAAAAAAAAAAAAAAATTAGACTAACACGAATGTAGATGTAGCTCATAGCGTAAACTAACCCACTTTTTGTTTAAATTTACCTACTTTTTTTTTTTTTTTTCCTTCTTATCCTCTCCTTACTTTGCATGTCTCTAACTCTTTTCTTGCATGTTTGTAGTTTGCATGGTATGACAGTGAGTTAAGACTGTTTGCATGGTTTGTAAGCGTTCTTATTTTACTTCTTTTCATCTTTCACCCCTCTCCTATTCTCTCCGACTATTTTTCTGACTTGTTGGCAGTGGCCGGCGGATGATGATGGTGAGACACTTTTCCTCTTTTTCTGAATGAATGTTAACCCATGAGTGATAGGTGTTGCTCTTACTTAACCCCTTATTCTCTTCTCTTCTCTTAACCCGCTACTCTTTCCTTTCTCTCGGGCTAACCTTTGAGTGGATCTTAGGGTCTTTGTTAGCCTTAGCTTCTGTAGATCAGTCCAAACAATTTTGTCCAATAACTGTTGGTCCTGTTTTAACTAATCAAGCACAGTGGTAAATTGAGCCTCATCACAGAACATGCACATGATGCAATTGTCAATCGGCATTGAGCCAATTACAAAATTCTAGCCATTGGACACGATCCCTAGGTTGGAGGTGCTGAATGCTCTGTATGTAGTATGGATACATGACTTCTTCATGTAACATTCTACATACTCTCATCTGAGGAATGCTAAGATGTATGGAAATCTTTTGCATACTAACATGAGGACTCTGCTGTACCATCTGAATAATGTTTTCTTGTTTAGCCACATCTTTTTGTACCAGGTGCTCAGATAAAACAGTAATGCTAGGAAATGAACTGCTCTCTCAATCTCTGGAAAACGTTGCTAAACACTCACCAATCTGGAATTCCTCAATTTGAAAAATGTCACTGGTATTCAGCAACAGCAGTAGTAGTATTTCCATTGCAAAATCTGTAAATATACACCATATCAGCATATTCTGCATTTGAAAATGTAAAAGGCATACTGAATGCACAAAACATCAACTGCATGCTGTGAAACACAACACTCTACTGCTTAGTTAGTTCAGTAAGTAACTGTCAATTCAGTTCAAGGTCACGCATGCGGATACTTGAAATTTGAACATCCATGGCTCCATAACCATCAAGAATCAGACCTACTATGGGAAAACTACATATGCTTACAACATGGTATCATATGTGGTACCTTTACTTCTTAATTAAATATCAATTATTAATTAATTGAATTAAATATCTACAAAATTGCCTCAGGATTGGCAACATAGCCTATTGGGAATGAAATTAATAACCATACATAGGCATTAGGCCTGCATGACAAGAAAACCAAATTTATTATTTCATATTCAAAATTCTCCATTGCTGACTCATGAAAATTACTTCGCGAGAAGAGTCAACAAACTTTGCAAAACCAGCAAATAATAAAAGAAAGATTTATATTAGTGGCTCACTCAGAGCTTGCTTATGTTATAGTAATGCTTTAAGCAAGGAAGATGTACTTTATCTTCTATAAGTTCTGAGTGAAATCCTTAATATAAAACCTAATAACTATAAAAAGGATAGGCTTATTCCTTCAGTTACTTAAGTGTAGTGAATGCCTATAGCAAATAAACTGAGAGATCATTGCACCCTACGAACAAAAGCGAGGCCCAATGAAATAATAAGTCGAAGTAATTTCTTTGTTCACCATTAGACAGTGCAAATATACCAAAGGCAAATAACATTAAGGAAGTCCTTTGAAGACCTACATATACCGTACATAACTCTTTAACGAAAAAATGTAGGGTTTTGTCATTAACTCTCCACTGTAATCTGCTGGAAATTTCCAATGGATGAGAGGTAACAAGCAATCAATCCATAGCCCTATAGGTTTTTTCATACCTACACTACCAGTCAAAAGTTTAAGTACACCTACTAATTTCCAATGTTTTGCTGCTTAGCTCATGACAAACTTCAAATGTAAACTTAACAGGTACTAGAGATGAATTTGCTTACCTGGCTTTCATTTCATATTGTATGCTTCAGTGCATCTGCTCTATGCAGTGTGTTGTAACACAGAAGCTTCTTCAAAATAGCTTCCAAAATGTGTTAATTTATGTCTAGCATGCAACCTAAAATTAATGCCATTAGCTCTGCACAAAGGTCCAAAAACAGTTTAAAAGTCTTTACTGGGGTAGTGTGTTTCTTCAGGAGTATGTTAATACACGTGTTCAGTTATTAACATGCACTGCAGGTCTTTACATGTAAAATCCTCTTGGATGGAATGAGCTTATGTGGGTAATCAGGCCAAAAAATTAGGCTTGCACTGAATGAACCCCTGAATCTCATTAAATACTGCATTAAGTTAAGCTTAAAGCTTAGGAATAGAGCTATTTATACTTTAACCCTGCATTAGTGGGGCAAGGTGTCAGTAACTCCAACAGTTAACTGTTGTCATATTTTGCCACACTAATGCAGTGTTAATAATCCCAATGCAGTAAAATATACAGAATAAAAATTTTGAGCACAGCAAAGAATGTCTTTCCTGTAATGTAATGCGTCAGTCTGTCAATCATCTGTAGATTATATAATTCTTACATTAGGCCTCACTTAGAATATTGCATTCAAGCCTGGTTCCCCACCATAGGCATGATGTAGACATGCTTAAAGGCGTGCAACGAAGCTTATCCCTAGCTTAAGAAGATTTGAATACAGGGAAAGATTAAAGGGCTTAGACAAGTTTAGCTTTGGGAGACATTGTTTGAGGGGAGATATGATGTCCAAAATGTTTTCAAGTTTGGACAGTTTAAATGTAAGTAACTTTCTTATTAGAGTCTGATGGAAGAACTTAAGGGCATAATAAAAAAAAATTAGAAAACAGACTTGCAGACTGGATCTATGAAAATACCGTATTTTTTTAGTCATAGTAGTAGATTTTTAGAATGACTTGCCATATGATGTGGTAAATAGTAGTTCCTTAGTTAGTTTTAAGAAAAAATTGAACACTTTCATGAATGAGAAAATTTATAAAGTGTGTAGCTAAATAGTATATATTTTAGCTTAAGTTATGTAAGCTACTTTGGTAGCTCTGTAAATAGATTTATATTAAATAGCTGACTAGAAATTTATATTTTGTAAAACTGATTATAAAATATAGCTTATGACTTGGATAACCCTGATACACCCAAGTGGTTTCATGTTTCCCAAATGAAATATAATGTATGAGTAAAGTGCAGTGGCAGAGTAATCCTTACTCACCAAAATGTTATATCAAGTTTTCCACACAGTTGGCAATGTGGCCACCCAGACCGCAGAAGTAGCAAAATCCTTGTTTTTCAAATTCTAAAAAATCTCTCATAATATGAAAAATTCTTGCACACAATATTTCAAAATTCTGTACTAACATCAGAAAAAACTCGCATTAATTTGTCAAAACTTTTAGTTTAAATTCTCATCCTACATGTTGACTTGAGCTCAAGCAATTTTATAAGGTCATCCCATAAGTAATGTTGTTTTTTACGATAGATTAAGTTTAAACTAGTCCTACTCGGTTTAAGCATAAATTTTCCGAAGGTTATATCTAAGAGGAGATCTATCATGTTTAGCTACATACTTTACAGACCTTGACCAGTGAAGACGTGTGTTTTGCTTTATGTGAACTCCTCAAACATGGTGGTATCAGAAGAGCATATCAGGCATATAATGCTTTACAAGTTCAAAAAAGGGAATAGTGCTACTGAAGCAACGCAAAACATTCAGGACATTTATGGCAATGATATTCTGCATGTGAGGAAATGTCAAAGATGGTTTCAAAAGTTTAGGAATGGTGACTGCTATTTGACAGATGCAGCACGCTCTGGATGCCCTGCTGAGTTTGATGATGACCTGCTGTTAGCCGCACTTGAAGAAGACTGTTCAACAACTGTCGAAGAATTGGCCCAGAAACTCAGTTTATCCCCGTCTACTATTTATCAACATTTGCAACTCAGGAAAGTGCCTAGTTAGGAAAATGGGTGCCACATGAATTGTCAGTTGACAATCTAAGGGCGCGGGTAAACATTAGCACAGCTCTCCATTCCTGTGAACTCCAAGATCCATTTTTGCACCATTTAGTGACTGGTGATGAAAAGTGGATACTGTACTAGAATGTTAAGCACCATTGACAGTGGGTTTGTGCCAGAGAACCAGCGACACCACAGCCAAAACCAAATCTTCACCCTCAGAAGGTGTTGCTTAGTGTTTGGTGGGATAAAGGTGGTGTAATACACTTTGAAACCTTACCACACAACCAAACAATCACTGCTCAAGTCTACTGTCAACAACTGGATCGATTGAAAACTGCACTAAAAGAAGAGAGACCACCTTTGGTTAATCGGAAAAATCATGTTCCACCATGACAACACACGTCCTCATACCACTCGGATCACTTCTGCAAAAACTGAGGAGCTTGGGTGGGAAAAACTTCCACATCCTCCAGACCTTGCGCCTTCAGATTATCATCTCTTCAGGAGTCTGCAAAACTATCTTGATGAGAAACAGTATACTCTTTAGATGACCTGCACCCAGTCTTTGTAAGTTTTTGCCTCAAAAACCACTGAATTTTATAAACATGGCATTGAAAAGCTTGTAGGATGTTGGCAGTGTCACTGATTCTGATGGGAAATATATACTAGATTAAAAAGTTTGAGTTTTTTTTGTCATTCAAATTCCGATCTAAAAAACAACATTACTTATGGGATGACCTGATAGTTAAAATTCTTGCCTGATGCATTAGATGCAAAATTTTTGAGTTAAAACTCACACAATACATCAAATATGCACGAGATTCTTATGGAAAAATCTTCTCTTGACACCATCAAATAATTTGAGCAAATTCTGAAGTTTAGGTGGCCATGACATACACCAAGAAGAGGCAATATAACTTGTCACCTATTGGCATAACAAGTGGGGTTGAATTTAATAATTAGGCCTACTCACAAATTAGCAAGTATCTAGCCTAAATCTTGTGCTTAAATAAACATTCGTATTGAGGCCTACTCTATTATTATTCTGTTTATGGTGCTATCAACTATGAAACATCATTGATGCCAATCTGTCCAAGAGGGCAGATTGGTGTCAATGAAATTTCAAAATATAGATATGAATGGGCTGTACTAAACCAGGGCACTAGGTGGGTAACATTTTGTTAAAATTCCAGAATTTAGACAGTTTGGAGGCAGTCCATAATTACAAACCAAATCTAGCTTAAGCAGCTAATATTAAATTTTGGGCCTGAATATTAGCTAATTAGGCTAGCTTAGGTTGGTTCACTTATTAATTATAGACTGTTTCCAAACTGAGTCTGGTCTGGAATTTTACCAAAATATTACCCACCCTGTGTCCTCTTTCAGAAACCACCCTGGACCTACATTAATTTTATTTTCAGCCAGACTCAACTTTTTTGTTTATCAATGTTGCCTAGCCAAAGCCTCATCCAAAACCCCATAAGCCTAGGTCCTTAGACCAGTGGTCTCCAAAGTGGGGTGCGCGAAGAAAATTTGATGATTCTGATTTATCATTGTTTTTTCATAGAAAGTTTTTCAATTTCAAGAAGATGACCAAGAAAGAAAATACTCACTAACACAGTCATTCCTAGGAATTTGCGAGATAGTATCTGCGATATCGCTTACTTGCGATTAAAATTTAGCAAACTAAATATCACAATTCGAGATTGCCGCATTATTTTGTAAAATAACAGTTGATTGACATCAGGTAAGATAAGTTTATGAACCAAATTTCAACAGAAAACTGTGCACAATTGGTGGATTGGATTAAAAAATGAGTACCCAGATTTAGTAAGCACAGTGAACGATGCACTCCTTCCATTTGGATCTATATATCTGTGTGAGGTGTCTTTTTCTGCTATGATAGGTATTAAAACCAAGAATCAAAATAAACAACTTGGAACCAGACCTTCAAATTGCTGTATCACAAAGTGTCAAACCAAGATTTCAGAAATTATGAAGCACAGTCAGCCACATTGTTCTCATTAAATTATATTGGTAAGTATATCTTCACCTTATTGTATTTCTGTTGTATACTATTAACTTACTAGTAAATAATGATATATATATATTATATATACAGGCATCCCCCGTTATACGATCGTTCGGTTTATGATTTCCCGCGTTAATGATTTTAAAAAAGTACCCCCATCTTTCAATTTACGATTGCCTTATTTCGCGTTAATGATCTCCAACTTGAAAGCATGTCTCAGAAAAGGCCAAGTGCTGGTGCTTCGGGTATTGCTAAGAAGCCTCGCAAGAGTTTGAGCTTGGAGGTTAAGCTTGACATTGTCAAGCATCACAAGAATGGACAAGGGGCTAATTCGATAGAGAAGATTCTTGGACTGGCTCAGTCCACTGTGTCAACAGTGATCAAGAATTCCGACAAGATCCTGGCAGCTGGCGAGAATGTGTCGTCGTTATCTGCCAAGAGGATAATGATTTCTTACTTTCAGACACTTTTTGTACATAACAGTAAAATATATAGCAAAATAATAGTGGAATCTGCAAATTTTGGGGGTCTTCCAGAATGTTTGAGAACGTATCCCTATTTTTCCCATAAGGCCTTCAGTTCAATATATGATGGGGTTTTTAGGGACACATCCCAATTGTATAACGGGGGATGCCTGTATATATAATCTTCATGTTCATTAGGGGTGCGTGTTATTTATTTTTGCTGATTAAAGGGTGCATGATCAAAAAAGTTTGGAGACCACTGCCTTAGACTACTGAAAAAAGTTGAAGGTAAAACTTTTTATGGTAATTCTTTACTTCAACACACCATAGCACCCAAAGAAAACAATATATATTTCTATTTAATTAAGGTGCAATAAATCCAAATATAATGTTCATTTTTGTTGCAAACAAACACTTTGCCTGCACTTACCTAACTTCATCTGTGACAAAAATGAACATGATATTTGACTTACCACACTTTAGTTACCTAAAAACATTATACAGTATTGATTTTGTTATTGGTTATGGTGTGTTAAAGTAAAGAATACCCCTTTTTATTTAGTCTGTTAAAAAAAAAAATTATATATACTGGTATCTATATAAACATTAAGTCATGTAACATATGAACAAATTGAACATTGTTGTGGGAAAACTGGAGAACCCACCTGGATTTGACTCTGGAAACAGTTCTTCCTATGGTAGGAATCCAATTCTACTGGCCCGCCACAAAGTACATATGCAAAGTGAATAATAGACTGGAAGGCAAGAGATGAAGCTGGACTCAGATCTTTTCCCAAGCAGTACGCTGGACAAAGTGAGTAAGGACCAGTCACAAAAATGTCAATCAAGCAGGAAGAGCAAGACCACCACAGTGCATTAATGAGCATATAAAGATGATTTATGTACAAAACCCTAGAATTCTAAATAACTTTCTTAACCTTTGGAGGGTCTTACCTTTCTAGATTTTGAGTTTTATCTGGACAAGACAACGTGTATAGGCACTTAATGAACTCACATGCAGTAGCTTAATTAAAGGTTTATAAGCCAAAACATACTAGCAATGCTTCAAGAAATTTGGACTCATGCACAATACTGGATTGTCTGCCTAGAATGAGCACTTAAGTTCTGAATCCTTACCCTAGTGCTAAACTTCAAAAACATATGTTCTGGCTTCAGTAATGGACTATGATTTTGCCTTTTCTTGAGTTCAACAGGGACTATTAGGGCTAAATACTGGACTAGATTTTAACACTAGCCCAGAGCTATTTCTAGTAGGATCATAGGATGCCCTATTACAATGATTTAAGCACTTTTGCATGAATTACAGTATCTGCCTATGGCCTTATGCTTCACTAGATTGACTAATTAAAACTCTTAACTAGATGCTGCAAAAGCTGAGTGGCTAGAAAGAAAAAAATTTAAAAATAAAAAAGACTTGAGAAATGAGAATCAGCAAAACCCTACAACATCTAATTTTAATTGATTGATTGATTGTTTGTTTAAATTTTTATATGGAAGAACTCAGCTAGTAAAGCTATTCACATCCTCCAAGACCAAAACACCAAATTCTATGGGAGAACTTCCACTCTTCCTACATCAAGTACAGGGTCTATTATTATCAGGATGAGATAGAAAGAGAAAGCACACCATAACCCTCTTCAGTTCTGGGGCCAACTCCAGAACACTCAAAGGGATGAATATGAGGCATGTTAGTACTACTAAACATGAACTGATAAAAATGGAACCAAGTACTAAATCAACAGAACAGCCAGATGGAGTAACTAGGAGGTAACTGATTAATAAACCTGTGGAAATGGAATTCAGTATACAATGCAAGATTTAAAACTCTCTCAACCACCCAGATGCCACTACAAACTTGAATACTTGGTTCATAGTGAAGTTTATCAATGGGGGAGAAAAGCTACCCCCACCTAAAAGGACAGATAAAGCAAAATCCCCAACACCATATTGCAAAAGAGAGGATCTTAATTTTTTCCTTTTCTTAACATGGACAAAAAGGAGAGAAATGGGACAGTGTCTCTGGTAAATTACAACTAACACATAATAGGGAGAAGGCAAGTCCAATCCAGTGCAAGTAGGCCTGAAGGCCTACATGGCCAGAATGGAATCTAAATATTATAGAAGTTTTATAGTGAGAAGATGGTACAGGCCAATTTCTTGTGCCCCAAGAAGGCTTAAATGTTCCATAAAGAGTTGAGTGCCATAATTTCTCCCATTGGGTTTTGTAATCATTATGCACTGCCACTTTAGCTACTGCAAAACCCTCACCTGGATGGAAATATACGGTAGTGAAGTAGTAGCAGGGATGGAATGAGCATCCCTGGCCAGTGTACAGGCCCGTAGCCAAGGGGGGGAGCAAAGCCCCACCTGGAAAATAATATGCCCCCCCTGGGAAAAACCAACCGCAATGGTGTTCCATGCTACAAAAATGCCAAAGCCAACTTGTTTTACTTGCCTTTGAAAATAAGAGAATGAAGCAAATAGACATGTTTGAATTCCTAAAGAATTTCACTAAAAAAACTCGCCACATACAGTTATTCTAAAATTAAAAAACTTATACTTTTATTTACACTAAATTTAGACTAAATATTGTATTCTATAACCCAATATGCCTATCTATATGTATCAGTTTGATCATTTTTTTATTTAGCCTACAGTGTTTTACTCGTTATAGTTTTGAATGCAATTTTCTGCAGTATATTTCAATATTCACAAAAAATTACATTAAATTTTTTCATTGTCCCCCCTGTCAATTTCTCTGCCCCTCCTACTGATTTGGTCTGGCTACGGCCCTGCCAGTGTATCAACCATCTCATTACCTTTAATTCCAACATGGCTTGGAACCCAATGGAAGGAAACCAGAATTCCTAAAGCAGAGAGGGTCTTCAGTAAAGCATGAATAGTAGTAGTTAGGGCCAGATATGTAGTGAGTGTGGGCGAGTTGATCAGGTGAAGAGAGGTCTGGGAGTCTGTAACTATTAGGACATTACAAGCGTTACTTGTGGATACCAAATAACTCTGCTGCCTGTATACTATGAACGGGTGATAGTTTCCAGGAAAAACACCTATTATCATTTGAGACAAAAACAGCTGATGAACAACATGGCCCAGGCACATCTATCTTAGACCCATTGGTATAAATATACAAGTAATCTGGATACTTCTCTTCCAGGTATGCTGTGAAACACTGCACAATCACTTCTTTGGGAACAGGGTGTTCATTAGGGTGGCCCAAAAATTAACTGAAAAAATAAAAGTTTGAATTGCTATTCTCTACAAAGCTATTCCTGTTCCATATCATAAAAGAAGCCTTCATGCAAAAAATCAGGAAGATCAGCCAATATTTGGAGGTCACAACCACAAGGTAAAAATATCTAAATTCCGTAATTTCAGTAATTTTGGGTCACCATTATGTTCTACAATAAATATTTGCCAAGCAACACCACTGTGCACTGTAAACCTATATCCAAAGAATCACTATATGATAGCAATGCACTCTTCCCACTAGCTCAGTTGGTCACCAAGTCCCGGCAGGTGTAGACGTGTTTTTGTTGTGTTCCTGCCATCTGAGTTACGCCGCGCAGTGAATCACACCAATAAGGCAAGTTAAACTTTTCACCAGTGGTGGACACTATGCTTACTTTTTCTGTCATTCATTTACTGCACTGACCTTGATAAGCAATTTGGAACAATGAATTGTTTATTAAAACTGTTAAAAAAAAATTTAAATTTATAAAAGTTTATTAAAATTGTTAAAATTGTTTATTTTATATTCTACATAAAACATATGTATAGGTTCTTTAACTCTAATTTCCATTTTATCTTCCATTCCACAGGCCAAGACCATGACAACAACAAGCAGCAGTCCAAAAGTTTGGCTCCTGGGTAAGCCAGACCCAGACATCTTGGGATCTGGCCTGCCAACAAATGGGGCTATTCTCAGGAACTTCATGTTTCACCACCAGAAGGGATCCACAATCAGTGACAGTGCTAAGGCCACCATAGACAGTGTGCTCACAATCTGGGACAAGGCACGAATTCCGACACAGCGGGTGGACTCCAGCGTGCGCAAGCTTCGGAAGCTTTATGAAGAATATTGTGGGTTGAAGAAAAACTGATTGAAACCAAAAGACGGGTGCCGAATCAAGGAAAGAAAATTCAAGGAGAATCTCACCAAACTATTTGACATCTCACAAAAAGATGCCCTCAGTATTATGACAGATGAAGAAGACAAACAGTTCCTGCGGATACAACAGCAGGATCCTTCGAGCATGAGTATGTCCGGGATCGACAAGACCTTGACGAACAAGAAGACTCACAAGCGCCTCAGGAGTAATCAGGCCAGTGCTCGAAAGGAAAAAAGCATGTTGAGCGCCCAACAGGTGAATACAGCTGTTCCACCATTGCTGACATCTGTTGCTCCTCCACATCAACGGAGTCCAAAGATGATTTCCAAGCTCCATCAACATCCAGTCAAGATCAGCCAAGGAATAAAAAATCGAAGCAGACTATTGTGACCAAGGAAGTAGCCGCTGCGCTCGACCGAGTGAAACTCCCTAACCACGCTGCCATGTTCGTTGTAGGAGCCATCACACACGCACTCAGTCATGGCCTGGAGTCTGTGGCGCTATCCTGGAACACCATTCAGCGAGCACAGGTCACCACTCATGAGGCAGTAGCAACTGCTCAACAGGCTGTTTTCTCGCCAGACAGCCCACTGCTTCTCCACTGGGATGGTAAACTGCTTCCAGATACGTATCACCAGCAATAAAAAGCTTGTGGATTGCGTCGCCATCTTGGTGACTGGTGGTGAAACAGAGCAACTTCTTGCCATCCCTAAGATCGGCCGTGGCATGGGAGAGGAGCAGTGCAATGCATGTGTCCAAACGCTGGAGGAATGGAACCTCAAACCCACGATCCAGGGACTAGTCTTCGACACAACGGCAACCAATACTGGGCTGAATATGGGCGCGTGCACCCTAATTGAGAAGGCTCTGGATCGCGTGCCATCATCACTTGTTTGAGGTAATGTCATCGGCCATATTTTCTGTCACCCTGACACCAACCAGTGGGCCTGAAGTGTGAATCTCCAAATGCTTCCAGAAGACCTGGCCTGATATTAATATAGTTGATTTCCATTCTGCTGGAGAAGAGCTCTTCGTTGGCATGCCAGATGGCCTACGAGAGATGATGATGTCATTTTACTTGGAGGCAGTCAAGAGCCAGCTCCCACAGGATGACTATGGAGAGTTGCTTCAGCTCTGTCATATATTCCTAGGGGGATCCTCCAATGGAGAACCATCCTTTCATGCGCCAGGCACTATGCGCAATGCGCGGTGGATGGCTAAGGCAATATACTCACTGAAGATCTTCCTTTTCAGGAGCCAGATTAAGTTGACAGCCCACGAGACAGCTGGCATCACAAAGATTTGCCTCTTCATTTCTCTTATTTACACTCACTACTGGCACGAGGCCCCTCTCCCAGAGAGGGCTCCCCTCAATGACTTAAACCTAATTGCTCTCCTCCATGAATATCCTGACTGTGCCATCAGGGAGGCAGCTGTTAAGGCCTTCTATCGCCATTTGTGGTACTTCTCTGAGCACCTCGTGCTTCTCGCCCTCTTTGACGATCACATCGACGAGATCACCAAACTTCTTATGTTCCTCAAACCAAAAACTCTTGAGATGTCTGGATGGGACTGTGTTCGATCATCGTTCTTCATTGGCGTCGTACATCACAAGCCAGTCTTTGAAGATATTCGATATACTCTCCATGAAAGAACAAGATGAAGCCAAGACATTCTTGTCAAAACCTCCCTCCCTCTGGCTGACAGACCCCCATTTACCAGTTACTTAAGGCTAAGTGCAGGCTCCTCAAGGTTGTCAACAACTGTGCCAAACGAGGAGTCGCTCTTATTCAGTCCTACAATACCGTGCTGATGAAAGACGAGACCCAGAAACAATACCTACTGTGACTCATCACCAGCCACTAAAAAAAAATTGCCAGTTCCAATGAAGTTGGCTTTGACGAAGAAAAAGTAATGGGTGTGACGTTGTTTGTTTGATATACAAGGATTTAGTGCAGTCGTATTAACTGCTATGACATGTGTGTTCTAGTATATTTTTGCATAACATGTGCTCTGTGCTGTTGACTTTAAATTTTGAAATAAACATTGATATTGTATTTTTGTTTCAAATCCTAAAAATATAGGAACTGGTTGCGACCTCTAAATATTGTATCTGTCTAATTTTTGGCATGAGTTCTTACATTTTGATATGGAACATGGATGGCCTTGTGGAGAAAGATATTTTCAACTTTCATTTTTTTGGACCACCCTAGGGTTCATATAAAAATGAGAGAGAGAGACAAGTTGGTACTAGATTCAATCTCCAAGGTAGGAAAGAAAGGAACACTGGAACTGTAAAAATTTAAATTGTAATTGATATTTATTAAGAAGTCCAGTAGCTCTAAAGAAGAAAGATGGCTTATTTGTCACAGTCCAGTCCACTCCAACAATCAAGGGATAATCCACTTCTAACAACTGACATAAAGGATGAAAAAGGGGGAAACCAAAACATTAAAGTACTTCTTCAATGTAGATAGATCTCTTGGTACTGAATGGCATGGAGACCAATCTCACCCTGTAGGGCAATAATAGTAGATGGGCAACACCCAAAATGAGGCACATGCCAGAATTATACAAGGTTTCCAGTTTCTTCAAGGTGAAAGAGGCCAAATCATAAACATCAGCATACTGTATTTTACCTAAGATGAATGATTGGTAAAAAGTGAGAAGTGTGGATTGATCTGCACCCCATCTATGAGAGGCAATAGATTTTAATGAGTTCAGACGTTTCATGCAAGATGTCACCAGGATATGACAAGACTAAGTCAGTCTGGAGTTGTCAAGGACCATTCCCAAAAACTGGAAGGATGTGACCATAGCAACTGGGGTGTTACTGTTACTAATTTGGATAATGGGATTCACTTGAACTTTTTGATTTGTAAAGAACATAATTCTGGATTTTTCTTGATTCAGGGAAAGACCCCAGGTTCTGCACCATGATGAAAACTTATCAGTTGCTTTTTGCAACATCTGTTGGGCTTCTAAAGGGGTGTCTGCTGCCACATAGAAAGCTGTATCATCAGCAAACTCTGATGACTGAACTGGTTCAATACTTGGTATATCCAAGAGATATGCAATGAATAACAATGGACTAAGTAAGAACAGAACCCTGGGGGTACACCCTTTTTAAAGGAGAAATGTGTCAAGTGGACATCATTAATTAGTACCTGAAAAGTGTGGTTGGACAAGAAGTTGTCTAATCATCTTAGTAATCTACCACAAATCCCCAAATTACCTAACTTTTAAAGTAGACCAGTATGGAAGATGGAATCAAAAGCTTGACTGAGATCAAAAAATATAGGTAACAAATTTTCTCTGCCAGAGAGCTTGGCATATAAAAGTTTCCAACCTCAGAAGTTGAGCCATGGTGCTTCTCTTCTTACAAAAACTACACTGCAAATCTCAAAAAATGTGACAGGTTTCAAAAATCCATAGCAACCACTGATGGACCATTCTCGCTAGTACTTTACCCAAGCAGGATAATAAGCATATGGGATGATACAAAGATGGACTAGAAGGGTTTTTCTGTGGTTTGAGGATAGAAATCAGAAAAACCTGTTTCCATGATAAAGGAAAGACTCCTGTGCTCAGGCTATCATTAAATGCTGATAATAGAAATGGCAAGTACTCCAATGGAAGATGACTAAGAAAATATTTATGTATATTATCCAGTCCCATTGCTCCACCTCTGGAATGTTCACATTGCCTTAAGGAGAATTGTAATTTCTGCAATGTAAAGTCCAGATTATAATCCTCCTCATAATCAAGAAATAAGGAAGACTGCAAAAATCTTCATCTTCAATAACTGCTACAGTCCCAAAAAATGAAAGGAAGAAGGTTCCCAAAACTTCAGCTTTGGCACATACATCACTTAGTACATAACCATTTACAACAATAGGGTAAGTGAAGGGTGAATTAGTACCCTTAATGATTTTCCTAATCGGAGTCCAAAGCTTGGTGGAAGGTGTAGTGAAACTGAGGTTTGAACAAAACTGACTCCATGAAACTCTCTTCGCCTTATGAATAGTATGATGAGCTAAGCAGTTGCCTTATTTAAGAGGAGGATATTATATAGAGTTGGGTGATGAGAATAAAAACATCAAGCATGATGGTAGGTAGCCACTGTCCTACTACAATCCTCTGTCCACCAGCATTTGTAGTTTTTAGGAACAAAACTTCCTGTTCTCTTCTTCAGTGTGGAGGTACTTGTTTCCACTAATAAGGCTGTAAAGTGTTGGATTTTTTTCATCTAAGGATCTCTCTATAGAGGGAATTTCAGGAAGAGCTCTAGACCAAATTCCCCAATCTATATCATGTAATTTCCAGGTTGGACATCATTTATGAGGTGTGGATACTGGTTAGGAGCAAACCTACCTCTACATAAAGAGATCTAATGTTGAATAACTTCCATTATTTATGTTAAATCTTGTAGGGAGATCAACGGGAGTCAATAGCACAAAATCTGAAGAAAGAACAAAATTATATAAATTTAAGGCAGTTAATGTTGGAGAACCTGACATACCTGTATTCCAACCCCTGTGTCTACCATTAAAATCACCACAAATAAAAGCTTGTTGACCAAGTTGACCTGCATGGTGTTCAATCTCTAAAGCAGTTAAAGGAAGGTGTGGATTATAAACTGTAAGTATATCTAAAGTACCACTGTTTACTTTTAAAGATAAAGCAAGGACCTCGAGAACTCCCACAGGGAAGGGACAGAGGTAATGATCTAAAGCACAAATCTGAACAAATCAGAAATAGCAAACCCCAACTCCCCCCAGCCAATCCTGTCTGCTCTGATCCAAGTGTAATTAATAAATGTAGGCTGGAGTCTAGAGGTTAGCCAGGTCTCACAGACTGCTACTAAATGAGGTTTTTAAGTATAAATAAAAAGTTTAAATTCTTACAAGTTAGAGTGGAGACTGCGGGCATTCCACTGAACTAACAAGAGGTTAGAAACCTTAGGACATGAAATATTAGAGGAGTTTATGAATTTGGACATGACATTTCTGTTTGAGTGTAGGCTTAGGTTTCAATTTATCAAGGAACTTTGTCAGCTGGCCAATTTTGAGATCAGTGCGAAAAGTGCCATTAAATAAAGGAACAAAATTGGATAAAGTACTCAAAGTCTTCTTGGAGAAGCTGCCACCACTCTGAAGGGTGAAGCTGAATAAACTTAACCCTTTCACTCCGAGCCACGTAGATCTACGTGGAAAGAAAATGGCTGTCACAGCTGAGCCATGTCGATCTACGTGGCTCAGAGTGAAAAGGTTAAAATATTACCTCTCTCTGTGGTTAAATGTTAATGCTAATGTTAATGCTGTGACAGCCATTTTCTTTCCACATAGATTTACGTGGCTCGGAGTGAAAGGGTTAAACATAAAACTTTAATTATATTGGATGATAGAGCCATAAGTCCAAAAGGGTTTGAGAGTTCAGAGATCACAGCTCCACCATCCATCCCTGCTCCAGGTGGTTTTTGGGACATCACCACAGTTGAGCCAGGATTCCCCCTCACAACCCCACTCCAAGAATTTTAAGGGGGGGGGGGGGGGGGGATTTACCACATCCAAGCCTAGTCTCCTCTCTTGACACAATAGGTTTTGGTAGAACCAGGAGTCACTACTTGTAAGAGTTCTTTCTGAAGCTGCTTTAGGTTCTTGATTTTAAAGAACTGGTCTAGCTTCACTATGAGAGAGATTAGATGCAAGTTTGAGCCTCTCTATTTCTTGTGCAGTTCTAAAGTAGGAGCAACCACTGAAACTAGTTGTATGTGGACCTGAACAATTGGCACAGATTTTATTAGTCTTTGGACAAGAGATGACATGGTTTCCAGAGCAGTAAACACATCTTACTGTTTTCAACTGACAAGACTTAGCCATATGACCAAATACCTGGCACTTAAAATATTGTATCAAATGTGGAATAAACTGACAAACTCTATATAAGGTATACAAGCTATAAAGATCTTTGCTGGAAGGACGAGCATTAAAGAGACTAATTTGTTGAATTGGAACACACAAAGAACCTGTTCTTTTTGAGAGAGTACCATATTTTTTGGTGTATAAGACGCACCCCTATTTTCAAGGCCTTTTTTCAGGAAAAAAATTATGACCAACTGCCTAGTTGTCAGAAAATGTCTAATTTTCTACCAGCGAGGCTGACTTTTGTTAAAGCCCTCCATCAAAAGTATGGTGATACATTTTCTTTCACCCATACTCATTATAAGAAAATAGTATTAAGTATACGGGAGAATATACTATACCAGTATGTTATGAAATACAAAAGTAAATCATTATGCAATACATACTGTTTTTCTTGTTATCAGTGGGTTGGGAAGAGTAGAAACAGTGTAAAATTGGCCAAACCAATACACAGTTCTAGCCCATATAAAGGTAATAATATGACCTTCAGTGTATAGGACACAGGGTGATTTTGAGACCCCCTTTTTTGGAAAAAAGGTGTCTTATACACCAAAAAATACGGTACTTACTGACATTTGCTACTGGATGACCATTAACTAACTCATCCTTAATAGCTAGTAGATCTTATAAGTAATATTTTAGTATTTTCTCATTTTTGTAAGAATTTTAATTTAATATATAGACCCATAGATAAGAGATACATTATAGTGTAATGAAATATAATCACTTTGTAGAACCAGAAAACAACTAGGCATGGTTACTGTACCCTGAAAGAAGTCCCAGAAACAGCCACTGACTTAAAATTCAAATCACAGGTTATTCAATCTCAAAAAGCAAAAGAATCAGTTCCTCCTCCTCATCCTCCTGAACCTATGGACATTCCTGAGTTGACAGATAGCGATAGTTGTAATGATTCATTTGATGCAGACTATGTTCCAGAAGTCTCAACATTACAGAACAGAACTAGATTACGCTCATTAGCTGAAGCATGTGACAGGTATAGTACTGAAAGATAAATCTTTTAATACAGCTTAAAGTGAAATCATTGTGACTAAGAGATTAAGATTACCAATAAATTATTCATTGACAATAGATATGTAAATCTACTTTAAATATCCTAACAGATATCAAGTAAGTGATAGAGCAGGAGCGGCTATTGGTTCTGCTACATTGGTGGACTGGAGTAATCACCCCAGATAACATACAAAATGTTATTGATAAGTATGTTTTTAATCACTCTAGATATTACATTTCTTAGCTTCTGCTATAAGTTCTAAATCACCAGATTTACTATTATTTTTAATTAGCGTCAAAATTTCTATTTTGTATTTATATTAATTAGTTTCAAACAGGACACTGACATTTGTATTTTGTATATTTGTATAATGCTAATGCAGTAATGCATGGCCAATATTTTTGAAATACTTTTCAGAAGCAAGTTGAGAAGGGAGAGAGCTAAATTGAGAGCTGAAAGGAAGGAGGAAGAAGTGATATTTGAAAAAGTGACTGGCATTGGCTTTGACGGTAGAAAGGATGCTACACTTGCTGTTAACAAAGTAAATGAAAAGTATTATACATCCACAATCCTAGAGGAACATTATGTCATTACTGGAGAGCCAGGTAAATGGAAATGATTGTCATACAGTTATAGGCGTTATGCTGTTATATTACTGTACTATAAAGTAATATTTCAATTACTTAAAAAATTTTCTTTTTAAGTGACAACTGTCCAGTTAACTTTATTCCTTCCTTTTTCATTTTTATTTAATTGTAAAATTAATTACATTTATTTTCAGATGATTTCTATCTCGACCATTTTACCCCGGAGAGTGGCAAAGGCATTGACATTGCTCATGGCATTTATAAGATCCTTAAAGGGACAGAACTTGAGGCCAAATTAAACTTAGTTAAAGCAGATGGGACAAATACTAACACAGGACATATGCATGGGTCAATCAGATATTTGGAAATGTTTTTAGGGCAACCTCTTCAGTGGGATATTTGTCTTCTGCATCTAAATGAATTGCCACTTAGAAACATCTTCATAACTTTAGATGGGACAACAAAAAGTCCAGACAAATTTTCTGGCCCTATTGGTTCTCAGCTCAATGGGGATGTGTCAGAATGGAATGTTGTGGACTTCAAATCTATATACCTTATCCTGCATTTGTGCTTCTACCAAATGAGGTGGTCAATAATTTATCAACAGACCAATACTATGGATACTGCATCTGCTGGGCAATTATTACTGGTGAAGTGGATGAAGACCTTGCACTCTTAGAAGTTGGCCTGCTAAATCACTCTCGATGGCTCACCTTAGCCTGTAGAATTCTTCGCTTTTATGTTTCACAAAAAAGACCCAGTAAGAACCTCAAAATCATCATAGAATTCATCATCAACGTATACTTTCACAGTTGGTTCAATATCAAGGCTAATAGAGGCTAAGTGATGGGTCAAGAAACCTATTCAATATGATCCAAAGAGTAAATAAATTCCCTGACAGGAAAATTAGAGAAATTTGTTATGACGTATTAAACAATAACAGCTATTTTGCTCATGGTGAAAATATTTTAGTTGGAATGCTGGCTGATGAAGATGAAGAGGTGAGGAGGTGTGCTGTCAATAAAGTTCTGTGTCTGAGGGGAGTTATAGAGGATTTTGATGATGAATCTGGTAGTAGCAATGATTTTGCAGGTGGAATAATTGAAAGTGATGATGAGAATGAAGAGGATCATGAAGGTGGTACTGATGAATATCCTGCTATAGATGAGAATGTTAGGGTCTTTAGAAAGCCAATCATCAATTTCAAAGCTTCTGCATACCACAAGCTGTCTGCTATGTCCCAATGGGAAACTGTTCCACCTGTATTAAAAGAATTCAGTAATGATGAACTGCGTGATATCATTAATACCACATTGAAACTGGATCACGAGTGCCACAGTCAGAATGTTGAAAGGCACATCAAGCTTGTCACTGAAGCATCCTTGGCTGTTGTAGGTCATGAGCGTAGAGATGGTCTTATTAGAAACAAAATTAGATCATGTAAATTAATGAAAGATTTTGTCTAAAAAATATTTTAAGTTCTAGATTATTATTTATCATGCTAAAATATGACAAAATGACAATTTGTTAATTGTATAATTTAATGTTTGGCGTTTTGGAATGTCAAAAAGCATTTTCAATGAATTTAAAATGGCTGATTTTGATTGATTTTGATTGCTGATTGAAAACTACTAATACATGTCAATTTGCAGCTTGAGAATGTTTTATGAAAACATACCACTCTTAATAATTTGTTCTAAATCAAATTCTGCATCTTCTGGTATGCAAACCATCTCTCTAGCATGTTCAGAAGATATATTGCCATTTTCCTGATTTTGCTAGTGCAGCATTAGATATTTTTACAAAAATGGGAGTGGCCGGACACACGTTGGTAACCACCAATTATTTTTTTCAGGAATCTTATTTTTATATCAAAAGCCAATTGTTAGTCACTCTGATAAATTAAAATCACACAAAAATTATAGTTTCAGCCCGGCCTATTAATAATGATATAAGTCACTATATTCACAGATACATCTTTACCAAATTATGTAGATTTGAATATTATGACATTTTTATAGTGAATATTTCTTGTTTTGGCTATAATGTACTTTTTTTCCTAAAATATTTTTCGTGATTGGGCTATTTTTTCGCTACTCTGCGACTTAATTAGTTGGTTAGTTTCTGTTCTATCTATTTTTTTTTTCTAATTGGATTCAGTTTGGTCATGTTTGTGATAGAATTATGACGTGCTATTCATGTGGTTTCTGACTTTGAGAACTTGATTCGTCATATGCCCTAGATGAAGAGAAAGCATTATATGTTTTTATCAATTATAGCATTATTCTCTCATCCTTAACTTGCCCGAAATGTGACAGCGAGTGCCTAATACGAAAAGATAAGACGATATTTAGGTGATATAACCCATATTAACCCGTTAGGCCAACTGAATACCCTTGATGATTGGTTAGGTTAAATAATGATATTTTCATTAGTTTTAGGCTTTTTAGGTTACTACTTCCACTTATGTTAGTTTTAGGGTTGGGTTGGGTTGGGTTGTTAGGTTAGGTTAAACTAGGCTAATTAATACCAAAATACATTTTTCTAGTAATATTTGATGTGTTTTGCTTAGATTTTGCCCTCCATTTCCCTTGAAAATAAGCCAAACTTCAAAGTACTATAACTTTGTTGGATCTCATTTCCGAGGGAAATGGAGGTCAGATTTGAACAAATCACATCAAGTACTACTAGAAAAATGTATTTTGGTGTGTAAAATGACTGAACGTGTCTATATACATAATTACCCCATCCACTACTCTACTCCTAACCTTAAGTCGGGGCGAACGTAAAGACGGGGAGAGAGCTTGAATAACCAATGGAGCAAGAGAGAGATCCTCCTCCAAATCAGATTCATGCAACCTTTTACTCTTCAACCTATCAAAATTCAAACTCGTAGCCATATCTGAACTAAGCGAACCCGCTGTGTGTCGTAATCGCCAAAACTCAGCCTAGGCAAAAAGCCCGAGTCGAGGACCCCTAACACAGCTGGCCTATCCTAGTCAGAGACTTGACTTGACTTGATGTTTTATTGCTGACTTAGGGTCCTTTTAAATAGTCCCATGATCAGCAAGACTATAAATTAAAGCAATTTCGGTAATTGTTAAATTATTGCAAGATGAAAAATAGAAACAGGAGTTAGCACAATGCAGCATATAGTATACGAGATAATAACCATATAATTATATGTATATAACGTGTGGTACAAGTAATTTGATAAATTAGGTAATATGGTACAGTATGTGTTGTAGCAACGTTAAATGCGTTTGATATAACCAGAGTCTTTTAGAAATATTAATAGAGTCTTTGGATTTGATATTGTAGAGGGGGACTGAAGCCACCACCTCCAAGGAGAATTTGTAGTGTCATGTTCTTGACACCTATTTTAGATAGTTTGTGCTGCATTTTCGTTCTTAGCGAGTGGTATTTCCAACAAGTGAAGAGAATATGAGGAACAGTTTCTGGAACATGGCAAGAAACACAAAATGGGGAGTTTGCTATACCTAGCCTATAAAAATGGTCATTTAGGCCTGTGTGTTGCACCCTCAGGCGTGTCAACACTACTTCAGATCGTCGGCAAGATATTGATGCCCAAGGCCAGGTCTCCAAATCTTTTTTTATAAGACCAAGAGGTGTTAGGGTCCTGTTCCTTTGCCAGGTTTCTCTCCTTTCCTGTTCCAAGACATTTTTGGCATGAAGAAGAAGATCAGATAGAGGAACTGGTCTGACTGTTATGCGGGGAAGTGAATGCCCAAGTTTAGCTAACCGATCCACTTTCTCGTTCGATATGACACCACAATGGGCAGGGGTCCACTGAAAAGACACATGAATACCCCTGCCACACAGTGACCTCACAGCTGACACAATATCTGAAGTTATTTCCGTGTAATTACCATGAGGTAATGAATGAAGGGCTGATAATGAGTCGACACAGAAAACAAATGCACCAGGAAGATGCGCATTTTCAATGAGCCACCTAAGGCCCATCTGGATTGCTACCAATTCTGCCGATAACACTGAGAGTATATCAGATAGGTGCCAAAAGCACTCAACCTGTAAAGATGGAATATAGAATGCGGCAGCAACAGATACTGTACCAGTATTTGTAAGCACTGTTCGAGACCCATCTGTAAAGATCTGGATTGATTGTTCATGTCTAATTTCCAAAGTACTATAAAATGCAGCACGAAGAAGATGGGGTGCGTCCTTCTTAGTAACAGGTAGGACAAGGTCTGTAGAGATTGGTAAATTGCAATTGGTTTCCCAAGGTGGGAAGGGAGGGAGACAGGGGACATAGTTTGGAGAAGGAAGATCAATACCACGCAAAATCAGTGCTGACATAGCTCTGATTATATAGGAGCCCCTAGAAACTATATGCCATGGCAGCATGCGATGTTTTGGGAAGTCATCTATGACTTCCAGTAAAACAGGATGTTGGGAGTCTGCCCCATAGAATCGATAAAGTGTGGTCAGTAGTAAGAGGGTACGTCTTTCTTCCAGGGTCCAAACATTGAGTTCACAATGCAGAGATATTATTGGTGTAGAGCGTAGAGCTCCAGTAATTATCCTTAAAGCTGAATTCTGCAATACATCAAGTTTCTTTAAATGAACTGTAGCAGCAGAACCATACAAAATTGCTCCATATTCTATCTTACTACGAATAAAGGCAGAATAAAATGATAGCAGGATTTGTCGTTGACAACCCCAAGATGATCCAGTGAGTGTTTTTAAAATGTTTAATCTAGAAGAACAGTTTGTAACAAGATGTTCAATATGAGGCTTCCAAGTAAGGTAGGGAGCATCAAAATAAAGACCTAGAAATTTCTGAATTCTGACAAAAGGAATGGGGGCAAGGTTGAAAATTAAGTTAGGAAGAGTTCTGATCTTTTTTCTGGTATAAATTTGGAAAGAGGATTTCAGGGGGCTAACGCTAAATCCCCATTCAGCAGTCCAAGCATTAATTCTATCCAAAGCAGCTTGAATCCCAGAAATAGCTTCGTCGAGGGTACCAGCACTATGAAAAATTGCCAAATCATCTGCAAAAGCAGAGAGTTTAACAGGTTCCAAGGAGGGAAGGTCAGATAACATGATTGAAAATAGCAAGGGACTCAGAATAGATCCCTGTGGTACACCCACTGAGGAGGCCACAGAGGGAGAGAAGCAACCCTGCAGACAGACCTGATATGTTCTATTCTCCAGAAATGCCCGAAGCCACTGCAACAACTTTCCAGTGATACCCAAATTTGCCAACTTGAAAAGCAATTCTTTGTGAGAGACCGAATCAAAGGCACTCTTGAGATCAATGAAGACAACTACACATACTGATTTTGTAACTAATACTTCTTTGATGACATGTTCTAGCCTAAGTAGTTGATCAATGACACTTCTGCCTTTACGGAATCCACTTTGAAAGGGTGAGAGGAGGTGGTGTGATTCCACATAGTAATACAGTCTATTGTAGACCATTTTTTCCATAATTTTACAATGTGTGTTTAAGAGAGAAATGGGCCTATATGATTGTAAGAAGGTTAAATCTTTATTTGCCTTTGGTATTGGCATAATAAGTGCATGCCCCCAGGGAGGTGGGATTATACTGAATTCCCATGAGTGATTAAAAAGTGTTAGCAATTGTAAATGAAACTGAGGGGGAGCATATTTGTAAAATTCATACGGTATATCATCGGAACCAGCAGCCTTATTGTCTGGGAGAGTTATTAAAACAGAAGCAAGTTCATGAAGATGGAAAGGAACATCCAGATCATCCATAGGGGTATTCATACTTGATGAGATAAACTCAGTTTGAGAGGCTGTATTTAAATGTTGAAAGGAACCATGAAACATGGTAGAAAAATAGTTACTAAAAGCGAGGGCCTTGTCCTCGGGGGCTAATGGTTTGTTGTCAATTTGAACGGGGAATTGATGGTATATTCTGACTCCCCTAACAGAGTTAAATCTCCTCCACACTTGTGAGATTGGAGCGTGGCAATTTAGAGAGGAGCAGAAAACTTTCCAGGAGTCACGTTTTGCTTTTTTAATAATTCTTTTAGCCTGTGCAGTTCTTTTCTTACAGTCTATTAAATTGGGGATTGTACAATTCCTGTGGTAGCGTCTCTTTGCTAGGCGGCGTAAAGCTACTGCCCGTGAGCAGGCTTCGTTCCACCAAGGCTTATTTGCTGTCAGTTTGGGTTTCCCTGATGATTTGGTGAACAGAGTAGAGGCAAGATGATTTAAATCATCTGCAATGGATTGGGGAGTAACTGGATTGTCAGATGTTGCATGGGTATCACAAAAGGAGAAGAGCACTTTTGACCAATTTCTCCAATCAAAGTTACGGGGAATCTTCCACTTTGTTCGGAGGGTAATACTGTCAGAAGCAGCTGCAAGGGGGAGAGAAGCTATTACTGGAAGATGGTCACTGCCAATATCGGCCAAGGTCTTGATTTCGATCACACTGAGGAAAGATACAGACCCAATGCACAGGTCCAAGGACGAGGGGGAACCGGAGAATGAATCATAAAAAGTAACTAAATGAGGAGGGCTAAGTAAACATAAAGTGGGAGAATTCAAGATATAGTTAAAGAGGTCCTTCCCAGCCTGATTGGGTGTGCCACAAGACCAAGAAGGATGCTTGCCGTTAAGATCTCCACAGATTATGATCTTTGAGGCTGGGGGGCTTTGGGAGATGTAAAAGTCTAACTCTGAGGGAGACAAAACCTGATAACCATGAGGGTTGTAAATACCAAATACTGTGAGCCAGCTATTGTCAAGATAAGCTTTACAGGCTAGGATCCCAAACTGACCATTTGGATATTCTTGCAATGGGAATGGTAAAAGTGTACAATCATTGCGTAGTAGTAGTAGTACCCCACCACCATGACCATGGGTCCTATCTTTCCTAATAATACAGTATCCTGGAAACCTGGGATTAATGTGAGATTTCAACCAAGATTCACATACAAAACAAAGTGCGGGACGCTGCTTATACAACATTAACTTAAACTCACTAAGGTTACTAAGTAGACTACGAGCATTCCAAAATATTAAAGAAAACCTATTATCCATGTTTGTTTTGGGATGGTGAAGCTGGTTTCAGAGATGAACGAGTATTTTTGATAGAGGTACTAGAAAATGCTTTCATGAAAAGTTTTCGCACTCTTGATGCAGGATGGGGACCTGCAATAGAAGTAGTTTTACAGGTGGCAACAATATCATTTATAAGAGTAGTTAGTGTATCAAGGGGAATAAAGTCCAATATACTGGTTTTTTGTGGAGTAACTTTAGTCTTACTTTCTATTTCCTTGGAAGCCATAGTTTGTGTGGACATGCCATGCTTAATTGGTGCAGGGAGAGTTTCCGTAGGAGCTGAAGTTTGTGTGGACATGTCACACATAATTGGTTTAGGGGGGGGTGGAGGTAAACTCTTGTAGTTAATAATTGGTGGGGAGACATTTGCATGAACCTCAACATGATGAGAAGGCCCAGCACCAGAGGTAAGCTCCAACCTAGCCGGTTTGGGACCCCTACTGCCATGGGACAATCCATCATTGGAGGGCACTGATACAGCACTGGGGATAGGGTGAACCTTGGTGTTTCGAGTAACTTTATGGACTAACTTGACAGCTGTACTATAGCTCATCTCATGTTTTTTAACCATTTTTGAAACTAAATTTGCTTCTGTGAATGCTGGGCATTCAGTTGAAGAAGCCATATGAGGGCCATCACAATTGAAGCAACGATGTACAGACTGTACCTGACAAGTATCTGTTCTGTGGGGACCTGCGCATACTGCACAATGATCAGTGGTAGCTCGACAAGATTGAGCTATATGTCCAAAAAGTTGACATTTAAAACATCGAATAGGCCTAGGTACAAATTCTTTAACTCTATATCTTTCATAATAAAGGTACAGATGAGGAGGAATAGGCCCCTCAAACTCCACTTTAACTGGCGGGGACAATGATAAATTTGAGCCCAAAGAATTCCTGTTTTTTGGAGGCTGGAAGCGGGAAACAGATTTTATTTTTATAGTAGGATTACTATATTCAAGCTCAGATAATATCTCTGAGTCCATTAAGGAATTATCTATATTGTATACTATTCCATAATTGCCCTGTTTGCTTGCGGGCAATCGGCAAGACACTTGGAATGTACCAAATGTGGTGATCTTCTGCAGAGAAAGGGTATCATAAGACTGTTGGTCAAGATCAATTGCCAAACAATGGCGAAGAGGATTCGGGCGGAACCCAGTGATCCTAAGTGAACTCAATATAGAATCCCTAAGCTGCCCAACCACCTTAATTTTGCTTTGCAAAAATTCCTCCACTGCCTGATGATGACAAGCATCATCAAACCATAGCACAATAGTCCTAACAACAGTCTCTGAAGAGATCTGGGGAGCAAAATCACTCAGTGAAAGTTTATTGATTTCAGCTAGGCCCATTCGTTGTGGAACTATATTCTTATACGGCCTTCGGAAGGCATCAGCCAATTTACCATTCTGACAAGCTGAAATGGAGCCAACTGGATCTGGTGATAGACCCAGATTCTGATAACCTTTCCCATTCCTTCCTCAGAAACAGTGTCGAAACCAGAAGTACCAGGAGCAGCTTCTTGGGATGGGCCTATTGTAGTAGACCTGATCTCAGTTTCAGTAAAAAGAGGCGTATATTGCCTTGTTGAACTTGGGCTTGCCTTAGCCCGCTTTTTAGAACTTCTGGTCTTCTGGCTCTGCCAGCCCAAAAATTCAGCTGTGGCATCTGCAACAGCAGTTTCCAATTCACAAGAATCTAAGGGGTCAAAAATACTAATGTCATTACCAACACTAGATCTAGATGAATTTGGACTTCCAGGAGGAGACTTTTTACGTTTGGTTTGCTTAAGCCTATTGTCTCGTTTAGCATTTCTAGAAGCCTTAGGCTGCTGAGAAACAGCTAAAGGAATATCCATTTCAGAGTTTGAGTCGCTTAACTGATCGGGGTCAAGGTTCTCAAGGTTATGGGATGGGCCAGACCTAGGCTGAGCCTGAGTCTCAACTCCAACTCCAAGCCCTGATGCATCTCGTGATGAACGATCGTGTTCAGCCATACGACCCTCCTCAAGACCGAGGTACAGGCGCAGGCTTACCTACGATTAACAAACCAGGTGGCCTAGGGCCCAAGTTAGGTCCCTAGGCCTAATAGTATGTTACCCTACACCAAAATAACCACAAAAAGGTATAATAAGGCCTGGCTAAAAGCCTAGACCTAGCTAGTTAAAAATAAAATTCTTTGAAAGATTCAGAAACGCCAATAATTCCAATTCAAGTATATATATTGTAATCACTTCACTCCTGGTTTCAGTAATATATAATTTGAACTTTTTGTTTACAAGCAATTCTAGGTACGTCCGATTACTCGGATTTCAAACGTAAAACCCAATTCTAGTCAGAGACTAGAAGGATACAATTAGAAAGCGATCAAATCGAAATCGTAATTAACAATCGAAAGTTACAGGTACAGTTAGACAAAGATCTCTGTATGTGGGCTCCAGCCTAAGCCAGGCCCCTTGATAACAAAACTTAGACCCTGCACTTACTGTAAGAAAAATGAACTATTAAATTTGTTGGCTACAACACAATCAGGGCGTAAATTGTAAAACCAAGTCTTACTCTGGTTTCAGAAATAAATAATTCAATTCTTTCATCGTAAGTGAATCCACTTTATATATTTAAACACAAATCCTAACGGAGCAAAACATTTCTCATTTGCACAAGTTCACCCAAGGATCCAAGGCAAGGTTTAAAAAAGATTCACCTAATCTTGAAAACATTTGTTTACATCTGACATCACAGGTACATGGTTGCTGCAATTTGCCCATAACCAAAGTTGTGTTGCAATGGAACCGATTGGAGTCGCTGAAATGCGATTAGAAATTACACAGATTTTACGTTTGTCAAATTATATTAAACTATGGCTTGTCATCGTAATGCCGCTGAATTTGTGCCACGAAATTTAACCGAGTAACCTTTATCAGTATACAGGGTGTCCCGTAAGTCTGGACCCATAGGGAAAAATAATAAAATTACAAAATAGTCCAAAAATTTATTACATAATCTGTTCAAAGTGTCCGCCGTTGTGTCGCACACATAGTTGAAGACGCAATCTCCACTGCGACAGCACTTTCTGAATCACAGTCGCAGAAATTTCTTGACACGCCTCCACAATGCGTGCTTTAAGGTGGAAAATGTTCTGAAGTTTGACCTCGTACACTTTGGCTTTCAAGTGGCCCCACAAATAAAAATCATAATAAAAAATAATAAAAAAATAATAATAACAACATAATAAAAAAATATATTATAAATCCCTATGGGTCCAGACTTACGGGACACCCTGTATAGTGTAGGTAATGGATTAGTGAGGTTTGGATTAGCGATGCAGCATTCAATGACACTAGAGCAGAGCATGAATTAAATAATTATACAATGTATATTTATCTGAGAATGGACAGGCATGGGGTGGTTTGATCATATACATTAAGAATTATTTAACTTCAGTTCAGAATGATAGTATTTTACTCACAGATCTGGAAGAGGCTTATTCAGGCTGCGACTCCAGCTCTTAATCAATTTCTACTACTCGATTTAAGACTGCGTCGGCGGTCGAGCTTGACATTAAACTATGAATTGATTTTCTGTAATTATGTTTGCTTTTGGTTCCTTCCTTTATCTAATTTATTTTCGAATTCCTTTACTGGTTTAGAATCTATTACATAAAATGGCAAGTCATCCCAATTTTTCACTATTCTATTACAGAATGCATGTTTCCTCATATTCAGCCTGATCCACTCCTTAAAAACCTTCTTATCGTGTCCTCTCATTAATGAGTCTTCTCGCAGAGTAAAAATATCCTGGCTCACCTCACTATCGTAGACTCAACACAGAATTTTAAATGTTTTAATCATATCTCCGCGAGATCTTCTGCAGGCTTGATTGGTTGATTGATTGAGTTTAATGGTGCACCAACCCAATGGGTTATTAACACCAGAACGGAGACAGTACGTGCTGCGAGGTTAAGGGTTAATCACAAGTGTTCAGGGAACAATAGATGGGAAAAGGAGCAAGAACCAAAAGGAAAAAAGGACAGGAGAGTAAAAGACCCATCACCTCTTCAGCCACAGGGCCGACTCTGTGGCGCTTCAAAAGAGGGCCTCTAGGCTCTAGCTACATGTACAGGGAAACTGAAAAAAATTAAATGAATGCATACAATTGGGACGCCATCAAAAAGCTGAGTAGAGGATGAGGAGGAAAGTATGGGCTGAGAATGGAACTTAGTTGAAAGGGTAGAGTGAGATCTTGGCACACAGTCCAAAGACGCAAACGGGCAGCATTATATACCGGACACTCAGGGCCGGATTTTCCAATAGGCAACATAGGCCATTGGCCTAGGGCCCACCAGTAACTGGGGGCCCACTGGGGACCTCCTACAATCCCTTGACACAAACAGTATCATTGACAATTTGCCATAGAAAAAAGCAGGAAAAAGTCATTTTGAACTTCACATAGTTGTGCTTGCAAAATTTATTATGCTTCAGTTTCATTGTATTTTTCCATTATTCCTATGTGTAAGATGTACATGATAGGGAACTTGATTTACTTTGATGTACTTGATATGGAACTAATTTGATTAAAAATTATTAATGTGTAATGTATTACATTATGTTGTAATTCTTATTGCAAAATTTATTATGCTTCAATTTGACTATTTTTTTCCATTATTCCTTTGTGTAAGAATAAGTTGTACATGATATAAAACTAATTTGAATAAAATTATTGATGTGTTACATTATGTTGTAATTCTTTTTTTTTTTACATTACAATATTACGATATATATATATATATATAATTTTTTTTTTGGGGGGGGGCACTGATAAGGTTTGGTCTAGGGCCCACAAGCAAGTAAATCCGGCCCTGCGGACACTCAAGGAATACATGGGAGAGGGTAAATGAGGCATGACAAGGGTGACTAAAAGTAGGATGGCTATTGGTGAAAAAGTGCTGGTGCGTAAGGCGACAAGTACCAGGCGGAGCCTAGCTAGAATCACCTGTTCTCGTCGCGATAAATTATGTGATGGCCAGTGGAGAGGAATTGAAGGGGCTGCTGTAGAATAAGGTGCAGGAAGTGAATTCCAAACCTCCTGCCACCAACTCTGGACATAAGGCTGGAGGAGGGCCTGCGCCTCATGATAGATAGTTTGAGCCGTACTCGAGATCCAAAGATTGTTTCACTCCTGGCTGCAACGTCAGCAGCCTCATTTCCTGGGATACCCACATGGCTCGGTATCCAGAGGAGGATTATGGAGATATGGTTGAGGAACAAATGTAGCAACTGTAAAATTCGGGGGATGAGGAAATATAGGGAAGAGTTTCTTTCCAGGGCTTGCAAAGCGGAGAGGGAATCAGAGCAGATGACAGAGTTGTGATGATGCAGTCAGGGCCGTAACTAGGGTTTAGAAATTAGTGAGGTCCAGATTTTTTTCGAGCGCGGCGGGACGAGCAAAATTCAGACCAAAATGACATCTACAAACACAACCCAAGCTATACACTAAACACAAAACCCTTGTCTATAATTAAATACTGTACAAAGGGACCTGTTAGCAAAAACTTTTATTAAAGCTGCAGCAATATTTCACGGTTCAGTCTCTTTTTTTTTTTAGGAAATAATTACCGAGGTCCGGATCTCGGTGACCTCATAGGTAGTTACGGCCATGGATGCAGTATGTTGTGAGAAATGTACTGAACTGCTTGAAAAATGGCATAAAGTTCTGCCGTAAAAATGCTACAGGTAGAGGGCAGCTGCCAAGATGTGGTGACAGTGTCAGTGACAAAGGCAGATGCTATTTGTCCACCTAGAAGTTTAGAACCATCTGTGTAGATAAAATGGGAGGCTGGTAAGGACTCTATGAAGGCAAAGAAATGACTTTGTATGACAACAGAGGCTACCTGAGACTTTGAATACTGAAGGTCGTCATAATTGAAAGGGAATGGAGCTATCAAATAGAGGGGGACAGCCCGCTGGAGTGCAGGTCGTGAGCAGAAATATTAAAAGCAGAGAAAATCCTTTGAGTAGCAGCAATGAAGGGCAAAAGATGGGGGCGTTACAGATAAAAGTGGAACAAGTAAAAGTCCAGGTACAACCGGTGGAGAGGGTGGTGAGCTATGCTGAAGGTGCGGGGAAGATAACGAAGACCCAACATAAACGACGAAACTGTAAAGGCATGATAAGAGCCTCTGCCTCCAGGAGGTCCACTCGAGTGCAGCGCAGTGTGCCCACAGCAAGTCGAATGCCTCGATACTGGAATCTATCTAATTTAAGGAGAGACAAGAAGCAGCAGGGGAATATAAGAAACTTCCATAGTCAATTCTGGAGCGAACCAAAACTTTGTACAGCCGGAGAAGGGTATCCTTGCAGGATCCCCATGTTGTGTTGGAGAGATATCCCAGGATAGAAAGAGACTTGGTACATCGATTTTTGATGAAGTTAGTGTGGGACTTCCAGGTCAGGCTTTGATCAAAGACCATCTCTAAAAATCTATATTCAGTTACTCGAGCAATGGGAAAGGAGTCTAAGTGTAGTGGAGGATGGTCAAGAATGGGACGTTTGAAGACGACCATATACTTCGTTTATGCAACAGAGTTCAATCCCCAGTTTTGAGACCAGTCAATTAAAGCATCTAGCATGGCCTGAGCATAGTTTAAGAACTCATGAAGGTCACCTGAAGGTACCCAAAAGGCACAATCATTAGCATACATGGAGTATGAGACAGAAGGAGGTGCAGCGGAGATGTCGTTGATCATAATCAGTGTGGGACTAAATACACTGCCTTGAGGGACCCCTGTCGCAATCTCACAAGTCTCTGAAAGATGGTTACCAGAGTATACTGATATGCGTCTGTGCAGTAAGAAGTTGGCAATAAAGTTAGCTAAATGGCCACGCAGTCTCTCGTCGCAAAAGGAGGAGCCCCAACCAGAGTGATGGGCATTGAAGTTCCGTAATAAGATGAAGGGAGTTTGCAGTTGCTGTACAAGATCATCAAGCAGCTGTAAGGTAAGAGAAAAGCAGGGTGGGGGCATGTACAAAGAACAGGCTGTAACCACTCTACCAAAGAGTGGAACCTGTGCTGCAACTGCTTCGAATACGGTATGTAAGGAGGGGAGTGCCAGGAAGAAGGGCCTGAAGCAGTAAAGCAACACCACCCTCATGGGCATTCTTATCTTTTCTATAGAATGTATAGTGTTTGAAATAAGGGGGGAATGGTTGGGATAGGCAAGTTTCCTGTAAGGCACTTAAGGCAGGAGAATAGGTGCTAATTAAGTTCTGCAACTGGAGTAGTCGCGCACGAAGGCTCTTGACATTCCGCTGTATAAACGTGAAAATTAAGAGGTGAAGATGAGACGCATCTCCTCAGCGGAAGTAAGTTTTTTAATGTTGGGAGCTGGTGAGACTAGTGACAGCCCGAAGGCTCTTAGAATGAAGAGGCTGAGAGGCAGACTGGGGAGAGGCAGACTGGAAGAGGCAGACTGGGAAGAGGCAGACTGGGAAGAGGGAGACCGGCCAGGAAGGAGCAGGGAGCGCAAATGACCGTATGGAAGCGGAGAGGTGTCTCTGACAGTAAATGGATGGGGCAATGGAATTGTAGGAGGTGCAGAAGAAACTGGAGGGCATGCTGAAGAAGGCGAAGGCTTGGGTCTAGGCTGGACAGGTGGAGTTGGGGGAAAAGACTGAGCTGAAGAGAGAGGGGGTGGGTCTGTCCTGGCTATCTGGGAAAATGACCTATCCAAGACCGAACAATGGCGTCTCGCCTCTGAGAAAGAGACATTATTCATACATTTTTATCCCACTATAGCCTGTTCCTTCAGGTAAACTGGGCAAGTGGAGAAGACGGGATGGGAACATGACAGCTTGCGCAACCACCCGGACCTTCACAATCTGGAGAGGAGTGAGACCCCCACACCTCCCACACAGAGGAGGCGGAACAACATGATTTAAGGGGGTGCGCCATTTTGGGATGGGCCCCGAATTTTTTTAAACTTGTAATGTCAAATGCATTGTTTTAAGCAATTTGTCAAATAAAAGACAAATATGTAGCATATTTTTATTATATCAAATATATAGCATATATTTATATCAGATATTAAGATGTTATAACGAGTTGCAAAGTATAATGACAGAGACAGATAAATACAAAAATATATAGCGAGAGAGAAAAAGAGAAAGAGAGAGCGAAAGAAAGAGAGATATATATATATATATATATATATATATATATATATATATATATATATATATATACTGTGGGTTTAAGATTCAGAGACGAACAATAACTAGTAGAAAGCTAAGTATATTTTCCAAAATATAGCAGTCTGCGCTCGTTGGCAGTGACAAACCTTTCTGCCGCTAGTTTCAGATCAATCCGATCTAACATCCTTGTGGATGTGTGCTAGTGCCACATTATTCAGTCGTACCTGACCCATAGTAGAGCGTAAGTATATTTTAAGTCGACGTAGAGCACTGAACGTTCATTCAGATGTAGCTGTTGCCACCGGAATTGTGTAAAACAAACGAATCAATGTACATACTTAACTGAACAGTATTGGTGTGTTGGAAACAATCTCCAACACGTCCTTCACTGTCTGCGAGTCTTATTAGCAGCCGTTTCTTTCTTCATGTCAGGAAGCATTTTCTGTTGATATGCTAGTTTCTCGAAGTTTATATCTCCTTCGTAAATTCGCACTTCTTCAGGTATAACAGAGTTTTTGCCGTTCACCGAGTTCAGTAGTACTCTTTCGATGTGGCTTTACAATCAGGCATGTACTGTCGGCGAACCGTGTTTTTAAATGAGTCAGTAGATGGTCCACCACTTCGTTGAATTGAAATCGATAGTATTTCGTCGATAGACCTTCCTTTTAAAAAAATTCCTGATATCCATTTAATGTTAATTGTATTGGAAACCATCCAGGTTTTATCCAACAAAATTTATATTATCTGAAAAGAAACGAGAAAGTAATTAATTAATAAGAGAAAAGTAATTAAATACACAAAAATTCACAACAATTCAAAATTCAAATCCATACCATTATAAAATGAACATGAAACACACAACGAAAAGTGGAAATAAATTACTACGTCATGCAATGCAACGCACGCAGCGTTGTAGTAACAAAACAAACACCCAAGTCAGCACCACAGCACTCAACTGCAGCACAAAGAAACGGCACCATTTCACGGGCAATTTCACCGACGAGTGATTCAAACGCCCAATGACGCAGTTGTAAAACCGCACCGCTATTAGCTAATTTCACGGCCACACGTGGTTGGTACGCGTTGTCAATGTTTTGGCGAACATACGGTCGTTGAGTCTAGAAACAGACTGATACATATATAAATATAAGCCATAAGTCGCCGAAAATATTAACTGAGCAAGGGGGTGCGCGGCGCGCCAGCGCGCAATAGGTTCCGCCGCCCCTGCTCCCACAGCGGGGCTCATTCTGCCAGACATCTTGGCCATGACCAAATCGCTGGCATTTAAAGCAACGCAGAGGTCTCGGAAAGAAATGCTCAACAGTATAACTGAGGTAGCCACAATAGATCTTATTAGGGAGAACCTTCCTACCAAAGGTAAGTACCAACGCTCTCGTAGGAATCCTGTCCTTACCTCGTGTAAGTCGTCTCACATCCAAAACAACGCAAGGTTTTAGTTCCTCCAAAATATCCTCAAATGAATCAACTAGCCATTCTGGTGCACGAATAATGCCTTGTATCGTATCCAACTTAGATGCCAATTCTACCTTAATATTGTACTGGTTGTTCAAGAAGGAGGTAGCATTAAGAAGAGTTCGCAGCTGAGAAGGAAAGCAGCCTGCAGTAACAAACTGCCACTCCTACAGTATTTGACAGACCTAACCTCCCCACAAAGGGCCTCAATACTCCGCTTAATTAAGGGCAAAGGGACTGAGCCTAGTGAACTGAAGATTATCAGAGACAGCAGTTATATAGATATATGAAGCGTAACCGAAGGCTAAGCCTGGCCCTGGCCAAAGCCTACAAGTCAGACCCCCCCACCCCCAAAAAAGGCCTAATAGGGATCCAGCTAATTCAGCACACAATCGAAATAAGACTATTAAGTAAATCTACACAAACACAAACTGGGGGAAAACACCGGCTTAGAAATCAGCAAATTCACTGTAACATGTCCTATCAGCACGATTGACAAACACCGAATCATCTTCTGTAGGCTAACGTGAGGAAATTTAGTTTACTTAATCTTGCCTCGTATGACAAGTCTTTAATGAGGGTACCATCCTGGTCGCTCTCTGTTGTACACTTTCCAGTCTCTACGTCTTTAATTAAATATGGAGACCAGATCTGATTCGCATATTCTAGGTGAGGTCTCACAAGGGCAACATACAACGCTTTTAATATTTCCTCGTCTAGACCGACAAATGTTCTTCTTATAAGAACCAATATGTTACAGGGTGTCCCAGATCTTCAAACCAAACATAGGAAGTTGATGGTAGTATGGTTCAGGAAATAAATAAAGGTTGTAGTGCTAGAACATTAATTATGAGAGATTTCAACCTGCCTCATATACTGTAGACTGGAGCCTTTCAGAAGGAAATAGTACGGAAGGTAACTTCTTCAATGACTGCTGCAATGACAGCTTCCTAACGCAATTTGTAGACAAACCAAGTGGGATCAAGGGATCAAACAATCTTAGATTTGGTTCTACCCAATCACTATGAGGTTATTAGGGAACTTGCAGTAGGAGAGTCATTAGGGAATAATGACCATTTGATCATACATTTTAAGATAGAATTAAATAGGGATCAGTCAGCAATGACCATCAAGTTCCTCGCTTCTCAAAGGGTGACTATAGTAAATTTAGGGAGTTGTTTGGCTCAGTAAAATGGATAATGAATTTGCCAATAAAAATGCTATTGACATGTGGTCTAGATTCAAAAAATTTTAGAGGATGTACAACGTAGATGTATTCCTTCCAGAACTGTTAGGAGTAACAAGATCAGGAAACCTTTTTGGTGGAATAGGGAAATAGTTGAAATTGTTAATTAAAAATTAAAAAAAGGGCATTGGATAATTATACACTGTTAAGAAATAAGCTAAATAGTTTAATTAGGAAGAACAAAAAGCATAGTGAAATAAACCTGACTAGAAATAGCAATAAAGATCCAGATAAATTCTTCAGTTTTTAAAAATATAATGATAAAAAAGCATGATAGGACAAGGCCGCATTTAGGGGGTGGCGCACCGGGCAAATGTCCAAGGCCCCGCAAATTTCAATTGAAAAAAATTAAACGCCACGTATTTGCCATCTGCGACGAGTTTTACTTTTTCCGGCAGGGGGCATGGCATCAGGCATTCTAATATCCGCTTTGATGGTGTTTAATTTGTTGTTCTTGTTAATGTTACTCATTTCTAATGTTGTTACTAACTTACTTCTTGTTGTTTCTGTTGCAGATTCATGGTTTATGTTCTTATTGTTGGCATTGTAATACGTACAACATAGAAACGAGCCGTGACCGGGATCGAAGGAGGAAATATAAACCCGATAGTGAAAAGCGTAAGGATAAGAAGCGCAGAGAAGAGTTTCTTGCGACGGTGCGGAAACTGACTAATTGGATTAAATCATCAGCAACTAAGTCATCCCCTTCAGCAGGCCCACCAGCTGCCTCCGTTACTTCAGCAGCTGCGTTTTCAGAAGACGCGTCTACGTCAGTGCGTTCAGCAAGCCCAGCAGCTGCATTTTCAGGAGACTCGTCTACGTCAACCCCTTCAGCAGGCCCACCAGTTGCCTCAGCTACATCAGCAGCTGCCTCTTCAGAAGACCCGTCTACGTCAGTGCGTTCAGCAGGCCCACCAGCTTCAGGACATGCAATTAATGACATTGGTTTGTGGCCACAAGTGCTGACCGATGACTTTAGAGAGTTCTGGATAGAGCGAGGAACATCAGATTGCCGAAATTATGACAACGACTTCAGTAATTCTTCAACTACTGAAAATGGTACAACACACCGATGTACGAAGACATTATTTGTTAAGAAACATAGCCTGACGAATGAGAGGATTGAGGTGTCATGGCTGTGCTATTCTGAGTCCACAGGCTGTGTTTACTGTTTTGTCTGTAAATTAATGTCGAGGGCGGACAGCAAGTTCACAATCGGGTTCAACGATTGGAAGCATGGTAGACAATCGGTCGAAGCACATGTGAGCAACATATGGAGTCGATGAGATATTTGTTGGTTAGAAAGTCTGTCTCCGGCCGTGTTGATTCGAAACTGGTGAACCAGTTTGAAAAGGAGTGCAACTACTGGCAGGAAGTTTTGCTGCGCTGTGTCAACGTTATCAAGTATATCACGTCACGAGGACTAGCAATTCGTGGACACGACTCCCGTTTCGGTTCACCAAACAACGGCAACTATTACTGAGTTTTGGAACTTTTAAGTATGTATGATAGTTTTCTAGCTGCGCATATAAGCGAGCATGCCAACAAAGGTAGCGGACACACCTCGTATTTCTCTCATTTCATTTGCGAGGAACTCATACTGTTGATGGCCGATAAAGTACTTCAGACGATTATCCGAGAAATCCAGCAGTCAAAATACTACTCTCTATCCGTCGACTCTACGCCTGATGTTTCCCACACCGATCAACTGTGCTTCACCGTCCGATATGTGGTTGAGTCTGAGTCCGTCGAGCGATTTCTACAGTTCATACCTATGAACACACATACAGGGGAAGGAATTGCCGACATGGCATTCGAATTGGAGACTGCAGAGGACACTCAGGACAGTCTTATGATAACGCAAGCAATATGGCAGGGAAATACAACGGCGTAAAGAGCCACATCGAGTCAAAATCTCCGTATGCTGAGTTTGTGCCATGCATGTGCCACTCACTAAATCTTGTGGGTAAATCAGCAATGGACAGTTGCACAGCAGCCGTTGAATTGTTTATGCTCATTCAGAATATCTACACGTTTCTCGTCTCCTCGACATACCGATGGCGTCGACATGTAGAGGTTCTCAATAGTAGTTCCCGTAGTGAGAAACTAAAGGTCGACAAAGGTCTCTCCGATACCCGCTGGTCAGCCAGATCAGATGCCGTCCAATCTTTAACCGAAGGCTACGCCGAGAATATCGTGGTACTGGATGAGCTAGCAGCAAATATCAGCCAAACTGCGGAAGCCAGGATCGAAGCCAGGGGATTTTCTAAACAGCTTCAACAACTCGAAACAGCCATTTTATTGGTTTTATGAAACACTCTTCTCGAACGATTTAAAAAAACGAGTGCATCTCTGCAAAAACAAGGAATGTCGTTAGACTCAGTCACCCTCTTGCTGAAATCACTACTGCAATTTGTTGAAGATCTCAGATCAAGATTTGACGAATTCGCGGACCAGGGCATCGGAAAGTGTGGTCATCGAGTATACAAGGAATCGACTCAACGCACAAAGAAGAGAAAGCACCATCATGACGAAATCGGAACTGCCGAAGATACGAACCTGACACCAAGAGATTCATCTCGGACCACTGCATTTCTACCGATAATTTATAAACTGTGTACCACTCTGAACACTCGTCTAGAAGCGTACGCTGTCCTGCAGAAAAGATTTGGATTTTTGTAGTCCTGGACATCGACAGTCTTCGACGGTCAGCTAAACATCTAATAGAATGCTATCCGGCTGATCTGGAGAAAGAGCTGGTAACAGAAGTTGTGCAGTTCGCTGCCATAATGAAACTCACCGAAAGTGAAACAGAATCCCAGACGGAACGTGAAGACATGTGCAACAGATTTTATCGGCATATGAACACAAACGAACTGAAAGGAACATTCCCAAACATGGAAATAGCAATGAGAATATACCTGTGTACGTTTGTCACGAACTGTTCTGGTGAACGTTCATTCTCGAAACTCAAACTGATCAAAAATTACCTTCGCTCCACAATGGGCCAGGAGCGCCTTTCGTCTCTGGCGCTGTTGAGTATAGAGCATGAGGTGTTGCAGTCGGTGAGTTTCGAGGACACAATCACGCAGTTTTCCAAACAAAAAGCCAAGAAGCGTCCTATGTAATATTCATTATAAATCTACACTCTATCTACAGTACAGTAAGCTGTACAGTTTAGCTGTTTATTAAGTGCATTACAACTGTGTAGCTGTTTATTAAGTGCATTACAATAACTGTGTAGATGTTTATTAAGTGCATTACAACTGTGTAGCTGTATACACTGTATGTGTACATAGTTAAGTTATAGTCTTTAATATTACATTAATAAGCCAAATGGCTTCCGCATGTGTGTTTTGTGTGTGTTAAAAAAATATATCTGTTATGTGCATTACAAAATATTGTCATTCACTAACACACTAAAATAATACATCCCGAGAAATAGTTTGCCCAAGACCCCGCACACTGTAAATGCGCCCCTGTGATAGGATCGCCCCAATAGAACATGATGGAATATTTGAAAATGATCAGGCTATTGTTCGTATTTTTAACGATTATTTTAGCTACGTTTTACGGACGAAAATATGAATAACTTTGATTTTAATTCCTTAGATTCTGTAAACTCAGGCGTTCTTGATAAGATTCATATAAGGAAGGATGATGTTAGGCAAGTGATTCATACAATGAAGTCAAATAAAGCTGCTGGATCTGATAATATACTGTATATATACTAGAATTCTCAGAGAAGGGGAGGATAGCCTATCTGAGGCACTAACTATTTTGTTTGCTAGGTCTATTAATTATGCAGAAGTACCAGATGAATATGAATGGAAAAAAGCAAATGCAGCACCTATTTACAAAAAGGGTAGTAAAAATGAAGTAGGAAGTTATATGCTTGTTACTTCAACATCTTTGGTCGAAGAGATACTGGAAAAATTGTAAAGAATAATATTCAAGATCATTTGAAAACTTTTATCTTATTTCAAATTCCCTACATGGTTTTAGATCAGGAAGGTCTTGTTTGTCTAATCTCTTAGACTTTTTAGAGTTTGTAACTGAACAGGTAGATAATGGAAATGATGCAGATGTTATTTGGATTTTAGTAAGGCACCTGACAAGGTTCCACATAGGAGACTTCTATATAAGTTAAAAGCTTATGGGATATCGGAGTCAGTTATAAACTGAGTAGTAAAATGGTTTGATGACAGAGAACACAGTACAGTAATTCTAAATGGTCATGAATTTGGATGGCAGAAAGTGAAAAATGAGGTACCACAGGGATCAGTATTAGATCCATTACTCTTTATTATTTTATATATAAATAATTTAGAGAAGGAAGTAGGTAGTAAAGTTTCTAAATTTGCAGATGATACCCAGTTGCCCCAGTTACAAATATAGAAAATTCTTACAAACAAAAAGATCTTGATATATTAGTTGTTTGGGCTAGTAAATGGCAGATGGAATTCAATGTTCAAAAATGCAGTCATCCATTTTGGTAGAAATAACGAAAACTTTAGTTATGAGATACAAGGAAACTGGTTAGAGGATGTTAGACAGAAAAAGATCTCGGCATTATAGTTAGTAATGATCTAAAATTTTCTAAGCAGTGCTTAGAGGCTAGAAATAAGGAAATAAGGCAAATAAAATGCTAGGTATTATTAAGAGAAATGTTAGTTACAAGAGTAAGGAAGTTAGCTGTAAATTATAATTCTTATGTTAGGCCTCACTTAGCACACTGCATTCAAGCTTGGTCCCCTTACCTCAGACATGATACAGTATTGATATGCTTGAAAGTGTGCAACGTAAGGCAACCAAGCTTATCACTAACCTAAGAAGAGTGGATTAGAGGGAAAGATTTAAAGGAACTGGGTATGTTTAGTTTTGAGAGATGTTGTTTGAGGGAAGATAGAGATACAGATGTTCAAAATGTTTTCAGATTTGGATAATTTAGATGCAAGTAATTTTTATTTTTTTAGTACAGTAGATGCTGATGGAAAAACTCGAGGCATAATAAAAAAAATTTAGAAAACAGCCTTGTAGACTGGATCTACGAAAATACTTTTTCAGTCATTGAGTAGTAGATTTTATTAGTTATTATTACTATATATACCTAATAACTAGAGCCCGGATGTTCAGGCAAAATGCCATAAATGCCTTTTTTTGCCTTTTTTGGGAGTATGAGTATGATAATGCCTATTTCGTTGAAAATGCATATTTTTGCCTTTTTAATTAGATTATAAAGAAAAAAGACATAAATAGGCATTTATAGGAAAATTATCATGTATCAGTTACGACTAGACTAACCAGGAATGCGCAGATAACGTGAATGAAGATATCGTGGAATTTCATATTGCGGAAATGACGTCATGTATGATTGACGTTATCAGCTGAGCGCAGTATCTGAAAACTAGCCTCGCACGGCCATTTCCTCATATTCGTTGTTCTAAACTTGAATGATATTTAGAAGACGTTAATATGCCAAAAGTTAGTTCATCTTCAAGTAGTAAACTGAACCAACATGTTCGTGACTTTGGAAAAGATATCTTTTCCACAGATGGCACAGTGTTGTAAAGTGTGTGACAAAGCAGTTAATAGTGAGAAAAGGTACTTTGTTTCCCAGCATGTGCAGACCGTTAAGCACAAAGCTTCTGCTGAAAAGATGAAACCAAACAGCCTACAAACGTGTTTGATGACAACATTTGCTTCAACGTCAAGTCGTCAATCTACCTTTTCCTTGGAGCTATGCAAATCATTTATTGATGCTGGAATTCCACTGTGGAAGTTGGAAAACAAATCATTAAAGACCTTTTTAGAAAAATACACAAAACAAGTTATTTCAAGTGAGTCCACTCTTCGAAAAAATTATGTGGATACAAACTACGCCTTTGCAATGCAGAAAATACGTGAAGGCGTTGCAGATAACAAGATATGGATTTCAATAGACGAGACCACCGATTCCATGGGTAGATATATTGCTAACGTGATTATAGGTACTTTGGAAGCTGATCAGACGCCGAAAGTTTATCTGCTGACATCAGAAGAGCTGCCAAAGACCAACAGCTCAACAATAGCTCAACTTTTCACAACATCCCTCGCTTTGCTTTGGCCAGAGGGCATCCAGCATGAAAAAGTTCTTCTCTTCATGACAGACGCAGCGCCGTACATGAAGAAGGCAGGAACAGCATTGAAAATTCTTTTTCCACAAATGCTACATGTTACTTGTTTGGCTCACGCACTTCACCGTGTTGCTGAGCAGATACGAGGCTTGTTCCCCAATGTCCACAAATTAATTTCTAATGGAAAGAAGATATTTCTTAAGGCACCATCAAGATGTCATATGTTGCATGAAATAGCGCCTGAACTCGCATTGCCGCCACAGCCCGTTTTGACGAGGTGGGGAACCTGGATCTCGGCTGCGTTGTATTACACGTCAAATTTTGACAAGTTTCGAGAAGTTGTATCAGCACTTGACATCGAAGATGCTTCATCAATCCGCATCGTGATGGACCTCATTGAAGATAGATCTCTTCGCAATGAACTTTCATACATCACTTCCCACTTTGCAAAAATACCTGAGAACATTACTGCTCTTGAAACTAGGAACCAGCCGTTAATCGACGCTTTGAAAATTTTTGAGTTAGTCATTGCAGACATCAGTCAAGCGCCCGGCGAGAAAGGTGAATCTGTTCGCGAAAAATGTGACCGAGTGATACGAGCAAATGCAGATCTGGAACGACTAAAGAACATTGCACACGTTCTTGAAGGACACACTGATGCCGATGTAGGGGATATGAATCCCATGAATGTATCATGCTTCAAATTTGCTCCTGTTACATCAGTGGAAGTAGAGAGGTCATTCTCGCTGTACAAGCATGTTCTTTCAGACAGAAGAAGAGGCCTAAAAGTTGAAAACATAAAAAAATTACTTGTAATTATGTGTAATTCAGACTAATAATGTGCGACGTAGTCTCAAGGTAATGAAACTAATGATACATTCATACATTATTATATAACTTATTTTGTTTTGTGTGTTTTTGATCGGTATAAAATAAATGCCTATTTTTGCCTATTTTATACTTTTATTTTGCCTATTTTTCAATTTTATAATGCCTAAACATCCGGGCCCTACTAATAACTGTACATCACTTATACTTAATTTAGCACACTCGCACATGTTACCCAGTTTTACAAAAAATTCTGATTTTACATCGGCATTTTAGTTTATCTGATCGTGGCTTAATTTTGTACGAAACAAAGATGTGTTCGTCGATATTAATTACTGCCATTATTGTATGTAAGCTTGTATTCGTATTCTTTTATGGTAAATAGCAGTTTACAATTAAAATGCGTTCATTGCTCATATAAAATTCAGTTCCTAGCAATCTTTCAGTATAGCTCATTAAAAATATTATTATTATACAATAATACTTATAGGTAATTATATTATTGTATAATAATAATAGGGCTACTATTACTAATATATATATATTTACAGGGTGCCCACATTGAAAGGTAACAACTTTGAAGTATCATAATTATATATGTATGAATGTGTGAATGTGTGAATGTTGAAACTTGCACAGATATCACATCATATAACTAAGTTTCTGTTTCTTGTGTTTCAGAGTGAATGTGTGAATGTTGAGCGCATCACTGCGGCGGTGGCTTCCGTCAGACCTGCGATATTAGAGAATGTGTGGAGGGAAGTGGAGTACCGTTGTGACATTAACAAGTTAATCAGTTAATCATTGTTTCGGATTTAATCATGAATTAATCAAAAAATATTTTTAGAAAATGATGGGAAATGATTAATTTTCCTCATAATTTCAGTATCATTTTACCTTAAATTTTATAATGTATCATTTGAATTTGGCACCTTTTTGCATGTATAAACTGTCGGATCACCTGAAGATCCGTCACCCCAGCCTTTTTTAGTTAGCGTTATAAAGCTAACTAACGAAAATATCACGACCTAACCTAACCAAGGGCGTACAGTTGACCTAACGATTGGTTAAGTTAGGTCGTGATATTTTCGTTAGTTAGCCTTATAAAGCTAACTAAAAAAGGCTGGGGTGACGGATCTTCAGGTGATCCAAACTGTCTAATCCGCCCATGCCTGATTTCTTGAACTAAAGCAAACTAAATGTTTGAGCAAAATGTTTTCTTCGGTCTTATCTCAATCTCACGCAACGGAAACAATAAAGCTCTTTCTTACTCTTTTCAGAAGTATTTAATTTTTAATAATTTTTAATCAGTTAATCATTGATTAATTAGAAAATTTCATCATTCATCACTTTTTCCTAAAAATGATTAATTAACCATGCCCTAGTACATATACCAGATGAAACTTGAGCATATCGGCTGAGTTGTGAGCATATTAATCTGTTCACATTATTCAATAAAAATATATGGCGCCTTAAAGTTGTTACCTTTCAATGTGGGCACCTTGTATATATCGGGTGATTCATAAGTCTGTTACCACTGTAATAAAAAATAACTACAAACCACAGTAACGTGTGATGTTTTTTATTTGAGGTTATTTTTACACAATTACACATTGGAAATTAACAGTGGAAATTCTTTCTTTTTAAATCAATGACATTACGACGTTTTGTTGCGTATACCCTATCCTTCACCATACCCCATATTTTCACAAATCAAAATCAACAATCTGAAACAGAAAATATTTCACCATTACACTGGTAACAGACTTATGAATCACCCGATTATATATATATATATATATATATATATATATATATTAATATACTGCAATGACCACGCAGTATATTAATGTATAGAAACGACGTAAGTATAGAGGAGTGTTCTGCACACGAGGAAGAGAAATAACGAACAAATTTTTCATTTGTTCGTTATTTCTCTTCCTCGTGTGCAGAACACTCCTCTATACTTACGTCGTTTCTATATATTATATATAATATATATATATATGCGCCTCAGTGGTGTAGTGGTTAGCGTCGCTGACTACGAATCCATCGGCCCCGGGTTCGAGATCCGATGGCAGCCGGCGCGCAGCAAAACCCACCTGTTCATCCTTCCACACAATAAAGAAAGTGGTTGGTAGATAAATGGGTACCCTAGGTGGCCTAGTGGTTAAGACGCTGGGCTGCTGATGGGACGTGGTTCGGATTCCACGTTAAACTGTAGGTCTAAGGTGGAGTGAAAAGCTTGACCTTCGTCAGAATGAATAATTCGGGCTGAAGCTAACCAAAGGTGTGTGTGTGTGTTGTGTGTGTGTGTATACACACACTGATGTGTACAATTCATAATTTTGTACTTTTGTATGTTATAATGCACTTAAATGTAGGGCATAAGAATTCAAATAAAATGTAACTAAATCTTTCATAGCCATTCCCGTTTAGTAAAAGCTGGTAATTTTCCTTAAGTGAGCGTCATTACCCCCCATCTCCCCTATAATAAAATATATATATATATATATATATATATATATATTATACTCTTACTATTACATTTTATACATTTCATTTCTTTTTTAGATGAGGTAGACAAGGTTTTAAACACATTACTAATACTTAATTAGTAATTAATTAATTATATTTACATATATATAACTGACACCACAAATGGTAGTCTGGCTACATAAAGCTGTCGCAAAGCTTGTGTATGCTTACGTCACTTGGTTTAATTTATTCTAAACATCGGTACTTACGTATTATCGGGACTACCAAACTGTTTATTATGTATTTTTGCTCTCGTCATTTTCGTTTAAACTAACGAAAATATCACAACTTAACCTAACCAATCATCAAGGGCGGAGGACGGGACCCTTTCAATACTGGGAATAATTAAGGAATATTGGCCACCTGAAATTGATTATTGAGTGTTTATCATACTTATCTTATGTATATCTTGTCATATCATATCATATATTATTATCATATTATATTATATTATCCACAATGAATAAAATCGATTAAAATGGAAAAATGTGTTTTTCGTAGGTAGTCCCAATAATACTAGATGAGGACAAAGCATTGAATGTTTTTATCAATTACGGCGTTATTCTCTCATCCTTAACTTGCCCGAAATGTGACAGTGAGTGCCTAATACGAAAAGATCAGAAGATATTTAGGTGAAATAACCAATATTAACCTGTTAGGTTAATTGAATGCCCGGTTAGGTCAACTGAATGCCCAGTTAGGTCAACTGAATACTAACTGAAAACGCAATTTTCAGAAAAATGACTGATTTACATTACATTATATTTCATTTGAAAAATATGAAGCCACTGGGGCCTATCGAGGTTATCCAAGTCATGAGCTATATATATATATATATATATATATATGTGTGTGTGTGTGTGTGTGTGTGTGTGTGTGTGACCACGGAATCATAATACATAAACTGAAATATATGGGAAAAACAGGAAAAGTAGGGAAATGGATATATAATTTCCTTAGTGAGCGGAGGCAAGTCGTTACAGTACAAGGAGTATCTTCATCAGAATCAGAGGTCCTCAGCTCAGTACCACAAGGAACAGTATTAACTCCACTACTCTTCATAATCATGCTAACTGACATAGATGAGGACGTTACCAGAGACAGCACAGTAACATCCTTTGCGGATGACACAAAGATCAGTAGAAAAACAAGAAACCCAGAAGACATAGGATCTCTACAAACCGACATAAACAAAATCTACAAGTGGACTGAAGACAACAATATGAAGTTTAACACCGAGAAATTTCAGCTATTACGGTACGGAAAAAGAGAAGACCTAAAGTGCATGGAATATTATACCCCAAATGGACAGGAAATTCAGAGAAATTCCAGAGCAAAAGATTTAGGGGTTGTAATGACAGATGATGCGAAATTTGAAACACAAAATAAGATAGCAGTAAACAGAGCAAAGAGAATAACGGGTCAGATATTGAGAACCTTTAAACGAAGGGATAGGAATGTAATGATTCCTCTTCTGAAAACCCTGATCATACCCAAATTAGAATACTGCTCGGTCCTAACTTCCCCATATAAAAAAGAAGACATTAGACAGCAGGAGGGGATCCAAAGAAGCTTCACAGCCAAGATCAATGGGTGCAAAGAACTAAATTACTGGGAAAGGTTACGAGAACTAGACCTATATTCACTGGAAAGGAGAAGAGAGAGATACACCATTATTTATACTTGGAAAATAATGGAGAAACTAGTCCCTAATCTTACTCTGAATCCCATAACTCCCCAAACAACGATGGAAAGTAGAAGCGGTAGACTGTGTCGTATTCCCAAATTGAAGGCGAGACAGGAAACATCCTTAACCCTGAAAGAAAATAGTTTTGTAGTGAGAGGACCAAAACTGTTTAATCATTTGCCCAAAGACCTAAGAAACACGAAGGGAGTTGCAGTGGAAATCTTCAAAAGAAGACTAGACGCCTGGCTCAGAACAATCCCCGTACATATATATATATATATATATATATATATATATATATATATATATATATATATATATTATATATATATATATATACCTCGTTTAAGTTCCGTGTGTTGGTCTCTCTTCGCACGAAGGTCAAGCTGGTGGCCCCGCCTCTAGGCCTGGCTTGGTGGAGGTGCGAATTGCTCTCTTGCGCTCTCCACCGCACATAGGCAGGTACACCCGGCTCATCTGGTACCATCCTGAGCCAGGCATCTAGTCTTCTCTTGAAGACTTCAATTTTGACCCCTGTAACGTTTCTGAGGTCCTTTCGAAGCTGGTTAAAAAGTCTCGGCCCCCTGACAACCAAGATATTTTCCTGTATATATATATATATATATATATATATATATATATATATGCTAACCTGGTGGAAGTTCCGTATGTCAGTCTTTCTTTACACGAAGGTCAAGCTGGCTCATCCAGTACCGTCCTGTGCCAGGTATTTAGTCTCCTTTAGAAGATTTTAACTTTGACACCCGCGATGTTCCTGAGGTCTTTCGGAAGTTGGTTAAAAAGTCTTGCCCCCCTCTGACCTGATAACTAAGCTATTTTCCTTCAGTGCTGAGGATGTCCTTTGTCGGACCGTCAGGTTGTGAACACTAAACATATTTAATTTACGTTGTTTTTCCCAGTACTTAGTTAAATTCTTGGCTATGAAATTTCTATGGATTTCTTCTACGTAGTATATATATATATATATATATATATATACACACACGATTCTGTTTGCGGCTACAATTACATATGTTAAAATCACACTAGGTACCATTAAAATTCTATATATTTATATGAGTCTACATTCATACAAATATTTGAAAAGTAGGTTTCAAAAAAAGCCTAACATTTTTATTACAATCCTGAAAGAAGCGTAGTCTTTTTTTAACTTATCGTATATGAAGAAATTTTTCAAAACATCTTCGACCCTCTCGTCTTTTAAACTGAAGTCTAAGACTTAAATTTACTTCAATAAACGTGTAATTACTGAAACACAAGAACGTAATGAAGCGAGTGAAATTAATCGGTATATATTTATATATATATATATATATATACAGGGTCTCATAAGTCCGGTCTCATAGAAAAATTTATTTTAAATTAAGTTTATAACAGTAATGTATTAGAACGAAAACAAATGTTCAAATTGATGTTTTGTTTGGGAGTTTTTTTTGTTGCAGGTAGAATAACACGCAGTGGTTAATATGGAAGTAAGTTACACTCCTGAGGGAAAGGCGGAGGGACCCTGTATATATATATATAATGAGAGTTTCTGGCTTTTCAGTGCAGAAAATTAGCCACATGAAACTCGATAATAACAAATTTTGTTCTCAACCTCCAATACTGAATTAAGGATTCTATCTTTAAGAGCGGCACTTATACACTTCCGTAACTCGTATCTAAACTTGATATATTATACATTAAACCGCTCACGAAGTATTTGTTAAGAACAAGTCGTGATTTTCCTCAAACGAAGAGTATTAAAATAAGAAGAAAAAAGAAAACCAACGTTGTGCCATTCATTATCGTTTGCACGCGTCAAATACATAAGCTTCGAGATTTAAATCATAACAGAAATAAGCATATTTATGTAACAAATCTCGTCGGTTTGGGTTTATTGCACTTCTTGGAAAAAAAAAAAATATATATATATATATATATATATATATACACCTTTCCTTTCAACCTTTCAAAGGTTCCGTGCGATGATTCCTCATTTCACGAAGTCAAGCTTGTCGCCCCTCCTCTCGAGCTGGCCCGGTGAAGTAGTGAGTTGGTTTCTTGTACTCTCCACCTCACATAGCCAGGTACGCCCAGTTCATCGGGGATTGTTCTGAGCCAGGCGTCTAATCTTTTGAAGATGTCCACCGCAACACCACTCGTGTTCCTTAGGTCTTTGACAGCTGATTAAACAGTTTTAGTCCTCTCACAACAAAACTATTTTCTTTCAGGGTTAAGGATGTTCCCTGTCTCGCCTTTAATTTGGGAACACGACACAGTCTTCCTTTTCTACTTTCCACTGTTATTTGGGGAGTTACAGGGTTCAGAGTAAGATTAGGGACTAGTTTCTCCATTATTTTCAAAGTGTAAATAATGGTGTGTATCTCTCTCTTCTCCTTTCCAGTGAATATAGGTTTAGTTCGCGTAACCTTTCCCAGTAATTTAGTTCTTTGCACCCATTGATCTTGGCTGTGAAGCTTCTCTGAAGCCCTTCTAGATGTCTAATGTCTTCTTTTTTATATGGGCATATGAGGACCGAGCAGTATTCCAATTTGGGTATGATCAGTGTTTTCAGTAGAGGAATCATTATATTCCTATCCCTTCGTTTAAAGGCTCTCAGTATCTGCCCAGTTATTCTCTTTGCTCTGTTTACTGCTATCATATTTTGTGTTTCAAATTTCGTATCATCAGTATTACAACCCCTAAATCTTTTGCTTTAGAATTTCTCTGAATTTCCTGTCCATTTGGGGTATAATATTCCATGGATTTTAGGTCTTCTCTTTTTCCGTACCATAACAGCTGAAATTTCTCAGTGTTAAACTTCATATTGCTGTCTTCCGTCCACTTGTAGATTCTGTTCATGTCGGTTTGTAGAGATCCTCTATCTTCTGGGTTTCTTATTTTTCTAGTGATCTTTGTGTCATCGGCAAAGGATGTTACTGTGCTGTCTCTGGTAACGTCCTCATCTATGTCAGCATGATTATGAAGAGTAGTGGAGCTAATACTGTTCCTTGTGGTACTGAGCTGAGGACCTCTGATTCTGATGAAGATACTCCCTGTACCAGGTGTGTGCTGGGACCGGTTCGGTCCGGTTGTTAAATTTTGATTGGATCACCGAACCGTTTGTTTGTTTTTAACAAATATTTAACAGTCAGTAGAAATTTATCTTGAAATTTGCAATTTGTCAGTCAGTCTTGATGAATTTTACGAATGCTTATGATGCCCGGGATTTGTCTCGTTCACAATTGTGTTTTTGTGAATTACAGCTTTAGTTTACAATGTCACATTTGATGTTACATTCGTTGCATGCCATTAGAATGATTTTATTTCATTATGAAATTTTTATAAAGTATTTATGAAAAGATCGATCGAACAACTGCCGCTGGGGGACCTATCGCTCATCCCAGACCCCCTAGCTTAATGACTCGCGCCATTGGCGCTCGCTGATATACATCTCTATCTGTATCAGAACCAGTTGTTAAGAAATTGGCAGCACACCCCTGCCCTGTACTGTAACGACTTGCCGCAGCTCACTAAGGAAATTATATATCCATTTCCCTACTTTTCCTGTTATTCCCATATATTTCAGTTTATGTATTATGATTCCATGGTCACATTTGTCGAACGCTTTGGCAAAGTCTGTGTATATTACATCATAGTTTTCATTACTTTCAAGGGCATCAATAATGTTGTTGTAGTGTTATTGTAATAAGCATGATCTGCCTGACCGAAATCCATGTTGGTTATCATTTAATTTTTTCTGAGTTTCCAAAAAGTCATAGATTTTCTGTCTAACTATTCTTTCAAATATTTTAGTGAGGTGAGATGTAAGCGACACTGGCCTATAGTTTCTGGCCTCGAATTGATTTCCTCCTTTATATATTGGGACTATGTTCGCGCTCTTCAGGATGCCCAGTATTTCTCCCATGTCTAGTGATCGTCTCCATATCCAATATAGGGGCTCAGCGATTGCATTCTTGCAGTTTTTGATCAGTGTGGCATTCCATTAAACCAGTCCTGCCGCTGAGTGTGCTTTTAGTTTCCCTATAGCTTGTGTAATATCATCTGTCAGTTTTTGGGATACTGAAAGATGATTCGTACTGATGAGTTCTTAATATTTCAGATACCTCTGTTAGATCATCAGATAAAGCACTGTCAAAGGTCCGATAGTCGCATGGTTTTTCGACTTCCTTTTGCAAAATTATAGAAGTACTTTGAGTTAACCTTTATCGCTTCTATAACGTCATTGTCTTCTTTTTCTGTATGCTTCTCAATTAGTTCCTGTATGACGCCATCGATACTCTGCAGTTTATCATTTAATATTTTTCTGATGTTGTTATCTTTACAGTTACTTAATTTTGCAGTCACTCTTTTTCTCTTTCGGAACAATGACCTCTTTTGTCTCTCGAACCTGCTTCTCTTTCCTCTTTGTGTAATTTTTGGGACATGTCTTTCCACAATTTCCAGCGTCTTCTCTTCTAGTCATTAGCATCTCTTCCGTTGTCTTTGCCTCGAAAATGATTTTCCAATCTATTACTTCCATGCTGGATGCAACATTAGGGTGTGTCAATTTTGGGGGTGAAATGACTAAATTGAAAATCATGTGATTTGGTAGCAATTTAATGTAATCATTTGGCATACAAAATAATATCCTTGCTTCAAAAACAATAAAAAATAACTCCTACCTACATCAATTTTAATTAAAAAATTCCATTTTTCTGTAAATTCGTAACAAAATAACAAATGTGCGCAAACATCCTATCAACATTTAAAGTGGCAATAAGATATCATTCAGAGTCTTTATTTGAAAGTAACCAATGCAGTCATGTCCTTTTTGCTGCGGTTCCTTGACATCAGCATTCGGTTTGCTACTTGCGCTTTGATGTAGCCTTCTCGCCTCTCGTGACTGTAAACTTGACTAGCTGCTTCTGTGACCATTTTCACATCTCTCCACACTCTGAGTGTGAGAAGGCCACTTTGGCACTTGCATTGGGGCCTCTTTAAGTTGTGTTAAATCTTTGTTTGTTATACATGTTGTCAGTGGTGGCTCCAAAACTTCCGAACTCAAGTTAACTAATTCTGACAATTTCGTGGCATTGACGTTTATCGGAGGTACCTTCCTTGTCTGAACAGAGCAGTCTCCCAGCTGGTCATCATCTAGTGATGTTCCTCTAAGCTTTAGAATGATTTCCACAGCCTCAGTTCGCTCTTTAGTACATTGGCTGCAGAGTATTGCTTGCAAAACTGCCTCTGGCCTAGCATACCAAGCGGACCTTCTCACCACAGGTAACACGATGTCCACCACTACTTTCCTTTGGGTTCTCAGTAGCTGTAATTGAAACAAGATGTGGTTGGGCCCCTCCACCAACATTGGATTAAGTTTTACATTGAACCAGTGAGGAAGATAAAACCCAATAATAAATTCAAGTCAACATCAAATTCTGTAGCATTTTGCCCTTCAGTGCATGTTTGGAAACCCAAATCCTGCAGAAACGAATCGCTGTAGTTAACCAACGACTGTGACTTACGGGTCCAATCTCCAAGAGAGCCAGATTTTGAGGCAACTCTCCTGATCTGATTGCTTGAACAATACGATAAGCGTAAGATTGATCCGTGCTGAGGTCTTTGATAACTTCTTCAGACAACACTGGAAGGGGAGGGCAGTAGTATAGCCGCAAAAGGTTAGAGTGCAGGAATGTTGCAAGCGATTACGTAATGGTGCAAGGGGTGGGGTTGTTGCAAATGGGGGTGGGGGTTGTTGCAAAGGGGGGTGGGGTGTTGCAAAAAATAAAAATACCCCCAAAGGGCCCTATGTTGCCAACCGGGGTTGCAAGGGGCATACAACTTGGAGGCGGAGTTCTCCCCCAAGCTATTCCCCCCAAAGGGCCAGAAAGGAGGAGAGAAAGGAGGAGAGGTGTTCACCTGGCAGGAGCCAAGTGCATATTAAGACTTCAGCCGAGTAGGCGCTGTTTTATAGACTCCTAATCAGCCAGTTGGCTGAGCCAAGGGGGGGAGGGGTACACCTGAAGGAGAGAGAGAGAGAGAGAGAGTAGTTGCCTTTGATTGCAAGGCATGCAACTTGGAGGCGGAGTTCTCCCCCAAGCTATTTTCGTTTACCTAACCTAAGAGGCCTCTAAGAGGTTTTCCCAAAGGGCCAGAAAGAGAAGGACCAGAGGTCCTTGCTCGGCTGGGAGCCGAGCTTGAATGATTCCGTCATCAGCTTCTCGGTCTTTTATAAACCTCTAATCAGCCATGTTGCCAGATAGCGCCATGTATTCAGTTGCTGAGTTGCCAGATAGCGCTATGTATTCCAGATAGCAAAAACCATATATTAATCATCCATTTAAATAGTGTACCACAATATATATTTATATGACGGTTGTTAATCGATGAATCCAATTAAATTCTGTTTATTAAATAAATAATTTTTACACACTTAATTTTTATTATAAATATTTAAGTCACGAATAACGAAACGAAATGAAAATTTACGAAACAATTCGAAACACACGCTCCTCATTCCCCCAAATCCCCCCACCCATCTGTACTTGTATATATAATAAACTAATGAATCACTCGTGCTCACAAACCATATAAAATACCACAATATATTTATATAGTTAATCAATTGGAAGATTCAACCATATAAAATACCACAATATATTTATATAGTTAATCAATTGGAAGATTCAACCATATAAAATACCACAATATATTTATATAATCAATTGGAAGATTCATTTAAAGTTGAAATTAGCCAAAACACAATCCGCTATAACGGGGTCGGACGACTAATGACATCTTTATATTTTCGAAGAACACCTGCTGGTTGAGAGACCTTCCTTCCAGTCCGCTCTTGATAAGTCTCCCTTCACTCCAAATGAAAAGAAAATTTACGGAAAAAATCAAAACACGATTGTCATTCCCCAAACCCATCTGTGGATATATATATATATATATATATATATATATAATAAACGAATAAACAACTCGTGCACACACACACACGCACACGAGGAAAGGCAGAAAATAGGTCAATTCGAATCGTCTCCCTAGAGACCTTTTTGGACGAGGGTTAATCCTTCTTCAAACTATTCGAGCAAAAAACACCGCTCACTCCGTTTCTTATTATCATCATTATTATTATTTCTACAATGAAAATATTTTATATTTACGCGTAACTTAGACCCACAGTTTAATGTGGAAACCGAACGCTCTTTTGAAAATATAATTAGAGGAACTTTCACGAGTGAGTGGTTATTTATTCAATATAAGAAGTTAAGCATTAAGCATTGTTTTTCCTTTCACGAGGAAAGGATTTCTGCAAGTGTCTATAATTCGATTTTATATACATATATATATGGAGGGTCGTTGCTTACTCTTCCACATTTCAACATAACAGGATTATTGAACCGGCTTTAAAATAACAGGTTCATTTGATCCGAGACAGTAGTATGACCGAAAAGCATGCGTGATTTTCTCTTTAATAATAATAATAACAACTAGCTCGAAGAGTGACAACGGTTCAGGTTTTCACTCCTCCTTAGACACAGTTTAACGTGGAAACCGAATGCTCTTTTAAAAATATAATTAGGATATATTTACAATTTCTTTATTATAAAATGTGGAACATGCAGCCTTCAGTGAACAGCTGTTCTGTGGATCGAAATACATCTCGTCAGGGAGTCGTTGCTTACTCTTCCACACTTCAACATAACAGGATTATTGAACCGGATTTAAAATAACAGGATCATTTGATCCGAGGCAGTAGTATGACCGAGGGGAAACCGAATGCTCTTTTAAAAATATAATTAGGATATATTTATAATTTCTTTATTATAAAATGTGGAACATGCAGCCTTCAGTGAACAGCTGTTCTGTGGATCGAAATACATCTCGTCAGGGAGTCGTTGCTTACTCTTCCACATTTCAACATAACAGGATTATTGAACAGGATTTAAAATAACAGGATCATTTGATCCGAGGCAGTAGTATGACCGAAAAACATCGTAATGCACGATTTTTTCTATGTAGCAATAATAATTAACTCTTTCTCGCCGAATTGGTAAGCTTTTCACCCGACCTTAGACCTCCAGTTTAACGTGGATTCAGAAATACATCTCGTCGATGGGGGTCGTTGCTTACTCTTCCACATTTCAACATAACAGGATTATTGAATCGGATTTAAAATAACAGGATCATTTGATCCGAGGCAGTAGTATGACCGAAAAACATCGTAATGCACGATTTTTTCTATGTAGCAATAATAATTGACTCTTTCTCGCCGAATTGGTAAGCTTTTCACCCGACCTTAGACCTCCAGTTTAACGTGGATTCAGAAATACATCTCGTCGATGGGGGTCGTTGCTTACTCTTCCACATTTCAACATAACAGGATTATTGAACCGGATTTAAAATAACAGGATCATTTGATCCGAGGCAGTAGTATGACCGAGGGGAAACCGAATGCTCTTTTAAAAATATAATTAGGATATATTTATAATTTCTTTATTATAAAATGTGGAACATGCAGCCTTCAGTGAACAGCTGTTCTGTGGATCGAAATACATCTCGTCAGGGAGTCGTTGCTTACTCTTCCACATTTCAACATAACAGGATTATTGAACCGGATTTAAAATAACAGGATCATTTGATCCGAGGCAGTAGTATGACCGAAAAACATCGTAATGCACGATTTTTTCTATTTAGCAATAATAATTAACTCTTTCTCTCGCCGAATTGGTAAGCTTTTCACCCGACCTTAGACCTCCAGTTTAACGTGGATTCAGAAATACATCTCGTCGATGGGGGTCGTTGCTTACTCTTCCACATTTCAACATAACAGGATTATTGAATCGGATTTAAAATAACAGGATCATTTGATCCGAGGCAGTAGCATGACCGAAAAACATCGTAATGCACGATTTTTTCTATGTAGCAATAATAATTGACTCTTCTCGCCGAATTGGTAAGCTTTTCACCGACCTTAGACCTCCAGTTTAACGTGGATTCAGAAATACATCTCGTCGATGGGGGTCGTTGCTTACTCTTCCACATTTCAACATAACAGGATTATTGAACCGGATTTAAAATAACAGGATCATTTGATCCGAGGCAGTAGTATGACCGAGGGGAAACCGAATGCTCTTTTAAAAATATAATTAGGATATATTTATAATTTCTTTATTATAAAATGTGGAACATGCAGCCTTCAGTGAACAGCTGTTCTGTGGATCGAAATACATCTCGTCAGGGAGTCGTTGCTTACTCTTCCACATTTCAACATAACAGGATTATTGAACCGGATTTAAAATAACAGGATCATTTGATCCGAGGCAGTAGTATGACCGAAAAACATCGTAATGCACCATTTTTTCTATGTAGCAATAATAATTAACTCTTTCTCGCCGAATTAGTAAGCTTTTCACCCGACCTTAGACCTCCAGTTTAACGTGGATTCAGAAATACATCTCGTCGATGGGGGTCGTTGCTTACTCTTCCACATTTCAACATAACAGGATTATTGAATCGGATTTAAAATAACAGGATCATTTGATCCGAGGCAGTAGTATGACCTAAAAACATCGTAATGCACGATTTTTTCTATGTAGCAATAATAATTGACTCTTTCTCGCCGAATTGGTAAGCTTTTCACCCGACCTTAGACCTCCAGTTTAACGTGGATTCAGAAATACATCTCGTCGATGGGGGTCGTTGCTTACTCTTCCACATTTCAACATAACAGGATTATTGAACCGGATTTAAAATAACAGGATCATTTGATCCGAGGCAGTAGTATGACCGAAAAGCATGTTAATGCATGATTTTCTCTTTAATAATAATAATAACAACTAGCTCTTCCCCGAAGAGTGCCAACGGTTAAGGTTTTCACTCCGCCTTAGACCCACAGCCGCACTGAGATGCTTCCGCTCTGCTGTGGGGTTAAATGGGTATTTACGCTAGATTATTGAACCGGATTTAAAATAACAGGTTCATTTGATCCGGAGCAGTAGTATGACCGAAAAGCATGTTAATGCATGATTTTCTCTTTAATAATAATAATAACTAGCTCTTCCCCAAAGAGTGCCATCGGTTAAGGTTTTCACTCCGCCTTAGACCCACAGTTTAACGTGGAAACCGAATGCTCTTTTAAAAATATAATTAGGATATATTTATAATTTCTTTATTATAAAATGTGGAACATGCAGTCTTCAGTGAACAGCTGTTCTGTGGATTCAGAAATACATCTCGTCGATTGCTCACTATTTCATCGAGATAATTAAAGCTCATATACAGGACCTGCATTGTCTATAAGATCTGCGGGAAACTCTGAGTAAATGGAAATATTATTTTCTCGAAAACTATGGGGGATAGAAAAATTCTGAAACCGAAATCAGCATCAAAAGTTCTATAAGAAACACCAAATAGTTTTCAAGAAATGTCCCCTAGTGCAATTATCTCTTTCTCGCCGAATTGGAAAGGTTTTCACTTCGCCTTAGACCCACAGTTTAACGTGGATTCAGAAATACATCTCGCCAGGGAATGATTGCTCACTATTTCATCGAGATAATTAAAGCTCATATACAGGACCTGCATTGTCTCTAAGATCTGTGGAGCGTGGAGCCTTCAGAAGAGGTGCCAGATACCATTGTATACATTATCATGGAGATCTGCCAGATACCATTGCTCAGCTACACAGTTGACAGATTGTACCATTTATTTTCTTAAAAGTTGGTTTAGAATTCCGCTAGTAGGTTTAGAAGGCGTAACATGATGTAATTAACCAAAAGAATTAAGTAAACCATCATTGCATCATTCTGTTTATTATAAATATATAGAAAATAAATATACATTTGAATGATAATAGAAATGAGGAATATGCATATCATCCGTCAATATAACAGTACAGGAGAAATACACACACACACACACACAATTATGGAGATATATAGAAAATAAATATACATTTCTTTTCAATAATAGTAGAAATATGCATATAATCATAACAGTACAGGAGAAATATCACACAAATATATAAATACATTTCACTTTTTTTTTTTCAAAATACTAAACTCGCACTTAATCGAGTTTACAATTACATCATTATTGCTCTGCATTACGCAGTATATGCGGTTTAATAATATTTCACCGCTTTAAGTATAGGGAAACCTGTACTCGATATGAAGGGCTTTCATATCGTTCAGTACTCTTTTTGTTCCCACTTTACAACCGGTTGGTAAGTCATCTTTAAATACGTCTAGAATACAATCAAAAGCACGCACAAAGAGTTCATCGTTAGCTACATTATTAAACACAAGTTTATAAACACGCTTTTCCAATCGAGGGTTTATTTCTACCGACCCGAGCTTTTCAATCGTGAACTCGTCTTCACTCAACATAGCGGCAATTGAAATAGTCTTCTAAATCGTTACGACAACTGCGCGTTATATAAAGAAATAGTTCTTCAGGGTGAACGGTGTAGGTGAGCTCAGCCTTGTATCGATCAATTGCTTTGTACCAAAGTTCATGGTATTTCAAAGAGTCTAAACTTTTTAAATAAACGTCCAGCTCTAGACCATTCTCACCTTGTTCAGCCATACACTCGGTAAACCATCGAGCAGAGCGGTGTATGCGTATTCAAGTACTGTATCAAAATAAAGCATATCCGTAACACGCGCGTCTAATATAGGTTTCAGCTTGCGGAATCCGACGATTTCAAACATTCTGTCGAGGATGAAACGGTGTCGCGTAGGAACAAGAGCGTTATTATCAGAAGCATTCTTCCACATCAGCCGTATATCAATGCATGGCCGATCGTTATTTATACACAACGTACATACAACGGCGTATGAGGGTGCGTCACTAATCTGCTCTCTTCTTGTACCTACGTTAGCAGGTATTTTATAACGATCTTCACTCCACTTCTCAACTATCACGAAGATTCTATTCATCTCCTCGACACTTAAATAAACGCGTTTGTTTGTTTGTCTACATTCCGTTTCCAGTACATAGCTAATGGTACCGGAATTACGCCTGAACACGCGCAACGATTTCGTCACGGACACATCGTACGAGGCGTTGAGAATGCTGCTCAAAGGAAGTTCCATCGTATTCGAGGAGCGTACGTCCACTCAGTTCAAGCTCTGAGATAACTATGGGCCGTGTGAAGCACGCACGCACACACCACACACACACACACACAAAGGAGAAAGTGAAACGTTAATTGATACATGATTTATTTAATAAAAGAAATATTCAAGCTATATATATATTTACATACACGTGTAATAAATAAGTTAACAATAGGCACATCAAAGATTATATTCAAGGTGTATATATATATTTACAAACACGTGTGATAAATAAGTTAACAATTGAATTTCTGTGTTAACATAATTTCATTTGTTAACTTATTTATTACATGTTTTTAAATATATATGTCTTGAATATAATCATTGATGTGTCTATTGTTAACTTATTTATTACACGTGTTTGTAAATATATATAGCTTGAATATTTCTTTTATTAAATAAATCATGTTTCAATTAGCGTTTCACTTTCTCCTGTGTGTGTGTGTGTGTGTGTGTGTGTGTGTGTGTGTGTGTGTGTGTGTGTGTGTGTGCACAGGTGAAAGAACAGCAACGTGATTCATGCTACTACCTGGAAATTCCCTGCGTGGAGCTTGATAACGATGTCAGAACGACATTGTATAAAGGCAGGCGAAACTTTCACTTTAACTCATTACAAGATTGGAAATAGAGGATAGAGTCGTGTTAGTTAGCTCTCTGTGCCTTGACCAATTCCTAGGTGGTGAACATGATATCTGACGTTCCAAACGGGTTTGAAGCACACAAGTTGATAAATATATCGCTCGGTAAAATTGCATCCAGACGTTCCAGAAGAGCTGGTGCATCTTTGCATAAATCATTATTAGTTGCCACTGTGTTACATAAAGCCCGTTTTGTTTACTTAGAAGCAGCACATAATTACCTCCACACAATATTTTCCCCGCCACAAGGGCAACCTGAGGAGATTGTCCCCGACCCACCTCAAGCGCCCGCACCATTACCTGAAGTGTCCGTTACCCCAGTGAGCCCTCTCGATTGTGGTGTCAATAATATCAACCAAGATGATTATTCACCCATTGAATGCATTAGTGAAGAGTGTAAATCTAGATTAGAAGACAACGACTGTGAAGTAGACTCGAGCAGTGAATATGGTTGCAACGAAACCTTGCACCATACCAGAAAAAGACGGAGAGTTTCTGATCAGGAAACAAAGGCTGCAGTTTACTCAATTTTACCAAAACGAATCAAAGATAATTTAGAACATGAACAATACTCAGGCTGTTATTTTAGCGACTAAAATTTTGTGTTGATGTGGATTCGATCTTACCTCTTGTCGGTGTTCTGAGCAGACAGGCAAACGACGAGATTTTGCAGCATGGAAGATGACTACATAACTTCTCTCGTGATCAACTTGGAATCCTTGAATTTCTATAAAATCAGTCCAGACGGTCTTCGTCTCGAATCTATTTTAAAACCGGTATTAATTCGTGAACATAGGCTAAAAGTATTTAATAGAATGCTTTCTTTAAAGTATTAGGTTACTGTTGTTTGTGATCACCAAATCTATGCATTTGTTTTTTCTTGTGTTTTCTGTTATTTCTTGTGTTAACATAATTTCAATTGTTAACTTATTTATCACGTGTTTTTAAATATATATGTCTTGAATATAATCATTGATGTGTCTATTGTTAACTTATTTATTACACGTATTTGTAAATATATATATAACTTGAATATCTCGTTTATTAAATCGTATTTGTAAATATATATAACTTGAATATCTCGTTTATTAAATAAATCATGTTTCAATTAGCGTTTCACTTTCTCCTTTGTGTGCACAGGTGAAAGTTCTAAGCTCCGCCCACTGTTGTGTGTGTGTGTGTGTGTGTGTGCACAGGTGAAAGTTCTAAGCTCCGCCCACTGTAAGACCAGCAACGTGAGTCATGCTACTATCTGTGATTCCCTGCGTGGTCAGTCGACTGCAGTAAGCCCTTGAGATCAGACGTGTATTCGCCAGCGTAGAAGAAAAAAGGAGATCAGACGTGTATTCAAATGGCTACCTTTAATATTGCTTGTACAACGTTTATGAAATGGTATTCAGCAAAGTGCCAGGATGTGGTGGATACCGAAAAACTTCCTATTCCCCCCTCCTATGCCTCTTTTAAAACCACATTGGATTGTGCGAAGTTGCAAGATGTACAAATACTCTACGGATGTTCTGGTGAGACCGTTGAAGGCTTTCGTTGCACAGACGATGTGCTGAAGTATGCTGTAGAGCTAAACTTTATAAAGTCTCACATATACCGTGAAGTAAAAGAAACAACGCGTGCAGAAGAGAAGCAGCAGGTATGGATAATGAGTCTTGTGGATGGGTGGTGTGACAAGCGGTATTACGTCATGTTACACCATGTCGATTACTCATACCCTACGACTGAAAATGTGAATCTCGTGATCATGGACAATCTTAAGTATTTTTATCACTATATTAATGTATATCATGATGAGGTTCGTAGTGAGGTTGTGGCTAGTGCCCTGCGTGAGTTTTTAACAGACTTTAGAGACGAGTATCGTTTGATGGGCAGAAAGGAAAAATATGAGCATATGTTCCTCTCAAATAGTGCGCCGGAGTGTGAAGATGTTTAGTAAAACATTATAAAATGTGCCTAGTTCGTGAAAATTATCCTGAGGGAAACTGTCTGGTGCGTAGTCTGGTAGTGATAAAACCGAAATTAATTCTTGTAGCGGAAAAACACCTACCCAATATGTACAACAATTCGATTATGGTGCGACTCGCGGATCATACGAGTTCGAACAAGCCCATTCACGTATCATCGAGTCAGCCGCCCATCGAACCCGTTCCTGCCTACCTGCGTGCCTCACACGGCTCATAGTTATCTCAGAGCTTGAACCGAGTGGACGCGCTCCTCGAATACGATGGAACTTCCTTTGAGCAGCATTCTCAACGCCTCTTACAATGTGTCCGTGACGAAATCGTTGCGCGTGTTCAGGCGTAAATCCGGTACCGTTAGCTATGTACTGGAAACGGAATGTAGACAAACAAACAAACGGGTTTATTTAAGTGTCGAGGAGATGAATAGAATCTTCGTGATAGTTGAGAAGTGGAGTGAAGATCGTTATAAAATACCTGCTAACGTAGGTACAAGAAGAGAGCAGATTAGTGACGCACCCTCATACGCCGTTGTATGTACGTTGTGTATAAATAACGATCGGCCGTGCATTGATATACGGCTGATGTGGAAGAATGCTTCTGATAATAACGCTCTTGTTCCTACGCGACACCGTTTCATCCTCGACAGAATGTTTGAAATCGTCGGATTCCGCAAGCTGAAACCTATATTAGACGCGCGTGTTACGGATATGCTTTATTTTGATACAGTACTTGAATACGCATACACCGCTCTGCTCGATGGGTTTACCGAGTGTAGGGCTGAACAAGGTGAGAATGGTCTAGAGCTGGACGTTTATTTAAAAAGTTTAGACTCTTTGAAATACCATGAACTTTGGTACAAAGCAATTGATCGGTACAAGGCTGAGCTCACCTACACCGTTCACCCTGAAGAACTATTTCTTTATATAACGCGCAGTTGTCGTAACGATTTAGAAGATTATTTCAATTGCCGCTATGTTGAGTGAAGACGAGTTCACGATTGAAAAGCTCGGGTCGGTAGAAATAAACCCTCGATTGGAAAAGCGTGTTTATAAACTTGTGTTTAATAATGTAGCTAACGATGAACTCTTTGTGCGTGCTTTTGATTGTATTCTAGACGTATTTAAAGATGACTTACCAACCGGTTGTAAAGTGGGAACAAAAATAGTACTGAACGATATGAAAGCCCTTCATATCGAGTACAGGTTTCCCTATACTTAAAGCGGTGAAATATTATTAAACCGCATATACTGCGTAATGCAGAGCAATAATGATGTAATTGTAAACTCGATTAAGTGCGAGTTTAGTATTTTGAAAAAAAAAGTGAAATGTATTTAACATATTTGTGTGATATTTCTCCTGTACTGTTATGATTATATGCATATTTCTATTATTATTGAAGAAATGTATATTTATTTCTATATATCTCCATAATGTGTGTGTGTGTGTGTGTGTGTGTATTTCTCCTGTACTGTTATATTGACGGATTATATGCATATTCCTCATTTCTATTATGATCATTCAAATGTATATTTATTTTCTATATATTTATAATAAACAGAATGATGCAATGTTGTTTTACTTAATTCTTTTGGTTAATTATATCATGTTACGCCTTCTAAACCTACTAGCGGAATTCTAAACCAACTTTTAAGAAAATAAATGGTACAATCTGGCAACTGTGTGAGCAATGGTATCTGGCAACTCTCCATATAATGTATACAATGGTATCTGGCACCTCTTCTGAAGGCTCCACGCGCCACAGATCTTATAGACAATGCAGGTCCTGTATATGAGCTTTAATTATCTCGATGAAATAGTGAGCAATCATTCCCTGACGAGATGTATTTCTGAATCCACGTTAAACTGTGGGTCTAAGGCGGATAGGCGGCTAAGGCGGTGAAAACCTTTCCAATTCGGCGAGAGAGATAATTGCACTAGGGGACATTTCTTGAAAACTATTTGGTGTTTCTTATAGAACTTTTGATGCTGATTTCGGTTTCAGAATTTTTCTATCCCCCATAGTTTTCGAGAAAATAATATTTCCATTTACTCAGAGTTTCCCGCAGATCTTATAGACAATGCAGGTCCTGTATATGAGCTTTAATTATCTCGATGAAATAGTGAGCAATCGACGAGATGTATTTCTGAATCCACAGAACAGCTGTTCACTGAAGACTGCATGTTCCACATTTTATAATAAAGAAATTATAAATATATCCTAATTATATTTTTAAAAGAGCATTCGGTTTCCACGTTAAACTGTGGGTCTAAGGCGGAGTGAAAACCTTAACCGATGGCACTCTTCGGGGAAGAGCTATTGTTATTATTATTATTAAAGAGAAAATCATGCATTAACATGCTTTTCGGTCATACTACTGCTCCGGATCAAATGAACCTGTTATTTTAAATCCGGTTCAATAATCTAGCGTAAATACCCATTTAACCCCACAGCAGAGCGGAAGCATCTCAGTGCGGCTGTGGGTCTAAGGCGGAGTGAAAACCTAAACCGTTGGCACTCTTCGGGGAAGAGCTAGTTGTTATTATTATTATTAAAGAGAAAATCATGCATTAACATGCTTTTCAGTCATACTACTGCCTCGGATCAAATGATCCTGTTATTTTAAATCCGGTTCAATAATCCTGTTATGTTGAAATGTGGAAGAGTAAGCAACGACCCCCATCGACGAGATGTATTTCTGAATCCACGTTAAACTGGAGGTCTATGGCCGGGTGAAAAGCTTACCAATTCGGCGAGAAAGAGTTAATTATTATTGCTACATAGAAAAAATCGTGCATTACGATGTTTTTCGGTCATACTACTACCTCGGATCAAATGATCCTGTTATTTTAAATCCGATTCAATAATCCTGTTATGTTGAAATGTGGAAGAGTAAGCAACGACCCCCATCGACGAGATGTATTTCTGAATCCACGTTAAACTGGAGGTCTAAGGTCGGGTGAAAAGCTTACCAATTCGGCGAGAAAGAGTTAATTATTATTGCTACATAGAAAAAATCGTGCATTACGATGTTTTTCGGTCATACTACTGTCTCGGATGAAATGATCCTGTTATTTTAAATCCGGTTCAATAATCCTGTTATGTTGAAATGTGGAAGAGTAAGCAACGACTCCCTGACGAGATGTATTTCGATCCACAGAACGCTGTTCACTGAAGGCTGCATGTTCCACATTTTATAATAAAGAAATTATAAATATATCCTAATTATATTTTAAAAGAACATTCGGTTTCCGCTCGGTCATACTACTGCCTCGGATCAAATGATCCTGTTATTTTAAATCAGGTTCAATAATCCTGTTATGTTGAAGTGTGGAAGAGTAAGCAACGACTCCCTGACGAGATGTATTTCGATCCACAGAACAGCTGTTCACTGAAGGCTGCATGTTCCACATTTTTAATAAAGAAATTGTAAATATATCCTAATTATATCTTTAAAAGAGCATTCGGTTTCCACGTTAAACTGTGGGTCTAAGGTGGAGTGAAAACCTGAACCGTTGTCACTCTTCGAGCTAGTTGTTATTATTATTATTAAAGAGAAAATCACGCATGCTTTTCGGTCATACTACTGTCTCGGATCAAATGAACCTGTTATTTTAAAGCCGGTTCAATAATCCTGTTATGTTGAAATGTGGAAGAGTAAGCAACGACCCTCCATATATATATATATAAAATCGAATTATAGACACTTGCAGAAATCCTTTCCTCGTGAAAGGAAAAACAATGCTTAATGCTTAACTTCTTATATTGAATAAATAACCACTCACTCGTGAAAGTTCCTCTAATTATATTTTTTAAAAGAGCGTTCGGTTTCCACATTAAACTGTGGGTCTAAGTTAGGCGTAAATATAAAATATTTTCATTGTAGAAATAATAATAATGATAATGATGATAATAAGAAACGGAGTGAGCGGTGTTTTTTGCTCGAATAGTTTGAAGAAGGATTAACCCTCGTCCAAAAAGGTCTCTAGGGAGACGATTCGAATTGACCTAGTTTCTGCCTTTCCTCGTGTGCGTGTGTGTGTGTGTGCACGAGTTGTTTATTCGTTTATTATATATATATATATATATATCCACAGATGGGTTTGGGGAATGACAATCGTGTGTTTTGATTTTTTCCGTAAATTTTCTTTTCATTTGGAGTGAAGGGAGACTTATCAAGAGCGGACTGGAAGGAAGGTCTCTCAACCAGCAGGTTCTTCGAAAATATAAAGATGTCATTAGTCGTCCGACCCCGTTATAGCGGATTGTGTTTTGGCTAATTTCAACTTTAAATGAATCTTCCAATTGATTAACTATATAAATATATTGTGGTATTTTATATGGTTGAATCTTCCAATTGATTAACTATATAAATATATTGTGGTATTTTATATGGTTGAATCTTCCAATTGATTAACTATATAAATATATTGTGGTTTTTATATGGTTTGTGAGCACGAGTGATTCATTAGTTTATTATATATACAAGTACAGATGGGTGGGGGGATTTGGGGGAATGAGGAGCGTGTGTTTCGAATTGTTTCGTAAATTTTCATTTCGTTTCGTTATTCGTGACTTAAATACTTATAATAAAAATTAAGTGTGTAAAAATTATTTATTTAATAAACAGAATTTAATTGGATTCATCGATTAACAACCGTCATATAAATATATATTGTGGTACACTATTTAAATGGATGATTAATATATGGTTTTTGCTATCTGGAATACATAGCGCTATCTGGCAACTCAGCAACTGAATACATGGCGCTATCTGGCAACATGGCTGATTAGAGGTTTATAAAAGACCGAGAAGCTGATGACGGAATCATTCAAGCTCGGCTCCCAGCCGAGCAAGGACCTCTGGTCCTTCTCTTTCTGGCCCTTTGGGAAAACCCCTTATAGGCCTCCTAGGTTAGGTAAACGAAAATAGCTTGGGGGAGAACTCCGCCTCCAAGTTGCATGCCTTGCAATCAAAGGCAACTACTCTCTCTCTCTCTCTCTCTCTCTCCTTCAGGTGTACCCCTCCCCCCCTTGGCTCAGCCAACTGACTGATTCAGCCAACTGGCTGATTAGGAGTGTATAAAACAGCGCCTACTCGGCTGAAGTCTTAATATGCTCTTGGCTCCTGCCAGGTGAACACCTCCTCCTTTCTCTCCTTTCTGGCCCTTTGGGGGGAATAGCTTATGGCAGAACTCCGCCTCCAAGTTGCATGCCCCTTGCAACCCGGTTGGCAACAAAGGGCCCTTTGGGGTATTTTTTTTTTTTTTATTTTTTTTAATTTTTTTTGCAACACCCCTCCACTTTGCAACACCCCCACCCCTGTTTGCAACAACCCCCACCCCTTGCAACATTACGTAATCACTTGCAACATTCCTGCACTCTAACCTTTTGCGGCTATACTACTGAGGGCCTACTTCGACCTTTGGAAATTTTGTATTTATTTCTAATTCCGTTGCTTCATCTAGCATGTTGCCAAGGGGGCCTGACCACTTGTTGTTGCTCTTTGTAGGACCATCAAGTTCCTGGATGAGACGATGAAGAGGTAGTTCCCCTGTGTGCAAATCACATACAATCCAAACAAGCCTTCTTCCAAGTTTTTTCTCTAAATGCGTCATAACACCGCCCTGCCATCTAGTGTTCACCGCAGTTGAGTCTCCACCAACGGCCTGCAGTGAACTGTCAAGTCTTCTTTCTTGAAGCCAACATATTATTTGATCAGCAATTGCCTCTGCATGTTTCTTGCCTTCTACTTCTGCTTCAGGAACAAAGTGAAACAAATAGCGGCCACCAGGTTCGGAACACACATAGTAGTGTTCTTCTTTGATGAGACCAGGAAACTTTCTGTCCATTCCCTCTACCTCTAGGAGAACTTTTGTGTCATCTCTTCTTCCATCAAACAAAAGGCAAAGAGAGACCTTCCTCCTTCAAATCTTTTTCATGCTGATCAGATATTTCCTTCATTATTTTTTCTTGTGCTCTTCTTATCTTATTATGATCTATCACTAAGGATGTATCCTCTCGGCTAATGAGGCCTGCATCTATCCAAGCGGCAGTGGCAATCTCTGCAGTCTCTCGTAGCCCCGTATGGTGGCGAATACTGGCAAGGGCAATGTTTGAGATGTCTTTAGTGTTGTATTTCATTCTTCGGCGAAGGTTCAGATGACATTTTGGAGCTATCATCTGATGTTGCTTCTTTCTGTTCATCTGAAGAGCTTTCAAAGAAGTGAAAAACCTCTTGATAGAACTTTTCATTTCTTTGGGTGGCTTCTTCACTCTTCTTTTTCTTCCTTTATTCCCTCTCTCGGATTTTCTCTTTTTTCTTAGCAATAACAATCTGTTTTTTGGTTTCTGAATAATCTGCCGAACCAATCTGCATACTTCCTTGGCCTCCTGCCTTTGTTCTCTGCGCCTTTATGAAAGCCAGCTCCAAAACAGGGATCTTCTTCTCACGAGGACAGCGACAATCAATGTGAGGGTGAGGTTCTCTTCTGCATGAGGGAGAGCAATTGGCTTCAGAACACAACTCTATGGGACACTGGCAGTTAAAAATGTCAAGAAGAGTATCAAGTGGGTGCAGAAATTTATTTTTCTTTGCTAGTTTTCCTTTACCAAGTGATGTCTCAACTGCTTTGTGCCACAGCTTTGTTAATTTTAGCTCAATAGTTCTATACTGATTGAGTACAGGTGGTTTGAATAACACATTAGCTTTTTTCCACTGATGCAGAAGAGGGGGAATCATGTCCCTTATGAGCTCTTTCTCTGTGTAGTTCCTTCTATCCTTTGTATTTTGTTCACGAAGGAGTAACCCTAGTCTCAGCATGTCTCGCACTGTTGGTAGTTCTGATACGGGAAGCTCCTTGCCTGTACCAACTAACAGGCTCAAGTGGCATGACGACTGACCTCTTGTCTTCAATTTTGGCATCTTAGGAATATCTGAAAAGAAAGAAAAACATTTAAGTATTTTATATCAATTACGATGTTTCAAAGTTTAGTCATTCGATGTTCTAAAATTCAATAAAAAAATATTTCATGGGATTACAACATAATTAGACAGAAGAATATGATAATAAATAAATAATTGTAATAATCAATAATCCATACTTACAGTTAAACTGTAGTATTCGTCTAGTAGAATAACTATGAAGTAGGTACAAGAGCAATAACAGCAAACCACCGTCTATGACATCTAAAAGGCAACTGAGGACTGAGAGTGAGGGACAGTTCTATTCATGTTGTGACTTGTACATTGTACAACAACTATATGACCTTGAAAACACTCCATATGCGATCAGTGGGATAATTCTGTGACCAGAGCTGGGCAGTATTTAAATACATTTGTATTTAAATACGTATTTAAATACATTTGTGTATTTAGAACTGTATTTATAAATACATTGTTTTTCATGTATTTAAATACAGTATTTAAATACTTTAATGAGTATTTAAATACAATGTATTTAAATACTCAAAATATAAAAATGTAAATACTTTTACTGGTTTAATACACGTTCTGTACTAGCACAGTACGACGCGTCGACAGTGTAGTACAGCATGGTTCATGTTTTAACGTGTCAGTTCAATCAGTTGTGTGCCACTCTTAGTCGAAAGCGGTTGATTTCTTTATCGTGTGCGTGTCATGGCTTAGTGAATTAGTGAATGCATATGTTAAAATTTGTATGTATTTAAAATGTATTTACAAATGTATTTAAATACAATTGATGTATTTTGTATTTAGTATCTAAATACATTCGTAAAATGTATTTAGTATTTAGTATTTAAATACATTTCTCCCATGTATTTAGTATTTAGTATTTAAATACATTCAATGTATTTATTGCCCAGCTCTGTCTGTGACAGATGAATAGTTAATCAATTTATGTCCTATTATTTAGTAAAAGAGTCAATTTCTGAAACTTTAAGGTAAAACTGATGTAGGTAAGGGTTATTTTATTTAATTTTGGTTGGCCAATTTCAAGTTCTGACATGAAAAGACACTATTTTCACTACCAAAATTGATTTGAAAAAAGTTGACAAAATTGACACACCCTAATGCAACATCTTCCCAGTTTATAGCTTTAGAGTGAAAATTAAAAATTTGGAATTTGCTTCTTTCTGTTGTTTGTGTTCTTTCCTTTCCTGTTGCTTTTATATTGGTTGTTATTTCAATAATGTTATGATCCGATATTATAGTTGGGGATATTTCTACATTATCAATTAGGTTGCTGTTTGTGAATACCAAATCTAGGCAGTTGTTTTTTCTTGTGTTTTCAGTTATTTCTTGTGTTAACATAAATTCATCAGCTAGAGCTAGTAGCATTTTTACCTGCTCCTGGTCTTCCCGTGTACCCGCCTTGTCCTGGCGTATACATAATTTTTTCCTATCCTTTTATATTTCATGAATGGAAAATTAAAATCACCACAGAGAAAAATATTTGGGGTTGGAGAGTTTACAACTTTTACCCAGTTTCTTACATCTCTAATGGAATCTAAAAACTTTGAGGTTGGCGTGTTCGGGGGGTCTGTACATTACAATTAGTACCATATTTAATTTTTCAACTTTTGCTGCTACACATTCTACGTAGCTGTTTGAGGTACTTATAATCATTTCTGCCGTATGCCTTTCTCGCGTGTAAATAGCACATCCTCCATTACGTCTCACTGTTCTGTCGGCTCGGAGTATGTTATAGTTGTCAATTTGTATTTCTTTTTTGTCAACACAGAACTCACAGTTTTCACAGTGTGTATATATATATATATATATACATTCAACTGCAAAGAACACGCAGTATAAATAACGTAAAGAACGACGCTTGTATAGGAGATATTCCGCGCAAGACGAGAGAGAGAGAACGAAACAAACGAAAAAATGAGGTAACCACCCGGGAATCGAACCCGGGATCTTCCGATTGCCGGTCAGATGCGATACCATTACACCATGGGCCTCACTCTTCCAAATGCCGTAATCTTCTACATACTCGCAGAAACCAATGCCCCAAGGGGGCACCTCCCGCATGCCGTAACATTATATACATTCAACTGCAAAGAACACGCAGTATAAATAACGTAAAGAACGACGCTTGTATAGGAGATATTCCGCGCGTGTTCTTTGCAGTTGAATGTATATAATGTTACGGCATGCGGGAGGTGCCCCCTTGGGGCATTGGTTTCTGCGAGTATGTAGAAGAATTACGGCATTTGGAAGAGTGAGGCCCATGGTGTAATGGTATCGCATCTGACCGGCAATCGGGAGATCCCGGGTTCGATTCCCGGGTGGTTACCTCATTTTTTCATTTGTTTCGTTCTCTCTCTCTCGTCTTGCGCGGAATATCTCCTATACAAGCGTCGTTCTTTACGTTATTTATACTGCGTGTTCTTTGCAGTTGAATGTATATAATGTTACGGCATGCGGGAGGTGCCCCTTGGGGCATTGGTTTCTGCGAGTATGTAGAAGAATTACGGCATTTGGAAGAGTGAGGCCCATGGTGTAATGGTATCGCATCTGACCGGCAATCGGAAGATCCCGGGTGGTTACATCATTTTTTCATTTGTTTCTTTCTCTCTCTCTCGTCTTGCGCGGAATATATATATATATATATATATATTTACCAATTTATGATTATATATTTAATGGTCAGGTATGTAGCCATGTTTGGTGCGTAAATCGGTACTATAAGGAATGATGGTAATTACCGTTATTTTATAATGGTTATAAATGATTGTTATTAATAAATGCTTTGGCCGAGGTCACCAGATCTTTCAGATCAAAGTATGTTATTAATTAAGTTATTAATTAGGTTGATTGATAGAATTGGTTTTCTTCCTTTATTACACAAAATAAATTGAATTATAAAAGAAACAATATGCGGATTGTTTATATTGGAAATAATGTGTACACTTGAAATAATGCATTCAATATATAATGGTTTGACAATTAATAACGCGCGAGGTAACGAATAGTCTTTATATAAAGATAGGTGAATGACACAAAAAGCCAAAGTGGGGCTTGCACGAATGATGTTCACATGGTGGTAGCTCGTGGGTCACTAGTATATATATATACACACACACACACACTTTTTCTGGCGGAACGCGCCGGAACGGCGTTCCGGTACCTTTTACTTTCAAGATCCAAAAGAAAATTCATGTCTTTATTTTCATTCCGATTTTTTGTTTGTTACGTAACAAAATTTTAGGAATAGGAAGGACGGGTTTTGTTTTTTAGATTGGGATGTTCATGTGGTGGGATGGGGTAACCGGTAACAAATGACAAAGGTTGTAAGAAATTTATAGCGTTCCGGAACCTTTCTTTCCAGAAAAAAAATACAGTATATATATATATAGAGAGAGAGAGAGAGAGAGAGAGAGAGAGAGAGATGTGCCTGTATGAAGTTTCACCATAAAGGTTCGGGAGCAAAGTAAAACGAATAACAAAAATCCTTACCTGGTGAAAACAATTTTAAATTGCTTGAAGCGATACACTTATCCAAGGTATGTGACGGTATGGCGTACCGCTGCATGCCGGCCTACTTCGAGCACTGAATACAGGCAAAACGGGAGATTTTTGAAGTTTCTAGGTTCTGTATATATATATATTGACCATTTAACACGCATTAAATGAATAATGACTGCAGGGATTTCCAAACCAACGCTTTTGTTTGTAAAATTACCATAACAAAAATGTTGTCTTATTATAATGATAATACGCAAAAAGTTATTGTTAATATAATAGATTCGTATATATGCGTGTATGCGAAAGTATCGAAAGTATGTAGTATGTATGTATGTGTTAGCATCTAAATACCATACTTTTAATAATAAATGCAAATTAAATGTACATTTTGCTTAAAATTTACCACCCCAATCCTTATCCTCCACCTACCCAACACATAGACCTGACTGTACGAGTATATTCTAGTCAACTGTGACAGTGTTTTACTAAAAAGTGATAATCACTCGTGATGTTTAAAAAAAACAATTCTGCCTCTTGTCAGACACTTGAGCCAGCCCTGATGTTTTCAGTAACCTATTGTCAATTCTTAGTTGCCAGTTCATCAAGCTTTTGTTTTTGCATTTTGAATGTGTTGAAGATATGAAACTTCATTGGCGTCGGTAAGCGATTTTCGGTGACGCTGTAATGAGTCAAGAAATGTAAATAATAGATAAAAAAAAAAGAAGTAAATTTTGCTAGGTGATCGTGAGAGCAACGATGCGGTGTAACAGTCTATCGAGAGCGAAAACAGAAACTCGACATGACACAAAAAATTGGATGAAAAAATGTTTAGTTCTGGGACGTTCTTTGCAGTCCATTTTAAGAGTTCAATAAAAGAAAAATATTTTGAAGAAACTTTCTTGATGCCCTGCTTAAATCGAACGTACTGAAATTATACTGTACAAGTTCAAACCGGAATTAGAAAGAATTTCTCTCAATGGAAGTTAGATTAGCAAGATTACCACTAATGCCCAGTTACTGTAAACTACTGTACAATGCTAGATTGGGCGGAAATTTTAAACTTTCGACGATGAAACAAAAACTTCAATAAAAACTTTTGAATTGGTATTTATAAAAAAAAATTATTATTGTATAGGAAGCTTCTAAAATCTAATAAGTTGTTTTTGTAAATGAAGGTTAAATGTAGTTTAGGTTAGTTCAAGTTGGGTAAAGTTAGAGTGGGTTAAGTTACGTTAATGTTTTTTAGTATCTGTTTGGGGAGAGGTTCAAGCACTTTTGTAAAACAATCTGGACTCGACAAAAACTTTTCGGCATCTCGAGAATTTGGTTTGCAAAACGTTTCAGCGCCGAATAAGCTAGGCTGGCCAATTTTCTAACAATGTTTGTACGTCTGGCAATAAAGACAACCGGTTGATACATGTATCATTACATCCTTAAACTCAATATCTGAGTCACGAACATTCTGTAATTCAGCCTGTCTTTTAGCAGTGTGTGAAAAGTGTGAATACAATTTTATGACAACATTTCAACATACAAACAAATACTGCCATTTTGGCATGCATTGTGTATATCATGTGTGGTACGGTTACCTTTCAGAATGCTGTCCTGGTTACGTAAAAGCTCATACTGAATGAGTTTTTCCAAAGTTTGTATTGGTGTTATCGGCAGAGTATGCTGATACGTTTCCAACAAATACCCCAGAGCTTAACCAAGTAACTCAAATAGTGTCGGCGTTAGTACAGTATTTATACTTGTATAATGACTCGGTTGCTCCAGAATTTTCTAATTTTCTACGATGCAAAAACATAGACTTGGAAAGTATATGAAGGTGAAATTAAAGGAAATACCCCATTCTGGAAAAGAAGATATAATCATTACTGTTACAACACGAATACCCAAGAGACAAAAGAGAAAAGGATGTAAACTTAAATTTGTTTAGACATCGTAAACAAACGCTAAAAATATTCTTAAATGCAAAATATACGTAAGGATAATAAATTCATAAAGAACGAAATAAAAATGAATTTGCAAAACAAATGAGGAAGAACGGAATAGTGGAAAGAAAAAAGTAATTTAAAATATTTTTACTCTTTTGTGAGAAGCTAAATGAAGCGTAAAGCAAATAATGGACCATTAAAGGATAGAAACAATGAATATATAAATGACCAGAAAAAAATAAGCGATCTACTGAACAGTTTAATTCTGTGTTCAGTGCCCATAAATTTGAGAAGAAAGTGGAAGTTATGTGTGTTTTTTCGAAATTAATATACAGAGCAACTGTATATATGAGAAGATGTAGATATGAATCCGAATCTATACTTTTAAATTATATATTCTTGGAAAAGGAAACTCAGCACCTGAGCCTGACACATGAAATGCTATGTTTCTAAAGAAATGCAAGGAAGATCATTATGAAGATCATTCAAGACAGAACAAATCACACACGCTTTAAATAATGCCAATATTGTTCATATACAGTATATGCAAGGGCAGTAAGATAGCAATTAATGCCTATGCAATTAATGCCAAAGAGCAATCACCTCCCACCTTATAAAGAGTTTTTAACAAGTAATTAGAAATCAAATACAGTATCTTTCTATACCTACAAGAAAAAGCACTATTTAATTCGAATCCCCAAAGATTTACAACTGGCAGGTGTTGGCTTTTACAAATGTTTTAGCACCAAGAGACACTACTGGAAGTATTGTGTCAAAAGTCAAACCAGAGATGTAATATGTACTGATTCTGCTAAAGCCTTCGATAAATATGACCCTGGCATTATAGCAGAATTAAACAGATCCCTTACAAATGGAATCACTTTTGTCTAGAAAAATATTTCAAGAATTTGTGCAGCGTTAAAATTGTCAGTAAGCCTAATCTTGTTATAGGATAACTCCCAAAGAACTCCTTTCCACAGTAATTTTCCTCCCTCTTTCCTCATTTTTTTTTTTTAAGAATCTTAAGATTATTATAACTCACTATACAATTTAACCTACTGTATGAATATAACAAGTCTGTTTCAAAGTTTAATCACTGATTATAGAGAAAAAAAAAAAATTACAGTCCTCTTTATTTTAATGGTATCCCTAAATACAAAAAAAAATATTGAATTTACGAAATCGCTGTCGCTTTATATGGATCTAAAATAAAATAATGATACCAAATATCAGATTTCACTTCCAGGCGTCTGCAATTGACCTGCTTTGAACATTCTTTTTCAAAAAATATAAAGTGTTAACTATTAAAGTATCGTATATATGATATGAAATGCTATTACGAAGCTTACCTCTATTGATTTGCTTTGATTTGACATCTAAGAGGATCAGTTTTATTTCTATATAGCCTACCTATAATAAAAAGTGGAAAAGTTAATATAAAATGTCTGTAAGTCCATCTTTGCTTTTATACCTTGTTATGATACTGTATATTGAATCTTAATGAGATATCAAAGTTAAAAGTAATTTTTCATATATAGCCTATACAGGCTAGCTAGGCTTATAATTTATGGTCGGTCAAATTTTCAGTATCCGCTCCTAACAGGCTAACGATCATTAAGGTCTAGCTAAAGGTACGAGTTCTTCATAATTAACGTTGAGAAATCTCCATCATTTGGCTTATTCAGTAGGTTAACTATAGATTATAGGTAATAATGTCAGAGGTAGAGGTGCCATTGGCAAAAATGCCATAGTATACATAGTATATAGTATTAATACTAATACCATATTAGTATTAATACAGTATTAGGTTCACCTAACCTCCAACTAACCTGATCTAATCTATGATTTTTTACCATGTGGAACGTTGAACCTATGACAGTCTTGCTTCTAGCATTTTTACCGCACACACTAACTATATTCTAAGGTAGGGATCGGCAACATACGGCCCAAGACTGGCTGATCATCATTTGCATCAGTCTAAAGGCTAGCTATAGCTAACATAAATATTGACGTTAGCACACTTGTTAGCGAACATCAAGCTACCTAAAATGCCTAATATTGTACCGAATAGTATTTTTGTGAAGTGTCACTTACCCTCATGTACGCATAAAATAAAATAAAGGAATATAAATGTACGACAGATGTTTTGTGGTTATACTTGTAATTAAAAAAAAAAATCAATTTTATTTCATGCAAACCTCTCCGCCCGAGAGATCAGCATCTCACTAATTCATACACTCCGGCCCGTCATATGTCCAGGTTGTGTTAATCCGGCCCACTCTTACAGAAAAAAGGTTGCTGATCACTGACGTAAATCATAGTTCGGCTAGATACTGATATCTTCTAGTGGATCACCTGAAGATCCGTCACCCCAGCCTTTTTTAGTTAGCTTCATAAGGCTAACGAAACTATCACGACCTAACCTAACTAATTGTTAGGTCAACTGTACGCCCTTAACGAGTGGTTAGGTTAGGTTGTGATATTTTCGTTAGTTAACCTTATTTAAAGATAACTAAAAAAAAGGCTGAGGTGACGGATCTTCAGGTGATCGATCCCTTCTAATCAATTTAATTTTTATATAATTTACATTCTTATCTTTCATATTTGTAGTACAGTAGTAGTTATTGAAAAACAAATCCACGTGCAGTCTTCAAGTAACTCACTGTATAGTATATCAGAAAACCTTTCCGGAAACGAAAAACAACCATTATTATTTAGAGTGAACTATCATTTCAGTTGACTGTAATGTACGTGTAAATTTAGAAGTTTAAGATTTTCAATTGAAATGAAATAGTTGTTCTGTAACACTAAAAATACGGATTCCGATCAGGAAGATCATTTCTTTCACAACTTAGAGAGCACTATAACAATATCCTATACACACTTGAAGGAAATGAAAACTACGATGTCATATACACGCACGGAAGAAATTAATAAACTAGAAAAAATTCAGAGACATGTCACACGTAGGCCTGTTCAAAAATCAACTTTTTCTTATTTTCATAGGTTTCTGTACATTTTCCCATGCTTTTTGACCTGAAAAAGCCGAAAATCACAACTATTTTGACCTAGGATGTTGGGAAGCATTGCCGCATGGAGCTTTAAATTTTCTGCCTTGAAATCGGCCAAAGCGCCAATTCCGGGGTCCCTTGAATTATGTTTTGCACTTTAACTTTTGATCTAAACAAGATAGAGCAACAAATTAGGTATCAAATGAAAGAGCATAAAATTAATAAATAATAATAATAATAATAATAATAATAATAAATAAATAAATAATAATTAATAATAATAATAATAATAATAATAACCTTTAAAAGAAGGAACAAGCCAGTAATGATTCTCCTGCTAAAAACACTGATCATCCCAAAACTTGAATACTACTCAGTCTTGACGTCCTCATATAAAAAGGAAGAAATTAATAAACTAGAAAAAATTCAGAGACATGTCACACCGTTGTCACAGCCAAGATGCAAAGAACTCTACTATTGGGAAAGACTACGTAAACTAAATCTGTACTCCCTGGAAAGGCGAGAGGGGTACACCATAATCTATATATGGAAAATGATCGAAAAACTGGTACCAAACTTCAGACTAAACCTAATTACCACCCAAACAACGCCGGAAAATATGAGAGGCAGAATGTGTAGTGTTCCAAATTAAAGGCTCGACAAGGGACCTCTTCAACACAGAAGGAGAATAGCTTGGTTGTCAGGGGACCAAGACTTTTCAACCAGCTTCCAAAGCACCTCAGGAACGTTACAGGGGTCAAAGTTGAAATCCTCAAAAAAAGACCAGATGCCCAGCTCAGGACGGGACCAGATGAGCCATAGAAGGCCTTACGAGACCCTATTGGTAGCAGTGTCGTCTTTTCCTAATTTCTACGAAAGGTTATTGCTTTAAGTATGAAATGGTGAAAGAACGGTTTTAATATGCAATATTTATTATTTATTAAGTAATAAAAGATTAGAAATGTATAAATATATGCATATACAGTAGATATATCCGGAATAAAACCCCCAATCGGTTCCCTTTCTGAAGAAAAAACCCCAGGATAAAATATTCACTAATTATAAATTAAGGGACAAATAAAAATAGGGACATTTCTTGGACACACCCCATATATATATCAGGTCATCCCATAAATAGTTTCGTTTTTTACGATAGATTAAGTTTAAACTAGTCCTACTCGGTTTAAGCATCAATTTTCCGAAGGTTATATCTAAGAGGAGATCTATCGTGTTTCGCTACATACTTTACAGACCTTGACCAGTGAAGACGTGTGTTTTGCTTTATGTGAACCCCTCATAAACATGGCGATATCAGAAGAGCATATGAGGCATATAATGCTTTACGAGTTCAAAAAAGGGAATAGTGCTACTGAAGCAACGCGAAACATTCAGGAAGTTTATGGCAACGATATTCTGCTGCATGTGAGGAAATGTCAAGGATGGTTTCAAAAGTTTAGGAATGGTAACTGCTGTTTGACAGATGCAGCACGCTCTGGACGCCCTGCTGAGTTTGATGATGACGACCTGCTGTTAGCCACACTTGAAGAAGACTGTTCAACAACTGTCGAAATATTGATCCAGAAACTCAATTCATCCCCGTCCACCATCCATCGACATTTGCAACAACTCGGGAAAGTGCCTAAGTTAGGAAAATGGGTGCCACATGAATTGTTGGTCAACAATCTGAGGGTGCGGGTAAACATTAGCACAGCTCTTCATTCCCGTGAACTCCAAGATCCGTTTTTGCACCGTTTAGTGACTGGTGATGAAAAGTGGATACTGTACCAGAATGTTAAGCGCCGTCGACAGTGGGTTTGTGCCGGAGAACCAGCGACACCACAGCCAAAACCAAATCTTCACCCTCGGAAGGTGTTGCTTAGTGTTTGGTGGATAAAGGTGGTGTAATACACTTTGAAACCTTACCACACAATCAAACAATCACCGCTCAAGTCTACTGTCAACAACTGGATCGATTGAACACTGCACTAAAAGAAAAGAGACCTTTGGTTAATCGGAAAGGAATCGTGTTCCACCACGACAACGCACGTCCTCATACCGCTCGGATCACTTCTGAAAAAATTGAGAAGCTTGGGTGGGAAAAACTTCCACATCCTCCATATTCTCCAGACCTTGCGCCTTCAGATTATCATCTCTTCAGGAGTCTGCAAAACTATCTTGATGAGAAACAGTATACTTCTTTAGATGACCTGCACACCAGTCTTTGTACTTTTTTTGCCTCAAAACCGCCTGAATTTTATAAACATGTCATTGAAAAGCTTGTAGAACGTTGGCAGAGTGTCATTGATTCCGGTGGAAAATATATACTAGATTAAAAAGTTTCAGTTGAGTTTTTTTTGTCCTTCAAAATCCGATCTAAAAAACGACATTACTTATGGGATGACCTGATATATATATATATATATATATATATATACAGGGTGTCTCAGAAGTCCTGCCCGAAAGCCTAATGTCATGTTGTACATTATGGGGAAGGACTTTCGGGACACCATATATATATATATATATATAAACCCTAGATCCATGTCCCAAAGCTGGATCCTGTCTGCTTTGCAGATAGCTGGTGAGGGAAGCTATATTTATGGGACCTCTTTGCGAGAGACCCGTTGCCCACGTCGGGCTTGCATCATGAAAAAGAAAAACTATGGTATTTGTCATTTACCATTACTTATTCGGACTATAGTGGATTTAATTATCCCATAAGAGTTCCTTGTTCCATGCACGGTCTGTGTGTATCATATATATATATATATATATATATATATATATATATATATATAAGCAAACAACCACAAGGAAAATGAAACACAAAGTCCGAGCGCTTTCGTGATATATTCACATTATTCCTTGATAATGTGAATATATCACGAAAGCGCTCGGACTTTGTGTTTCCTTTTCCTTGTGGTTGTTTGCTTATTAATAAGGTCACGTGTTATTTTGTGATTCTAGTGCATATATATATATATATATATATATCATAAAATGAGAAGTCCATTTAGAAAAATTCTTATTTCTCAGAGCTTTCAATAACAATTTTTATCATCTTCGCTGGAAAATATCAAACCTGGTGAAATACACGAGAATATAAAATGAAAACGAGTTTTATATATATATATATATATATATATATATGCTGCAAACCCACAAGGAAAAAGAAAAACGATTCCAAGGCCTTTCGTGTATTCTATTTGGAAATTCGTAAAGGATTCTGTTTAATGAATATCCTTTTTCTTCACGTAGTGCTTGTATAATGTTGTTATCAGATTCTTTCAATCCCATCTTGAGGGGTCTGGAATAGAAAAATTTCATTTAAAATTAGGATCAAGGAATAAATATAAATGCGCAACTTTTTTTTTAATATTTTTTTTGGAAGCCAATTTCGGGCATTATATGGTCTTATAACCATCAAGCCATAGAATAAGTGTTTAAAGAGAAAAGAATTATCTTTCATTTGGTTGTTTTTGTAAGTCCCTAGCTGCAATGGTTATTGAGATATCACTTCTCAAAATTGGTGCCATTTTTTTGGGCCACCCGATATATATATATATATATATATATATATATATGCATTCATAGTTTAAGTGGAAGTATGAAGAGTTAAACGTCATTTTTACACAGAGCACCATTTCGTCCATACGTCTATTTCAGAGTACGAGCATCTCGCAGCAGCATTGCCAAGCAGTTACGGGGTAAACGTATTGACGAGGCTTTCGTACGTGGTTCATTACCACTGACAGCAACAATTAACATAAATAGTCTAGTCCAAAAACACCCATATCCGTATTCAGTTGATTGCAATTTTCGTCTGTTTGTATTGCAGGCACCCCTAGTCATCAGTCCTGCTGCAGTCCTCATGACTGTCATGATTCTTTGTGAGCAAGATGCACCGCAAGTTTGTTTCCTCCCTAAGGCTGTACAAATTTGCCCGTATCAATCACAGTCACATTCGCACGACCTTAGGCTTGCTCTACAAACTGGACCAAGAACCACAAGTATCCGCAATTGCAAACCGTCCGTCCGTATACAGGCCTATATTTTGTTTAGAATTATATATATATATATATATATATATATATATATATATATATATACACTCAACATGGAAAAAATTGCATTTGTAAACTCAAAGTGAATAGAATTTAAAGAAGACTACGTCTTACGGCAGAATAACCTCCACAAAAACCAAACCCAGAATAAAGCTCGGAAAAACTTACCTCATTTTCCTTGTTTTGTAGTCACGATTTCAATATTTCTTCAGTATACTTCTTTATAATACAGTTTAGTTCCTCCGTCCTTATTTCTCATATATATATATATATATATATATATATATATATATATATATATATATATATTATATATATTAATAATGATATTTGTTTAACCTTCTTGCCAAAATTCAAGATCATACGATGGAGGGGACTTACAGCTTTATGTGAAATCCGAACCACGGGTCACTACATTGTCTGGACACAGAGGATGGTCCTCCATCCAACTACTTTCCAGACCCTATGTTGCTTAACTTCACTGATATATATAGAGTAAAAAGTGCAAAGCTGACTTAAATAAATGGTGGTACCTTCTCTTACCTGTTATAGTATTTGGAAGAGTGCGCATGCGCGCGCGCCTCTAGCTCAAATTGAGGTGAGAGAGAGCTGTCGGCTTGTATTGATTACCTGAGCTGTTTATTCCCACTTTTATTTTCTTTATTTTTAAATATTATAATTTTAACATCTTTGTTCCCCATATATATATATATATATATATATATATATATATATATGGAACAATATATATTGTATTAGTAAATACCAGGTTATACTGCTGTTCAGTACCTGATTTAGTTATTTTTTAGTGTTGAATCAAGTGATATTATTTAATAACGAGTAATACTCATGCTGTTATTTCACCCGGTTAGGATGAGTTTGGTTAATTTGTGTTAAGTTAAATAACAGGTTAAGTATTGGGACTCGTTCTCAAAGTAAGTTAGGTTCAACTAGATTAAGTCAAATGAAACTATTGATAGGTAGTTAGATGAACGATATACACGTGGCATTAAAGATAATGGCCAAAGGTTCCTCTTTTGAATAACATGAATCAAAGTACTGTTTCTTCCAGTCCCGATCATGTCTTCCGCAGAAAGAAGTATCACTGGTACACGCTGATTCTCTCTCTCTCTCTCTCTCTCTCTCTCTCTCTCTCTCTCTACTTGGCATTGATACTTATGGTGGAAATGCTCAACATGGGCATGTTTTCACAATGGTATTTGTAAGCGAATTTATTCCGTTCTACCTTATTCGGTTCTTTTTTGAAATTGTATCAGTTTGCTTATGTACTGCAAGCCAAGGTCACATGTATTGTCTGAATACACACACACACACACACACACACATATTACTGTATTATTTATTTATATAGATTCGCTCACCTTTCACTAACAAAACTGCATTCCATCATCTTTAATGCAAGATATTAAATAAGATGAAATATAAAATATAAAATTTATCGATGTTAATTACATATCTTAGATTTAAATTTCGAAGTACTGCATAAAATTTCAAAATTGTATAGAAATCGTTACCTTAAAATTTTCCTACAAAAGTGGAGGCTCCAAAACAAAATTTAAAATGCATATTTTGAAATTTAATTCAAAATAAGATATATATAACTTATATATATATATATATATATATATATATATATGGGATGAATTTCACAATAAAACACGTGAAATGAATGAATGCTGCAAACCCACAAGGAAAAAGAAAAACGATTCCAAGGCCTTTCGTGTACAGCGAATTATTCGCTGTACTGATGAACGTGAAATCCCGGTTTCTTTCGCAACTTCACGTTCACTTTTACTTGTTCCCGGTTGTTCCTCTTGACTTAAAACCATTTCATTTACTTTTTCAATATTTTCTGGCGTTCTAATAGTTTCTGGTCGACCACTTCCCGGACGCCGTTGACTGCTGCCGGTTTCTTTAAGTTTTTGTAAAAAATGTGCCACAGTTCTTTTTTTCCAATTTCTATTTGGAAATTCGTAAAGGATTATGCTTAATGAATATCCTTTTTCTTCACGTAGTGCTTGTATAATGCTCTTATCAGATTCTCTCAATCCCATCTTGAGGGGTCTGGAATAGAAAAATTTCATTTAAAATTAGGATCAAGGAATAAATATAAATGCGCAACTTTTTTTTGTATATTTTTTTTGGAAGCCAATTTTTGGCATTATATGGGCTTATAACCATCAAGCCATAGAATAAGTATTTAAGGAGAAAAGAATTATCTTTCATTTGGTTGTTTTTTTAAGTCCCTAGCTGCAATGGTTATTGAGATATCACTTCTCAAAATTGGTGCCATTTTTATTGGGCCACCCGGTATATATATATATATATATATATATATATATATATATATATATATATATGTTGCAGATACACAAAGGAAAATGAAGAGAGAGTCCAAGGCCTTTTGTGTATTCATCGGTACACTTATCAGGAAATGAATGAATAAACAAAAACAATGTCTGAATCACTTTTCATTTTTTCTCGTGAGTATGTATCATTTATTTATTTCATGCGTTTAAATTGTGAAATTCACCCCATACATGAGGGTCGGTACGAAAGTAATGCCTCTTATTTTTCAATTCGTAATCATTACCTTCCTACCGCCCCTCGTATATATATATATATAGCATTGTATACTGTATAACAATAAATATTTTAGATAGACGACTATTTGTATTAAAGGTCAAGCATTTTGTTTAACTACAAGCTGCATATCGGTAATATTTTATAGTGGCATAACTGTATGATGTAACAATTTAAAAACAGCCTACTTTTATTTGTCTTACAAGTAAATACAAGGAATGTGGCGAGAAATATTTATGTTACTAAGTTTCAGAGGTTAAAAACACACTTTTAATAATTCTTATAATAAGTTCTCTAAACAAAAGCAGTTTTAATTATGAACTAAATGGCATTTCCTGATCATCTTCGTTTCACAATGTATGCAGAGGGTTGGTATTTTACTGATAAAAACTGACTTCCTTCTCAGATTACTCGCTTTTAACTATTAATAGTTGGGGAGTTCTAATGACACTATATATATATATATATATATATATATATATATATATATATATATCGCAATATGGGATGATTTTTGCTCAAGGGGTGACTTGCAACTTCTTAAAAAAAACTGGTTTTATGCATTTTGTGCAAAATGAAACGGTTTCATGGAAAAAGGCACTCTTATCATTTTTAATCTATGGAATTTTGCGTATCTTTTTGTCTAAACGCTTTTTTCCTCTATGTTCCTTAACTTATGAGTTATATTGCGACAATTGTCAACATAAAAACTTTTTTCTCCTGAAAATTGTCAACTCATAACTCCTAAGTTAAGGAACATAAAGAAAAATTGATTAGACAAAAAGAGAGGCAAAATTCCATAGATTAAAAATGATAAGAGTGCTTTTTTCCATGAAAATGTTTCATTTTGTACAAAGTGCATAAAACTATATATATATATATATATATATATATATATATATATATATATATGCACCTCGGTGGTGTAATGGTTAGTGTCGCTGACTACGAATCCATCGGCCCCGGGATAAAGACCCGGTGACGGCAGGCGGCGCGCAGCAAAACCCCAGCTGTTCATCCTTCCACACAATAAAGAAAGTGGTTGGTAGATAAATGGGTACCCTGGGTAGCCTAGTGCAGTGGTTCCCAACCTGGGGTCCCCGGACCCTGGGGGTCCGCGAGGGTAGTACTGGGGGTCCGTAAGCTTTCAATATTTCGAGAGGTTCCAATAGAAATCGTACATTTACCCACGATAAGGGCGCTTAGGCTAAAATTTCAAGTTTCCTTGCTCTTGGCTGGAATTATTAATACTTTTTTAAATAGGCTGTATTTTAATTGCATACTCTCTTATATGTCCTTTATTTGATAGTGAAAAATGAGAAAACGAGTTAATTATTAGTTAATAAAAACAGTTTGTTTGGTAGACGGAATCTTTCAAAAACATGGGGTCCGTGGGAAAAAAATAAAAATAAAAGGGGTCCTTTGTGGTGAAAAGGTTGGGAACCACTGGCCTAGTGGTTAAGACGCTGGGCTGCTGGTCGGGCGTGGTTCGGATTCCACGTTAAACTGTAGGTCTAAGGTGGAGTGAAAAGTTTGACCTTCGTGAGAATGAACAATTCGGGCTTAAGCAAACCAAAGGTGTGTGTGTGTGTGTGTACAGTATATAATTTAGGAAGAAAATAAAATTCAACCAAATACCGAAACAAGTCCTTTCGTATAACCAACTTTGCAGTCGACTTCAAAACTCTTTGGCGGACACAGTTGAATAGAAAGAATTCAGGATTTAGTATGTGTGACTAGCATATACATCATCGTGAAATAAGACTATAGAACGAATCAAGTTTCGATCAGAAATCATTTCTGAATGATGGTCGCGTATTCGAAGTGACGAATGAAATTTGTCCCTACTTACGGCACAAGAGAACCGTGAAGCATATATACACCGAAGGTGCCTGCGTACAATTTAGATTAAAATTACTCCGTAGGTAGCCATGAAATAGTACGTATAATTTAACCTCTTCCAGGGTAGTCCCTTCCCCAGAAAGCAACGTTCCGAACGCAAACAAACATATACGTTCACTAAACACTATTAATCTCTATGAAACGTCTATATATATACCATTGTTTCGAGGGATCCCCTTTTCCCTTCCCCTCCCAAGTATGCCCTATATTTAAGCTGACCATACGTACCGTTTTGAACGGGACAGTACCGTTTTGTATGGGTTTTTGTATGGGTTCTGTCAGTGAAGAATAATTGTAAGCTCAATATGTTTATGTACTTACTTTTTCATGAATACAGAATATTACATAACCCCCGTCCCTTTTTTGCCATCCCAATGTCCCGTTTTTGTCTCAAGGAAATATGGTCAGCCTACCTATATTGCTTCCAGAACGTTTTTAGATTTTATTAATTCGTAATCTAAAACGCTGAAAGTAGTTTATAACACGAGCGATAATACGAGGAGGGGTGTGGCCTGCGGCTGCGGATTCGTTTAAATCGAACCGTTAGATACGTATCACTCAATTCATATATAGTGGTTGAATCATCCCAATCGCTGTCATTCTCATTTCAACCCGCGCGCAAGATTGGGTAAGCTGAGAGTGGGAATCTCAATGAAGACGCTTTCAAATCGGTCTATTCCTAATTCACGCCATTCTCATTCACAACTTTCCCATTGTAGTCCAGGTTAGGTTAACTTATATTAAGTTACGATAAGTTAGGTTTAGGAAATATTCGCCATTCTCATTCGGCGCCTTTGCAGCGAATGGGAATTGAGTGACACTGTCTCTCAAATCAAGAAACTCTTTCTTCAAATGTGAATTTTTTCACTTTGCGCATTTTTATTTGCAGACCGCGGAGGGGAACGGGAAAGACAGAGTGGGCAGTAAATTCCTATAAGTAGTATTTTTCGCAAAAATGAAGCCACTAAAACAAAAATATTCTGCAATTTCGCGACACTTCATTATATCTAAACTTTCGTAATTTAAATGTATATATGTATCTCTCTCTCGTAACTTTGTAATCTATATATACAGGGTGTCCCATAACTCCCTTTACCTCCTGAACCTTTTATATATATATATATAAAACACGGAAGGGGTAAAGGGATTTATGGGACTCTGTACATTTACATCCCTAAGTATATAATTCATATTCGATATATTAATATTATTTTAGGCCCTTCATGTGCATGAAAACAAATTATGGTTGTAACCCAAATTATCTCCTTGAAGTTCATAAGATGAAATTGAGATTACGTGACACAAAATGGATAGTATTTTTTCCCACGAATTATGATTTCATCCAATAAAATAAATTGACTTTCTTCGAAATGTAAGTGTTTCGTGTGACAAAATTATAATAAAATAAATGAGTGGACATACTGTATTTATTCAAATTATGATTTATATCTTTTTTTTTCTCTTTTATTAGAATCCTCCCTTCGTATAAAATATGCAAATTTATATTTAGTTATTTAGTTATTCAAATATGCTTATTTACACTCTTAATTAAATATGGAAACTGTCTAGGAATTATTATCTTTGTAAATAACAAATATTTTCAATGAATATTTTTATACGCGCATTAAAAATGTTTTCCCATTATGGCTAAACTGACCGGTGTTTATCCGGCACAAGAATAATTAATGCCGGTGGAGTTATAAAACTTTGGCTTAAGTTATTGCGTGTCGCGTACTAAATGAAAAACACCATAATTAACACCCGGGATCCAAATAACTGCATAACCACACGCACCTATTACTCGAACGAATGGTATTTAGGGGACATTTTTTTTAATAATGATTCGATAAACTGAATCGAGTTATTTTTTATTCCTCTAGCAGTGTGTGTGGAACAAAGACCCTAAAATCCACTCTAAGTTAGCCCAAGAAAGACGCAAATGAAAATAAATAACACTGAAAACGTGCATGCCATGATTACATTTATAAACTAGTAAATATTTCACACAGGAATAATAGCAGCAAGAAAGTATAGAACAGATAAGGCTCTCCCTCCTCTGCCAGTCATTGTTGACAGAAAATTGTTGAGAGAGAGAGAGAGAGAGAGAGAGAGAGAGAGAGAGAGAGAGAGAGAGAGAGAATGTAAATTACGTATAACTAATTTTTTTAGTGTTTCACAACTAATAATAATTAAAATTCATTCCTCGACTTTATATACAAATTTATATAGAATTTACGAATTCCAGAAGTGTGGACATACATTAGAAGAATTTCTAAAACACGATTTGAAAAGTGGCTTTATCGCTGAAACACCTGTAACACCTGTAACACGAATTTAAACTTGGCACTTTATGAAAAGGAATATTACAGAAATTCAGTATACATACCAAATCTCATTATTCAATATTCAACTGTTTATATTTTTATCATTCAATGTAAATTTATACTTACTCGTAGCGAGTTCCAATCACACTATAGTGAATTTTGGTACTCCTTTGACCAATTTAGTCGCTTTTTGTTCTTTTGGTCTTCTATACTTGAAACCCATTTCATATGTTCGCCTTTTTAAGGTTCGATCAGATATAATGAGTCAATGTTTTAAAAGAATATTCAACCGTTTCACACTGCATTTGCCAGTGTTTAAAACCATTTCTGTATCCTCCTTTCACCTTTTGGCGTTGTCATTCATTTTCTGTTACTAAGGTCAGCATTAGTTTTTAGTTCCAAACACTTAAAAAATATACTTAAAAGACATTAAAAATTATTCACAGTTTACAATAAACAAAACCGAAACAAATTAATAAAAAACTGTACAGGCACTCCCCACTAAATGCCTGTACAGTCTGAGCTTGTTTATATTGTGGCACTCACAGCTGGATAGGTTTATAGAGCCCATTAGTTATGAATATGAGTGGGTTGTAGCCATAAAACTAACTATTGAAAACAAAAATACTGTATATATTCAATGTTTATAAAGGGTGATCCAGAGAAATGGGACCCAAAAGAAACCCCTGTAACTCTTAAAGTATAAGTCCTTTTATAAAATCATACGCATCATTCGAAAGAGGATAGTTACAAGTTTGTACAGGATTGTATAGGTTTTGACAATACAAGACAAGATAAGATACAAAACAAAATAAAAGTGTTAGTTAAAACTAACCCTTCAAGATGACTGCATGGACTGTGGAACAGCTGCGTTTCATAACTGAGCAATATTATGAGCATGGAAGAAGTGTAGTTTCAGCTCAAAGATCTTTCAAGACAAATTTTCAGATGTCAAAATCACCTAAGAGCTGAAACTACACTTCTTCCATGCTCATAATATTGCTCAGTTATGAAACGCAGCTGTTCCACAGTCCATGCAGTCATCTTGAAGGGTTAGTTTTAACTAACACTTTTATTTTGTTTTGTATCTTATCTTGTCTTGTATTGTCAAAACCTATACAATCCTGTACAAACTTGTAACTATCCTCTTTCGAATGATGCGTATGATTTTATAAAAGGACTTATACTTTAAGAGTTACAGGGGTTTCTTTTGGGTCCCATTTCTCTGGATCATCCTTTATTATATGCCTTATGAGTGTGCTGAAAATTATAGTGGCTGAAAATTATAGTGGTTGGTGATTTTAACAGCAATATCAATAAACCTGGCTCGGATTTTGCTAAGCTTCTTATCAATTACTGTGAGGACTACAAACTTGCCAGTAAATTGCTACTTCCTAATGACTCATTTACATATGTTAGTGATACCTGGGGGGCTCACTCGTGGCTAGACCACTGTATAGCTTCCCACGATGGTTATAATATCATATAATCAATAGCATGTCCATACTTTATGATGTATTTGAATCTGATCATATCCCATTTGTAGTAGGGCTTGATTGTATGGTAGCACCTGACTTAGACAATGAATGTGATAATGCTGATTACTATAAGGTCAATTGGTCAAATCTTAGTCACTCTGAGGTAGATTACTATACAATGCTGCAGACTGATGCACTACTAAGGCTTGTGAGGATTCCTGCAGAAGCTTTGGCTTGTAGGAATCCCTCCTGCGATGATGTAAAACATATAGCTCGCTTAAATAAGTATTACGGTGAGCTTCAACATGCCATTAAGGTTACGAGTGGAAGTAGCTTTAAGAATAAAAAATGGGAAAAAGTAAATGTCAATCCAGGGTGGGCAGAATACTGTGCTGATTTGTATGATGTAGCTAAAAATGTATTCGTGGAATGGGTTGCTATGGGGAAACTTAGGCAGGGGGAACTCTTCCAACTGAAAAATAGAACTCGTGCTAGATTCAAGGGTGATCTTAGATTTATAAAGAAAAATGAAGAGAATCTTCGAAGAGAATCTCTAGCCAGAAAATTAGGCAATATCAATACTTCTAGTAGGGAATTCTGGAAGGAGGTTAATAAAATTAACAATAGTAATCTTACCTTGCCAAATGTAATAGAGGGTGTACAATGTACATGGTGAAAAAAACATTGCAGAACTGTGGAAAAATCATTATGAAACCCTATTTAATTGTCTTGTGGGGGGGAAGGGAAGACTAAATATGTCTAAATGTAGAACGCTCTGAGGAGTTACTAATATATGGACCGTGACTTATTTTTGGTTGGCAAGATACTGGTATTGATGGATACCGTAATGAAATTGACTGGATTCTTTGGATCTGATATATTTGCATGTCGGTTATAAATAGATATAGAGTGTAACATATTTGTGGATAGTAGTCTATTATGACTTGATCCTCTGGATCCAGAGATTCTATCTTTAGTTTTAAATTGATAATTAATTAGTTTTAAATTTATAATTATTTAGTTTTGTAAAAATTGGTCGTTGCCAATGTACAGGCAGTTTTTACATAGTGGAGCCACCTCGATGAGCCGAAGTGGCCCCTAGTGTGCCCACTATAAAAATTTCTTATGTTCTTGTTCTTCGGAACCCACGTAAAATTGTAGGTCTCCTCCGCCACCACGGAGGACATGCACAATACACAATTACGAACACAGTTAGGTAGACCAGCCATGAGTGGATCCTAGGGTCTTTGTTGGTCTGAAACATTATAACATTATAATAGGATAAGTACTTACTTGCAGACTTATGACAATCAGTTTCGCTTTAGAGTGAAATATGGTACTGACGTGTATTTATATGCTCAAGGAAACCGTCCTAAAGTACAAGAGTTAACCATCACAAACTTTTCAAGAAACTCTTGTGTCAAGGGGTACCTAAATATATACTTAGGATACTTGTATTCTGTATCACCAGGTTTTAAGGTAACTAATGGTGTTAGGGAAGGAGGTATATAATTATCACCCTATCTTTTCTGTATATACATGGATGACCCTAGCAATAAACTAAAAACTGCACGTACTAGCTGTGTCATTGGAAAGGAAAAATTAATCAGTTAATGTATGCTGATGACCTTGTTCTTCTGTCACCCTCCCCCCATGGGCTGAGAGTACTATTAGAGATATGTGAACAATATGGTATAGAAAATGACATCACCTATAATGGGGCAAAGAGTTGTATTTTGATTTTTAGGTGTAATCTACTGAAACATGTATCATGTGGGTCTTTTGAAATGAATGGTCAGACAATACCTGTCAAAGACACGTAAATACTTAGGTCATGTATTTACTCACGAGCTGCGAGATGAACTTGATATTGATCGGCAACGTAAAAAGCTGTATGTACAGGGTAACAATAACATGCTAGTAAGGAAATTTGGTATGTGTTCAGAATCAGTTAAAACTTATCTTTTTAGAACTTACTGTACTGCATTGTATACATCCCATCTGTGGTAGAACTATACAAAAACTGCTATGAATAAACTCTCTGTTGCTTATAATGATCTTTTTCAGTTAATGATGTCTCGTGTAATAAATAATACACAAAATTGTCAGAAAATTCATCAAACAGTATGCCAGTATGCTAGGTTAAGTAGCTATGTTGGCCTTATTTTTGTATTAAGTTCAGTGTATAATACGTAAGATTGTACTTGTATGTTAGGTTAAGTGGCTATGGATTGTGAATAATCCGCAATAAAGATGTTTTGTTTGTTTGTTTTGTATATTGCACACGTAGTAACATTTTCCCTAAGTCCCGCCCACTTCCGGTCAATAACGAATACGTTCTAGTTCGCTAATCTCCTAAATAGGTCCTAATCCCCTTGTAATAAATGGAATTAATGTCATTGTTAATTAATGCAATTTGGACGAGATTATTAATTAGAAATTTGTTTTATTTAACTGGCGAGAGAGAAAGGGATATGGTAATTATGTCGTAAATGACATGGCCTGAAGTTGAAATAAAAAATACATTTTTCTACTGTATTTTGGTGTGCTCTGTTCAAATATAACCTTCATTTCTTGTGCAAATGAACAGAAATACGTGTTTGGGCCATGCAATGACAACTGTATTTCTGTTCATTTGCGCAAGAAATGAAGGTCATATTCGAACAAAGCATACCAAAATACACTTGAAAAATTTTTTGACTACATTTTACACAATAAAGCATAACCTAACATGTTCATGTTACGAGATCTCGTAAACGACGCATTACCACAGGAAACGAGCAAAACACCCCAGAATTAACCAGAAAAGTTTGCTTTCGTCATTTTCGTTTAAACTAACGAAAATATCACGACTTAACCTAACCAATCATCAAGGGCGCACAGTTGACCTAACCCGGCATTCAATTAACCTAACCAGGCATTCAGTTGACCTAACCGGGCATTCAGTTGACCTAACGGGCATTCAATTAACCTAACTGGGCATTCAATTAACATAACTGGGCATTCAATTAACATAACAGGTTAATATCGGTTATTTCACCTAAATATCTTCTGATTTCGTATAGGCACTCACTGTCACATTTCGGGCAAGTTAAGGATGAGAATAACGCCGTAATTGATAAAACATCCAATGCTTTGTCTTCATCTAGGGCACATGACGAATCAAGTTCTCAAAGTCGAAACCACACGAACGGGACGGCATATTTCTATCACAAACACCACCAAACTGAATCCAATTAAAAAAAAATAGCCAGAACAGAAGCCAACAAACTAATTAAGTCGCAGAGTAGCGAAAAAATAGCTCAAAATTATACTCGTCGGACCAAAAATGAGTGTATATATATATATATATTATTAGTATCATAATTTTCACCATTAATATGCATTTGCAAACAAAATGAGTGACAAATTTGATTAAAGCAACTAAAACTACCTCATAAAAAGTTATTTTGATTTACAGGTCCAGCCCATGTCATTTAAAACATATTAACCGAAATTAGTTTTAAAATCCCAGTTTTTCCTGTTTTGTGTAGTAGATATTGTCAATAGTTGTGGAATTATGAAAAAACACCAGTTTTACGGTGTTTTGGAATTAAGTCGTGATATTTTCGTTAAAACTAACGAAAATATCATGACTTAACCAATCGTCAAGGGCGTACAGTTGACCTAACCAGGCATTCAATTGACCTAACCGGGCATTCATTTGACTGGGGGCAACTCACAAGTAGATAAATCACAGCACTGCATTATCACATGCTCACACTACAACAATAATTTTAAAAAATAACGATGAGCTTCGATATAATTAAGATTGCAAGTTTCGCACACCATGTTGGAATCTAGACTGCGAAATGATACGATTTTAAACCTGGGATAGAGCCAGGTTTAAATTTGATTGGCTGGATGACGTCACGAGAGCACGTATCGCTTGGTGATTGGTTGACGTCCGCCATGTTGATCATGGCGGCGATTGCGGCAAATTCGAATATTTGCTAACATAATTTCCTTAAACTTCACCATAAAATGATATTTCCCCAGTATATAATTAATTGTAGTATGATGTACATATATTTCTAAAGTCGAAAAGGGTAGTGTATGTTTATAAAGCCGCGACGCCCTTCAGCTGCATAATAGCCCAAATTTGTGTCTTCACTTGCGTTACTTTATACACACCCGGTATAATATTTACACTTCCATCACAAAAAATACTAAATTTCAGTCTCACTTACGCTTAAAGCATATTAAATAATGAAGCTGCAACTCGCAATCTTGCATACACCAACCAGTGGCCATATTCGCACTGCACAGTGCACTCTTCATCATTTACAGATTTGTATTTGAAAGCTAAACTGTCTCTAATATGTTTTAAACCTGTAAGAAAGTGCGTATGCCAGATATCATTCTTTTAGTACTACTTCTACTATTACTGCAACTAATAATAAAAATAATAATAATAATAATAATAAAGTCTGGAGCTTTGAGAAACAAAATTAATGCAGGTTACATAACATCAAACGAATTTATTAAACAAATGAAACCAGGGGTCAACCCGCACGTAAAGACGCTGCTGATGCGCATTATAGAAATTACCGAAACGATTTAAACATACAGTACGTCTCTAAATGTTTAAAAGTCAGAAATACAAAATCCTGTTCTTTCAAAAGTATCATATTTAAATTTTAAGTAGCCCAAAGGGAGCTCATAAAGAATTTAGTAGCAAAGGTCATTAAAAACATTATTAGATTTTCATCCATATTGAAACTGATAACCTAAATATGCCCGATTTAATGCCCTGCAAAGTTCAAATATGCCCAATCTGGTCATCCTGCTAACACGCTACCCAAGTTCAGTGCAGTTAAACGCGAGTCAAATATGAGAGCCGTTAAGTTTGCAATGAAAGTCCAACCAACCACTACACCCAAATTATCAAAATATAAAAACATTTTAGGCACTAATAAACAAAAACCAATAAATATCTAAACATATTATAAATTAAGAGGGAGAACCAAATAATTTGGTCATATATATAATTTGTAATAAATTATTTTTTTTGGAACACCTTTTTGGAGCATCTGTATATTTCTACATAAAGCTATAATTAAATTGAAAATAGTAACTATTATTTTGCAAGAATGTACGACTAAAACAATAGTTTGTAACAATGATGTTGAAACAATAGCGTGATCACATTACAAGATAGACCAATTTAAATATAACAGGCTTGTAAAGGTCGTGTGTATATATATATATATATATATATATATATATATATATATATATATATATAAGCAAACAACCACAGGGAAAAGGAAAAAGAAACACGAAATCCGAGCGCTTTTGTGATATATTCTATTATTTGTTTTTCCCTGAAGATGTGAATATATCACGAAAGCGCTCGGATTTCGTGTTTCTTTTTCCTTTTTCCTGTGGTTGTTTGCTTATTAATAAGATCACGTGTTATTCTGTGATTTTACTGCATATATATATATATACACAGGTGTTTCATAACATGTGGGACGCACTTTCTGGATGGATTCTGGACCTGAAAACAATGAAAAAAAGTTTATATAAACATATGCCTGAAATCGCTTTGTTTCCAAGTTAAGCCCGTTTTGTGTTCCAGCAATTCTTTCCGCAAACTTTTTAGGAAAAAGAAACACGAAATCCGAGCGCTTTTGGATATTTCTATTATTTGTTTTTTCCCTGAAGGATGTGAATATATCACGAAAGCGCTCGGATTTCGTGTTTCTTTTTCCTTTTCCCTGTGGTTGTTTGCTTATTAATAAGATCACGTGTTATTCTGTGATTTTACTGCATATATATATATATATATATATATATATATATATACACAGGGTGTTTCATAACATGTGGGACGCACTTTCTGGATGGATTCTGGACCTGAAACAATGAAAAAAAGTTTATATAAACATATGCCTGAAATCGCTTTGTTTCCGAGTTAAGCCCGTTTTGTGTTCCAGCAATTCTTTCCGCAAACTTTTTACAAACACTGCTTGTCGACAATGTTTGTGAGTGTGTACGAGACTTATTTCATGTATGGCCTCGCCGATTGTAATGTTTCGTACACTCTATGACATGTTTCAATATCGTTGAGTATAGAGCCATCAGTCAGTCAGAGGTGCATCGCGGTGTTTCGTTGTTCGTATTCATAACTTCTTACCGTGAATAAGTGCAGTCCAATGAAAAAAAAACTTAAAAGTTTTTGTGCTATTCAGTGAGAGTGTGCAGTTGAAGTGAGAATGGAGGCTTATTCAAACAGAGAAATGGCAGACATGCATCTCATGTATGGATTTGCCAAGTGTAATGCGGCTGCAGCAAGGCGTCTGTATGCGGAAAGGTTTCCGAAGCGCCGTCTACCAGATAAGAAGACCTTTCAGAGAATAGACGAGCGTCTTGGTGATACAGGATCATTCAACAAGCGAGTTTCAGATGGTGGTAGACCAATCAGCGCCAGAACTGTTGAGTTGGAGGAGCGGGTCCTGAATCGCGTGGAGGAACATCCTGGTGTCAGCACCCGAAGAATAGCAGCAGCAGAGGGTGTAAGATACACAACTGTGTGGAGAATTTTACGGGAACAACAGCTTTACCCATATCATATTCAGAGAGTACAAGGCCTTACTGAAGCTGATTTCCCACCACGAGAAGCTTTTTGTACTTGGTTCCTTCAACAGTGTGCTCGCCAGGGCCGGATTAAGACCTTTAGAGGCCCTAAGCACTTAAAAGATTTTGGTGCCCCATATATATGTAATTCAAAATATAAACAAAAATAAACCATAAAATAAAGTTAAATTTTTTGAAATGAAACAAAACTTACAGTAAGATGGAAAATAATGTTTATTTTTGTATACTTCCACTTCATTTATATTTGAAAAGTTTTCTCCTACTTTTTTTAATTGCAAAGTCTTTGATCAGATCCTCAAAACTAATCTTACGTAACACATCTGCTTCTATACTTAGTAGAGATAAGGCATCCAGCCTGCCTTGTTGCATAGTTGTTCTGTTGGTATTTTTAATATACTTCAACTGAGAAAATGAACGCTCAGCTGAGCAATTTGTGACCATTAATGTTAAAAATACGAAAGGCAATTTCTACATTTGGGAAGGCACACTCAATATTGTCTTCTACAATTATTTTATAAAGTTCAGCATGACTGAATCTTGTTTTTACATTTTTTTTTGCACTGAACTTATGGCACACATATGAGTGAAACTGCTGAAGCTCAGCAGAGAAATTAGTGTTCAAGTCCTCTGGGTAAGCATCAATCATCTTTTTACAACCCTGAGAATAGCTTTCAATTTCAGTAGATGATGAAGTGGTGACATTATGTGGCACATCACTTAGAAAAGAAAATCTCTCTGCTATTTCTTTGTATATCTCTCCTCATCTCAGTTTCAAGTTTGTCAACAATTGTGTAAAAGGTGGTGATAAGAAATTTATCTCTGGCATTCAGATATACTTCTGGTGCATCTCCGTAATTGGATACCTTCTTTCTGATACGTTTGCGAGTTTGAGCTGCCTTGTAATCAACATCTGGTAGCATTTCCTTTGTAGCTGCTTCATATCTTTCAAATTCATCTCGTGAAGTGCACAGTTGGTCAGCTAATGATCCATACAGATCTGTACATGTTTTTAAGTTCACATCCTTATTCTGTAGAACTTTGCTTACTCTATGAAAATTTTGCAAAATCTCATCCCAAAAATTCAACATAAAAACGAATTCTAGCTCTTGCATCTTATTTGCAATTTATTTGCTTCTCTTCTAGTGTCTCCTCTTTTGTGACTGGTCTTCAGCTATACATTCTAACGCTTCTAAAATTTTAAGGAAAGATTTCAAAATTGCTGCTGTTGCCATAGCATGTGCCTCCCATCTGGTATCAGAGAGGGATTTTAAGACACTTTCATTTCCAATACAACCTTTAAGAATTTCCCACCTGCTGGTTGAGGCTAAAAAAAGGTATAGAGCAACTGCACTGTAGAGAAGAAATTAACCGCCTCTTGACAGCAGTCAACAGCACTTCGGCCTACCAGATTTAGTGAATGGGCTGCACAGGGCACATATATAGCAAACTTGTTTGTTTCTAAAAATTTTTGCTGCATCCCCTTATAACGCCCAGACATGTTGGCAGCGTTGTCGTAAGATTGACCCCTACATTTTGAAAAGTTTAGCTTACAAACTTCACGTAAGTACTGCAACACCTGATTTGCCATTTCCTCACCAGAATGGCTTTTCATTTTCAGAAAGGTTAAAAAGCGTTCAATAGTCTGTCCATCTTTTAAGTACCTAAGTACAACACTTAACTGATCGATATGTGATAGATCTGGTGTTGAATCAACTGACAAACTAAAATAACCAGAAGATTTTACTTCGTCAACAATGAGTGCGTGGACCTTTTGAGCCATTAGTTGAATGAGTTCCTCACAGGTGGTTTTGGACAGGTAAGAAGGATTTCCTTTGTGAGACATTTTTAGGAGCAAACAGTTTACAAACATAACAGTAAACTGATCCTGTTGATGGTGAATACAATAACCACTCTCTCTTGTATTTCTCACCATTGGCTTTTGTCCCAACGAAAAGTTTTTGTGAACAGTATCTTGCTGGTTTGCCACTACTGAAATGCCGGTAAGACTTGTCAAATGGCCCATTGTGGTGTTGACAGTCACTGGGTCCACAAGCAATCCAATAAGCCACATCATCAGCAGAGAAATCAAGCCACAACCCTGGATCTTTTGCTATATTTACTTCATCTTCTGCAGACTGATTCATTTCACCACCATCACCATGGTCCCTAAACTTTCATTTTCAGCAATTATTTCAACCCCAGAATGTCTTGTAAAGCAACTTGAATCAACATTTGCAGTAGAGGTATCAAGAGAATTTACAGGCAAAGTGAGATCAGTAGTGAGACATGTGGTAGATGAACCTGCTTGTGACACCTCGGTGATTCCAACATCATCATATTTGATTTTGAAGTGATCAAAGTGGTATTTGTGTCCACTTCTGATGACGGAGATTGGTTTTGATTCAGAATCGGTATATCATGTTGACGTTGTGGTCGTGGAACTTGTGTGAAGAAATCAGTCAGCTTTGCAGTCTTCGACTCTAAATCCAAAGTCTTCTCTTGTTTCTCTTTTGATAGTTTTCGCTTTTGTGCACCACTTAACTGAACACGTTTCATCTTGGTTCTTGGGGTCTGTAAAATACAGAAATAAAAAGAATATTTTATTTGTATATTATGTGGCAATCAACACAGTTACACATATCACAATCTTGGCTTTGTTCTTTTATTCTCAGAAAGACAAAATGGGAACCGTACACAACCAAAGTGGCAATTTAAATATAAGTGGCAATTAAATATAACTCAACCGAATATCAACTCGAAATGTTGAATACAAATCAAATCGAAAGAAGGAACCAAAAGAAGGAACCGAAAGAAGGAACCGAAACCTATAAAATAAAAATACTTAACATTAGAATTAATAATACGCAATCTATAAAAATATCAATATTAACATTTCACTATTAACGAGCCACATTTTATATTTACATTTATTTATTTATTTAAAACACAATATTTAATTATAGGAAATATGAACATTTGCTTAGGGCCTAAATTGTCCTAAACTACGTTTGATGTTATATATACATTACAAATTATTCACTCTGGTTATTACAATCTAAATTCTTTTATACTGTTATGACAATAGATAAATAAATTATAAAATAAAGATACGTGTATGATAAATATTGTTATATATACAAATAAAGTACACTTCATAGACTTACCCTAGAGAAGAAGAGAGAGCAACAGATAAACTTCTTCAACGCTAATTAACTTAGGTCAGTATATCTTATTATTATAATGGCCGTGATAAACATCACTTGATACAACAGCAATATAGAGAGTTTATAGTTTCTTTTATTTTAATATTAATTTATATTACAATTCTATAAACCTAAATCTTTCTGTAAAACAATACCAAATGATTATGTAAAATATATATTTAATATTATATGCACAAATCACACGTTCAGAATAACTTCCTATAGCACACGAAAATATTTAATCTATATGTATTTTTAATATGGCGCTCAAAGATTTGATATAAACAAAATAATAACGCAAAGCGTAAAGTGTGTGATTACAACGAAATATATTTATTCTCTCAAAAGGGTTGTTGTTCACTACAAATTCAAACAATGAAAAAACTAAATACTATATATGAATATATATGATTCAGTTTTCAACAGCTTATAGGCTATAAGCCGCGATTATAATAGTATAATAAATCCATGGTAAATCCGACAATGGAAAATTTCTGTGGTGCCCCCCTTCCCTTGATGCCCTAAGCACGGGCTTATTTTGCTTAATGGTTAATCCGGCCCTGGTGCTCGCGATCCTCTTTTTCTATCCTCCGTGTTGTTTTCTGATGAGGCTGCCTTCACAAGAAATGGCGTGATCAATTTTCACAACACTCATCACTGGGCCGAAGAGAATCCGTATGCCATCATCCAGTCAAGGCACCAACAACAATTTAGTATCAATGTATGGGCAGGACTTATTGCCGACAACTTAATCGGTCCCTTTGTTTTGCCTGGAGGATTAACAGGAGAATCCTATTCGAATTTTTTAAGGAATGATTTAAGCGATTTACTAGATGAAGTTCCTCTTGGTGTCCGACGTCGTATGTGGTTTATGCATGAAGGCGCCCAGCCTCATTTTAGTCGAGTAGCCAGAGACTATTTGGATGGCCATTTCCCTGATAAATGGATAGGCCGTGGAAGACCTATTGCGTGGCCTGCTCGCTCCCCGGACCTGAATCCACTCGATTTTTACCTGTTGGGTCATCTGAAATCCATCGTTTACGTGACACCCATTGACAACGTTGAAATGCTTCGCCAACGTGTACAACAAGGATGCCAGAAAATCCGAGCGATACCTGGAATGTTTGAACGCGTCAGGCAGTCTATGACGAGGCGTGTTCAGTGTATTCAAGCGCAAGGCGGTCATTTTGAGCACTTCATTTAAAGGTAAGCGGATACTTGTGAAACACATAACGGGCTGTAACTCGGAAACAAAGCGATTTGGGTATATGTTTATATAAACTTTTTTCATTATTTTCAGGTCCTGAATCCATCCTGAAAGTGCGTCCTACATGTTATGAAACACCCCATATATGAAATACCTCAATATATAACATTATTTCGGAACAACCAGCACATCATGTTCAAAGTAAATAATTTATGAATACAAAGAAAATACAGTATGTCAAAAAGCCAAGAATGGGTGCACTAACGGAGTTCAGGATAAAAGTTACATAGTATTATTGTTTAAAGTCTAAATCATACACTATTATAATGAATCAATTTTAATAATGGCTTCCAATTACCATTAAATAATTAGTGAACCCAAAATAATGAATGACCTATTACAATAAGTAATAAAAGGGGAGTTTATCAGCATGCATGCGTGCGTGCGTGTGTATAAAATGAAGACGTATGTTTTTGAGTCACTGATAATGCTTAGACGCTTTATAATGACTGTATGTATGAGCTGGATTAAGTGTGTGTGTGTGTGTGTGTGTATCTGTCTCTGTCTTTTGCGCGGTATGACGGTTTCGGCATTTTTAACATCGATGAAGGGGCTTGAATTTTATAATGTATGAGTATATATGAAATGTACATAAGAAATTGCCCTCATTAATTAAAGTTGTTGCATATTTGTGGTCTGTAATGCGTTTGTTAGTGTTTCTTATCTGTCTAGTAATGATTACCACAATCTAATCATGGTATAGCGTACCAGGGGCGGAGCTAGCTAGGGGAAGCGGGGCAGTGCCCTGGGGCCCGGGCCTTTGGGGGGCCCGGATCGTTTCAACAAGTGATGAGAAGTTATTTGAGAGAGCAACAAAGCTAGTAAATAAATATAAAAATTATATTTCCTCTGGATTTCCAAGTCAATTACTCTCTTTTCGAATGTGCTTAAAAATAGACTTGAAAAAATGACGACAATCCATGAGCTATATTCATTTTAATTAAAGACAACGTACTTTGTGCTCAAGTTTTCCCGAAGTTGTGACTGCCATAACATTGTTCCTCACAATTCCTGTGACAGTTTCAAGTGCAGAGAGATCGTTTTCAAACTTAAACTAATAAAGAACTATCTTCGAAATTCTATGAATGAAAAAAGATTAAGTGGACTCTCAATTATATCAATTGAAAACAAGAAAGCTACAAATATTAACTTGGAGGGTTTAATTAATGAATTTGCTGAAAGAAAGGCAAGAAAAGTCAAGTTCTGATGTTGTTGTAAGTAAACTTTTATTTCACGGTATCCTTTTTAAAGCTCAATACTTTGCATAATGTTTTGCCTTCTATGCCTCCATGCGTACAAGTAGTATCATAATTCTTAAATATATGCTAAATAAATAATGCAAAGAAAAGCGATATAAATGTATAATACAAATTTTGTTAGGGGGCCCGTAAATAAGTTTTGCCCCGGGGCCCGTGACACTCTTGTTCCGTTCCTGTAACGTACACTACAATATATAGATCAGGGTTTCCCAACCTTTTGTGGTCACGAACTACTTTCTAACCCTGGTAACTTCTCCATATAATAGCGCTAATTTGCTTAACGTTCAAATGTAGAAGAAAAACTACAAACAGCAAAAATTTGTGTATGACTGTTATTTATCGTCACAAGAATGAACTTTTGCACTAAAAACTGAAAAGCATATAAATATAACACAAATGTCAAACAAAATGTTAAGGGAATTCTGTTTGCCGATACCACCGCGGACCCCCCGAGATGTGACCGTAGACTACAGTTTGGGAAACCCTGACATAGATTATTCATCTTGTCAGTTTGAATAGGTTCATAAACACATTTGTGTGTGCTTCGATCGGAAGGTCCTTTGGAAGACATAGCCTTCCTGGCTGCTCTCCCTGGAGTGTTAGGTAAAAGACTCCAACATTTTTGCGAGACGACAGAAAGTCGTAAACTTTCTTAAATAAAGTGCATTAAAATTTTATTTACGATTTAGTTTTTTCATTTTCGAAAAGAATATAGAGGGTGATTCACTCGCTGGTAGCCCCAGCAAATATATTAGCGATACTCTGGGGCTATCAGCGAGTGAATCACCCTGTATACTTTACAAAATACTTTAAAAATTGAAAATGACATAGTTTTCTCAATTTAAGCTTTTTCTAGCTCAGATTTTTATAGTGTTGTGGTGGTAAACCATACAATTTTAATTTTTGCCTTTAATAAAAGTACTTGTTATTGATGTAGAACAGTGGTTCCCAACCTAGGGGTAAATTATCCCAGTGGGGTAATGACAACTATTTTGTCAGGTAATGAAACGCAATCCAGAAGTTATAAAAATAATAGTGTGGTAATCCAGAAGTGATAAAAAAAATCTAATGATTGGGGTAATGAAGCTGGATAAGAATTGGTTTTTGGGCAACCATACAAAAAGGTTGGGAACCACTGATGTAGAACTTATGTTCAAATGTTTACTAAAATAAAAAGAGACCCTTATTTTCTGCTATTGAAACTTGTTTGTCTTTTATTTATGGATTAGTTTCTGAGAGAGCATTTTTTGGTCGTCGATAGTCAAGTATTTCAGTTTTAAAACACATACATTGCCTAAGAACTTGTTACCCATTTCCCATGGGGTGGTCACGACGGTTGAACTCGGGACTGAAAACACTCAAATTACACCCACAAGGATACAAAGGGAATCACTAATAAAAATATAGCGCAACCCCCAACCTCAAGGACCCGGTGTTTCACTTTTCATGAAAAGGTGGGGGGGGGGGGGGGAGTACATCAGGTGAGACCAACGTCTACAATTACACGCCTTACAAACTGCTTCTATTCCCCCCTGTTTCTTCTTAACTATTTTGCCACATTTATATGACCTCCACGTTTATTCACACATGTTAATTATATCATTCCATGTTTTCTGTACGGTCTGCCTCCACTTCTCACATCAATACACTCACTATTAGTAGAGTGAATTCTTTCACCTTACTCCGGAGGAGCTTCAGATTGAAACTCCCACTCACTGTTATACACCTGTGTGTGTGTGTGTGTGTGTGCGCGCGCGCGCGCGCACGTAGGCAACTTGGGATAAGTGAGATTGAATGTGTGCTAAGTCAGATGTAGTGGGGAATTATTTTTGTGAGGCAACACTTTTGGTACCTCAAAACATTAAAAAAATTATATAAATGTTAAATTATCTATAAACATTTTTACTGTCTGGGAAAAAAAAAGATATGGCGGTCCTGATTAGGTTAGATTAGTTAAAGTTTGGTTCGGTTAGGTTAGGTGTTGTAACGGCAAATTTGTATGGTTAAATCTCGTATATAAAATAAATAAAAATCTTAAAATAAAGAAGTGATTTTGAAATGGTTTTAATTTCACGTGAAAATTAAATCTTTAAAATGAAGATATGAAAAAGTGAAGTAATTCGATGCCCGAAATCGGGCCGAAGGGTGGAGTGCGTTATCAGAAAAGGGCATAAATCAGGTCAGGCGCAACTAATTTTCGAGGGGAAAGAAACTTTTGCTTTAGTCTTTTTCATTTTGGAGGTTGTAAGTTTTTTTTATTATTATTATTCTTCTTCGTTGGATGAGGTTGAAAATCCAATGTAAACATGCGAGATCTGTTTCACTTGTTACATGTCAAAAGCTCGATTAGCTCAAAAAATACATCGCCTAAGGAAAATTCTCTGAGAGGAAATTTTAGTTTAATTTTTTTCTTACGGAAAGGAAGGGTTTAGTTATAGCGAAGTTGAGGTTTGACCAATAGAAGGTTAGTAGTGTTTGTACGAATGATGTTGATTTGTTTATTAAAGGGCCTATTTAGCCTATATTAAGAGTGCAACAGGTAATTAAGTATCTGTCCAGCTATAACAGTCGACTTTTCCACCCACACAACCTTAAGGATTGACGAAATAACGTACCGGTAGTAGGGTGGCCCACTTTTCAATTTTTTTTTTAAAAGTATAGGTGATCGTGGTTTTTCCCATTATTTGGCACTATACTAGCACAGTGGTACCATTTTTACAAAAATTTATCAATATTTAGGGGTCTCGCATCGACCTTGAAATTACTAGTTTTTTTTTTTAAATGTGTACTTTTTAACTTTTTACTGAATCAAGATAAATCATTAAGTAGGGATGTTTTCTGAATCCTCTTAATGAGAGAAGTCGTTTGGTGTGCCTGCCAATGTCATACGACTAACGGTTTAAGGGTTGTGCCTGTATACAGGTAATACCAATGTGCTAGTATAGTGCCAAATAATGGGAAAAACCACGATCACCTATACTTTTCAAAAAAATGAGTCACCATACCCGGGCGGAATGTATAATGTATATAGGTAATTAGAAAATGCACTATGCCTGTGCCAGGTACCTAACCTATTTTTTTTTTGCAGATCATACCATTTTGAAATTCTGTCTGAGTTCCTCATCCTTTGTCATGGACAAATCGATGGCAACCATAACTGGAAGAACTCTTGAAGCTACAAATAGAGAGTCATCAAAAGGAAAGGCGAAAATAACATCGCTACCTTCTCTAAGATCGGCCTCGGAAATTTTTTTAGTTGGCCAACCGTCGTCCTCCATCAGTGGTAGCAAATTGCCAACAACACGGCAGGTTTTGCAATACTTCTTCAGTGTTATCCAGTACACTGCTAACAGGAAAGACGCATTCAAAGAAACCGTAAACAACGTCTTAAAGTTTTTGAGGTTTGCGGCTCCTGGCGAGGACGTTTTCTTCCTTCCTGTAGCTTTCTTTTTACAGCGAAAACTTTATCGTTCCCGCTCATCGTTGCCACCCGAGGACCACGTTGATCGAGGTAGAAGTCAATGTCTTCTTTCTTGTCCTTGTCGGACAGTAGTCGATTCTTCTTTATATCTTCGACAGCGTCAGATGCTCCGATATCCCACAGCTTGTCCACACTGTCCGAAAACTTCTGCCGTTTTCCTCCGGCGTCAGTTTCTCGTTTTCTGCTCTTTTGGAGTAAGTGCCACTCTTTCCACAATGCCTCTAGCTTCCGTTCGCAGTTGAGCTTTGTGATTGTTTTAATGCGGGCCATGTTCCAAAACTTTAAGACGTTGTTTACGGTTTCTTTGAATGCGTCTTTCCTGTTAGCAGTGTACTGGATAATACTGAAGAAGTATTGCAAAACCTGCCGTGTTGTTGGCAATTTGCTACCACTGATGGAGGACGACGGTTGGCCAACTAAAAAAATTTCCGAGGCCGATCTTAGAGAAGGTAGCGATGTTATTTTCGCCTTTCCTTTTGATGACTCTCTATTTGTAGCTTCAAGAGTTCTTCCAGTTATGGTTGCCATCGATTTGTCCATGACAAAGGATGAGGAACTCAGACAGAATTTCAAAATGTTATGATCTGCAAAAAAAGAAATAGGTTAGGTACCTGGCACAGGTAGGCTTATTTTTATGTTTATTAAAATAACTAAATTATTTTAGTTCTTACAGGCTTTTAGGGCAAGGCCGAACGTTAATACCTAAAACAGCACCGAGAGAGAGAATCTGGTAATTTGTGATTTACACTAAACTGACAAACTATACTTACAAAATTTTGAGAGCCCCATAAACCTGTGATCCTAGGGTGTGTCAGTTTTAGTAAAGTCAACAATTCAAAAACTACTAATGCTCAAATGATGTCATATTATCTAGCAAACTTAGAAATATCTTTAGTGTTGTTTAAAAAAGCCATTTACCTACTTATATTTGACCATAAAGGTTTGAAATATAACCTAAATATGACTGTAGCATCGTATATCAATGTGCCATTGATATGTGTGGTCAACTTTGGTTATTTTTGGTGTGCAGTATGGTTTCTAAGTTTCACATAGTCACAAATGCTAGAGTTTTGATTGTGAATGCATGTGTTTTCCCTCCTTTTTGACAATTTTGATACTTCGTAATGTAAATATTGTGTAATTCAAATTACTCGAAATGTTGTGTGTGACCCAAATTTTCTGTATATTTTGATATGATAGATATATGAAATTGTCATTACTTTGAATAATTAAGTCTTTTACCTATAACACAACCTTTTATCTGAGCTTATAGGAAGATATTAAGAATTTCAATTAGCTTAATTTTATGTAATCATAATCAGTAGGCCTATCCAAATTTTAATGACATTTCTTTTGTTCACAGGTCCACAGGATGAGTCAGAAAGAAATCAGAACCCGAAGCAAATCAAGTTGTCACCTAAGTCATTTGGTGGGGACTGGGAGGGAACTTCCCCCTGCTGAGCTGCCCACAGCCAGAGATCTACTGAGGTATGGTTTGTTGAGGAGAGAGATGAGTGAGGAAGACAGGAGGAATTACCCAGTTAATGACCTGATTAACAACGGTATTGTTCCAGGGCTACTGGCTCAGTGGAGAAAGGCCAACGCTCTATTCACAGGACCTGTAATCAACACTGAGATCAGGATCAGGGCTAAAGTGAAGGCACTGTGGGATGAGGCAGTGAAGGTGTCCATTGGCAATGTGAAGCTAGAGGTCAAAGATAGGTTCATGATGAAACTGGCAAATTGGTGGACATCCTGACCTGTCACTGTGTGATCAGGAACTGCAGTGAGCTTGGGTGCACCCTGTCTGCAACAGTGAGGTTCACATTGACTGCAGCTGCAGGAGCGAGCAAAGATACCAGTGCAGGAGCTTGCCTTCATTAAAGGTCAGAGAGAAAAGGTGAGCAGTGTGGGGGCACACCAGATGAGTCTAGCTGATCACCCTGAGACCAGGAGACAGGAAGCAGTGCTGCAGAGACAGGAGCAGAGAAGGAAGGCCGAGGAGAGGAGGAGGAGGAAGGCAGAGGAGTCAGCCAAGAAAGAAGAAGAGTTGAGGGAGGAGTCACTGCTGGAGATGGAGTTGGAGGAGACTGGAGATATACTGAAGGAGGCAGGGAGGAGAAAGGAGGACGAAGACTTTATACCAGAGGCTGCGACAACTTCTTCCTTGCCTGTGGCTAAGAAGAAGAAATACAACACTGAAGATATCACCAACATAGCTCTGGCTAGCTTGAGACATCACACTGGGCTGAGAGAGAGTGCAGAGATTGCCACTGCTGCCTGGATTGATGCTGGTCTTATCACAGAGTTTGACCACAAGGTGAGGAGGGCTCAGGAGAGACTGACTAAGGAGCTGGTCAAGAAGTTTGATGAAGAGATTAGGGAAAATGGCATCACCTGTATCTTCTTTGATGGGAAAAGAGATGACACCAAAGTGATGATGAAAGCTGAGGGCAGTGACAGGCAGTGTCCTGGCCTCATTAAGGAAGAACACTACGCAGTGTGCAATGAACCAGGTGGGAAATATTTGTGGCATTTTATACCAGAGGAAGCTGCAGAGGAGAGAAGTCATGCTGAGGTCATTGTTGATCATCTGGTGAACTGGCTAAGAGAGAGAGGAGCAGACCAGACCCTTTTGTCCATATGAGGTGACAGTACTAATGTGAATACTGGCTGGGAGGGAGGAGTAATGCATTATGTGGAGGCCAAGCTTAGCAGGAAGTTGGTGTGGATTGTCTGTGACTTGCACACTGGGGAGCTGAGTCTCAGACACCTGGTGACTGCACTGGATGGCAAGATATTGAGCAACAACAAGTGGTCTGGGCACCTAGGAAGATGTTAGACACTGTCACTGAGCTGGAGATCAATCCAAACTTCATGAGGATCACTGTTGGTCCTCCTCTACCCCATCTCAGTCAGGATGTAGTCAAGGACCTCAGCACAGACCAGTCATCACTGCCATCAGATCGGGAGAGGTACCTCAGAGTCTAGCTCTCCTGGAGATTGGGCCAGTCTGTCACAGTAGGTGGCTCACCACGGCTCTAAGGTTCTGCAGATTGTGGATTTCCAAAACATGGGCTGAAGGGTAGGAACCTGAAGAATCTGAGGATAATTGTGGAATTCATAGTGGGAGTCTACATGCCAAACTGGTTCAACATCAAGTTAAATCACAACTGGGTGGAGGGTCCCAGGCATGTACTGTACGAGCTGGAGCTGCTCAGAAGTCAGAAGGAGGTGATAGGAATAGTGATGCCTACAGTGAAGAGATCAGCCTAGTATGCACACTCTGAGGCTGTGCTCCAGGCCATGCTGTGCAGTGAGGTGGAGGAGGAGAGGAGGGAGGCAGTGAAAAGGATACTGGAAATCAGAGGTGAAGGAGATAAGGACACACAGGTAGGAGACTGCAGTGTTAGACCCAGGAAGACTCCTGACATCACCCCAGATGCCACCAAACTCTCGGAGCTTATTGACTGGAACTTGGCGTGACTGAGCCTCCTCTGACCTGCCCTCACCACTGCTGCACTCAAGGAGTTTCTGGATAGACCAATGGAAGTTCCTGCATGGCCCTCACACACACAGTCAGTAGAGAGGTGTGTAAGAATGACAACTGAAGCAGCACAACATGTTTACTCACAAGAGAGGAGGGAGGCGTACATCAGTGGCCAGGTGGCCAGTAGGGAGCTCATATCCAGGAACAAGAGCAAGGCAGACATGGCATCCTTGACAAAGTTCAAGAAACCTATCTATATTTCTAAGTTTTAATATTGAAATACAATCAAAATGTCTTTAATTGTATGTATGTAAAATGTAGTTATATATGGCATCCTAGGAGTGGTCAAATCTGGATTTTAAAGCCATATTTCGATTTAGCACGTAAAAATGCATCATTTGGTCACTAGTAGTCTTTGAAAATCTAAAGATTTCACTTTGCTCTCTAAAATTGACACACCCTACTGTGATCCTGACTGAGCAAAATCTAACATTCAACTCGCCGTATGTAGGATCTTATGGCACCCTTGTAGAGGGTTTTCCCCCACTTCTTCCCCCATTCCCAACCGAAACACACACACAAAAAAAAATAAAAACCGTTACATTCTCTGAGAAGTTGCATTTAACAGACATCTTAAATTTATCTTTCCAAAACGACTATATAAAAAAATTATATTTAAAAGTTTAATTTGAAATACCCATAAAACTGCTATATTAACAATGTTCATTACAAACATTTCTCTCGGTGCCATTTATTAAATTTATTACAAATCATTACAATGACATGTCATGAAAATATTTTTGATTGGTAATTTTGGATACTGTAAGGCGGAGTCTCTTTAAGTCTAAAGCAGTGCTCTTCAACCTAGGCGGTACCGCCCACTAGTGGGCGAAGGATCTCATTAATCTAAAGGTAATTGCAATTAATTTTATTGTTTTATGCAGGGTATATAACTTTTAGTTTGAGTTTTTGCATTTTTAATTTTGGTGGGCGATACGGAGATTCAAAAGTTACAAAAGTGGGCGGTAAGCATATAAAAGGTTGAAGAGCACTGGCAGGGTTGCCAACTGGTATTTTTCAGTACCAAATCAGGGCAAATCTGGTATTAAAAAAACAATTTGGTCACGGGAAAATATATTTGGTCGTTTGGTATTAAAACAGGATGAGTTTGGTATTATTTACAAATGAATGTAAAAAATTGTGGAATTAAAATTTCGGGAGGAAAATTCGAATCCATACAAAGATCTGGCATCATACGCATTAGCTTGCTCAACATCTCCAGTTAGCAATGCAGATGTTGAAAGAATATTCTCACATGCGAATGCCATAAGTCAAAAGTGAGAAATCGTATGAAGTTTAAGATGATGGATTCGATCTTGAGAATTCGAAAACATCTTTTGATGCATGGCAAGTGCTGCAAAGATCTGAAAATAACAGAAAAGATGCTCACTAAGTTCACCTCTGAAATGTATGACCACATAAGTGCAAGCTGCGCAACGTCATCATCAAGAGAGTTACCTGGTACATCAGCAGCAGGTGGCAATGAAGAATTGAAGAGTTAGAAATAGATGCACTCTATGATTAATAATTAAAATACCAAACATCATACATATACGGTAAGTCGGTATCTCGCTTCGCTCTCATGTATAGGCCTAAATCATTTTATATGTATATTAGATAAGATTTGGTAATAAATTATATGATTTGGTACTAAATACATTACAATCTGGTATTGATGTGCCAGTCGGACTTGGCAACCCTGAGCACTGGTCTAAAGTGTGACTTAGAGGTATAGTTTCAGTTGTAGTCCTGCCTCTCCAAAGGTGAAGTGTTGTAAAATCTAAATTTGTGGCACCTTTCGATTCCATAAGCCGACTTTAAAGTGTCTCTGTTCGAATAATTTGCATCTCCTTGTTTCATTGTTTCATACTTTGTTTCAAGAGTTTAAGTTATGGTTCAGACCTCATTCTGTGAATGAGGTGGTAGTCGGCAAGAAAGGAACTTTGTGAAAATAATACCAGAAAGTGTCCGGCAAATTTTAGTTTAATTCTGTTTATATGTCCAAATACTAAGTTATAAGCTTGTTCAGTTTACTGTTTTTATATCCGGGAATGATTTTAAAATGTTTGTGTTGAGCAACTTTTGGTAATTTTTCTTTCCTCAGGAAATGAGTTCGCGCAAGACTTTTGAAAAGTTTGTGAAAAAAATAATTTGGTGAAATTGTTTCCTAAAAATCTGCGGGATTCGAGCAAAACTTTTGAGACCTAAATTTCCGTACTTGTAAGCAAACTGTTATCTTAAGGAATTTGAAGCAAGTGCTATTTCTTAAGAAGTCGTCTATAAAAAAAAAACCCTCAGAATAAATCCTTTGAGACTTAATCCAAATAACTGAAAAGCCAAAAATTTGTAACTGTACATCTGTAAATGTATTTTAAATTAATGTTTTATTGTGAGTGAAATTTTTAAATTTTGTGAAATAAAATTTATACGAGGGATTGTGTTGTTTCTACGCTACCTTACAAATACAAAAAAAAAATTGTCCACTATTCTTAACTTTAGCTATAGTCCCTACATTCTCTTAGTGGGAGAAAACCCACTAATGTCAAGTAGAATTATTATTATGACTATTATTATTATTATTATTATTATAAGGATTTACATTTAATTTCCAATATTCTGAATAGTTTTTTATTTTCAGTACTGAGTTTCTTAATAATTCTAGATAAAAATTTGCAGTATGCTAAGAATACTGTCTTCATTTTTTCTTCTGCTGACGCGTTTCGTCATATACTTCGAACATCTTCAGAGCTTTATACATAATTTTAAAGTAAAATGGGTTATGTACAGTGGTGTAGTGCTAAATAAAGAAGTGAGGGGCATTTTGAAAGTGTTACTCAGATGCGGGGGAGACAATGGCGAGCGCTGCGAGCCCATACAGCTGGGGGACCGGGGGCACTGTAAGCCCCCGGGAAATCTTTCGAAATCTGACCAATTTCAGGGATATTTTGAGGTCATATGCACTGGATATTAGGATATATTCCAAGGTTGAAGATGCAGTATTTCCAGTGTCATTAGATATATGACATCCAGTACGATCAATAAAAATAGCTAACAACTGGAATGATTAACTAAAAAAAAGTTAACAACTGGTACGCCGTGGTGACTGTTTCATCAGATCTTTATAGGCTAGCATTGCCTCAGTCGAAGCTAAAAGAAATGAAACAGTTAATGATTCTTTCTCATATTTCTTCTAGGGGTGGGAATTAAAATTTCATGACGTTAGAGATTTGTAAGTTCGGATTTATTTGAAATAGTGAGGGAACGCCGTTCCGTCTACCAAAAAAAGTAAGGGAACGCCGTTCCCACGCGTTCCCACAGTACTACACCACTGGTTATGTATATATTTTTTTATTGTAAATTTGATACAATTTCAAATTAATTTAGGAATATTCGAAAGTTCATTAAATTTTATATTAATTTTCGGTTTTTTCATTTTAATGTAAAAGGCTTCGGCAGTTTTTAGTTTTTGTACGTTATGTGATGAGTAGAAGATTTGAAAGTTTTGTGAGATATTTTTTAAATTTAATATTTTATGATCTACTCTGTAATGTTCGTTAATTTTACTTGGACGATATTTATGTTGGTATGCTCTGTCTTTAATGTGGTTTGTGGTGTAACCAATGTAAGTCGACGTACAGTCAACTGCAGGACACGTAAATTGGTACCCACATGATGTTGCTTATCAGGGTTTTTGTTACGTGTCGAAAAATGGCCTCATAACTTTTTGTTTTTATAGTATATGTTAACATTGATAGTTTTTTCTTCATCCATTGGTTTTATACTTGACAAAGAATTAATTTTGGCCTTAGGAAACCATCTAAAAAGATAGAAAAACAAATTGAAACCGAAAGACTTTATGAAAAAATTAAATACAATGAACATAATGATAAAATAAATGTGATTAATGATGATGAACTTAAAACGAAATTAAAAACCTTTTCAATCTCATTTATTGAAAATAATAATCATGGAAAATTAACAAAAAATGAATATGACGCGATATCATCTCTTAGAAACAATGATGAAATCATAATAAAAAATCCGATAAAGGTAATAGTACTGTTATATTGAACAAGAGTGAATATAATAATAAATTAAGAGATATTGTCAGCAATAATAGTAAATTTCGAAATGTAATATTAACACAACACTTAAAACAAAAATGAAATAAATAAAATTGCTAATTCAATAAATGACGTAAACATCTCCAAATTACTAAAACGATCAGGAAGTTATAATGATGGTCATCTTTATGGACTACCTAAGATTCACAAAAATTCTACTAATCCACCATTACGCCCTGTCATCTCAATGAGCGGAACTGTCACACATGATATCGCTCAGTTTTTAAATAAGATAATAAGACCGTATCTTAAAAATTTTATTGTAAATTCTACAACTGAAACACTAGCTAAATTATCTAACTTAAAAATAGCCAACGCTGAACAACTTGTTTCTCTTGACGTGGAATCACTTTTTACAAATGTACCAGTCATGGAAACCATAGAAATAATTTTGGACAATGTTTACAATAATCAAAATTTAATTGCACCAACCTTAAAAAAAAGAAGGGTTCTTTTGCATTATCCTCCCAACACTAATTTTTTGATATAATGTTGGTTTGGTTTTGGTTATGGTACTTTATTTTCCTTCCATTATAAAAAAAATTAGTGTTGGTATTAGGTTAGGTTAGGTTAGGTTACGGTAAAAACAGCCCGCCGCAGGCGTTAGCCGTTATAAAAAAAAATTAGTGTTGGGAGGATAATGCAAAAGTACCAAAAAAAATATATATAACCCATTTTACTTTAAAATTATGTATAAAGCTCTGAAGATGTTCAAAGTATATGACCGAAACGCGTGAGCAGAAGAAAAAATGAAGACAGTATTCTTAGCATACTGCAAATTCTTATCTAGAATTATTATTAAGAAACTCAGTACTGAAAATAAAAAACTATTCAGAATATTGGAAATTAAATGTAAATCCTTTATAAAGACATAGGCTGATATCGACTTTCTTATCATTATTGTTTTTTCCAAGAAAGATTTTATAAATAGAATAACATCCTATTATCCCCCAACAAAATGTAATCCCCTTTACTTCTTACGAGTATACCTATATAAATGAATACAGAGAGAGAAATGGAATGATTCAGAAATTAGAGAGACTTCGCCTGAAACGATAGATAAAAAGATAAATAAAACGATATACTAAAAGATAAATAAAAAACAGATAAAAATATACGATACTCGCTCGTTGTCAGACTTCTTTCGTACTTCTCTAGACTATTTAATAATAAGTTACTTCATAATTAACTAATAATAAGAAAAGGTTATAATTCACCATACCTTTACAACATAACTCGGCCTGAAGGTGAATTATGTTAAGACCAGAGAAAATTGGAGAAGAACTACACGACCCGGAAGAATCAAAAATAATAAATACCGAAGGAGATACTGGTATCAGACTAACTATCATCGGAAGAAAACCAACTAAAAAAACCAAACACAACACAACCTTTTATATATATATATATATATATATATATAATATATTCTAAAGGCGGTACCTCGTTTATGCGGAGATACGCACATGTGTGTGTGGTGTGTGTGTGTTGCGGGATCGAAACTTATGTTCAAACTCGGTCGGCTTATCTGCGTTGACGGTTTCCTATTTTCTTTATCGCAGTCACTGTATTATTGATTTCAGTGTACTTTGCAGAATGTTTTAGACGTAAAATGGGCTGTTGATTCACTCGACACTCACTGAAGTTGACAGTTTGTCTATTGTCGTTTGTAGTGTTGTTATTAAATTTCTTATGTCATAAGCATTTAATGTCTTTTCCACAAAATACACTTAATACAGATGAAAGTTCTTTATTTTATGCGTTCAGGCTCTTTGTTAAGGGGTTGTGAACTCGAGTATCATAATGCCCTGAGGAAGAATGTTGTGGTGGGATGACGTTAGAAGAAATGAATGTGTGTGTAAAAGTGTGCAGATTTCCTATGGACTGGTGTGAACTGTACTGCATGTGTGTTCTACGAAGACGCCGGTCCCTTCCTTTCCAGTAAAGCTATTTATTACTCAAAGAACGAACACAACACAGTTCACCCTAATGTATGTTATGGACAGGGAGTACGTTTCCCAGTCTCCGGAGGGGACTGAAGACATCAATTACACACACAAAGATATTGAGGGATCTCCACAGGGAATAAAGTTCCACCCTAACCTTAGGGATTCAGCGTTACTTTCCATGAAAAGGTTAATGGTATACCCCTAGTGGTACGCCAGGAGAGACCAACGTCTCCATTTGCATACATAAACCGCTTCCATGCCATTCCTCTGTTTCTTGTCAACTCTTTTGCAACAGTCGTATCGACCCTACGTTTATTCACACATTAACACTTACTAATTACGTCCTTCTATCACTTGTATACCTTTTTCACAATTCTTTCAGTATTCATCATTATTCATACCATCCCCCATTTTCAACTAGACCAGGGCTTCCCAATCTTGGGGTCGCGAAGATTATATTTGGGGTCGTGAACCGAGCTGATAATTTTATTTTCAATTCTCTTCCTACGGCCGTCTGACAAGAACACATTTATCAATTATGAATGTAGTTGCATATAACAGCGAAAAAACGGGCCCTTCCCGCGCATAATAAAGGATGTGCTTATGAAGTACGTGAAGGCAGCGAGTCTTTTGCTTATATTGAGGTTCTAAATGTAGCTGGGCTAGGCTGCTTTAAACCCAAGATCCTGTCCCAAAGCTGGATCCTATCTGCTTTGCAGATAGCTGGTGAGGGAAGCTATATTTTTGGGACCTCTTTGCGAGTGACCCGTTGCCCACGTCGGGCTAGCATCATGAAAAAGAAAAAACTATAGTATTTGTCATTTACCATTACTTATTCGGACTACAGTGGATTTAATTTTCCTAGAAGAGTTCCTTGTTCCATGCACGGTCTGAGTGTACCATAAAAAACCTCAGGGAACCATTCTGAGTTCATTCCCATATATATACAGGGTGTTTGAAAACTTTCTGTACAAATTGTAATGGGGGATAGGCAACACCAAGACAAACCCTTTTCGTCTATAAGTGTATGTCCGCTGACGTCACCATTCGGCGCGAGAGGGCGCCGCTGCAATTGGCTAAAAGGTGAAGTGGGCTAGACTCGCGCTTGCCGCGGGCATTCTTAAATCGGACGTAGTACGCGTAACATGGAGCGCTTCACGACTGCTGAGATGGCTGACATGCATATGGTGTATGGGGCTGCCAATGGAAACGGAAGAGCTGCTGTGAGGTTGTACCGACAGCGCTTCCCAAACAGACGTGTGCCAAACCACCAAACGTTTGCGCATTTGCATCGGCGACTGCGAGAAACTGGAACATTCCATGCAAACATGCATGACACTGGTCGGGAAAGAAACGTGCGCACTCCTGACATGGAAGAAGAAATCCTACGGCGATTTGAGGACAATCCAAGCGCAAGCACGCGAGGTGTTGCACGTATCCTCGGTGTGAACCACGACCTGGTCTGGAGAGTGTTGTACGAGCAGCAGTTACATCCGTTTCATCGTCAGAGAGTCCAGGCATTACAACCTCGGATTACCCTCTTCGTGTGGAATTCGCACGCTGGTTTCTGCAGCAGACAGCGGTGCAGCCTAATTTTCCGGCTTATGCGCTGTTCTCAGATGAGGCCTGTTTCACACGTGAGGGTGTGTTTAACATGCACAATTCTCACGTGTGGGCGCACGCAAATCCCATGCTACACGGGTGCATGCTCATCAAGAACGGTTCGTCGTCAATGTTTGGGCGGGTATCGTCCATGGCCAGTTGATTGGGCCGTACCTGCTGCCTGCCCGACTCGACGTCAGGAGTGCGCACGTTTCTCTCCCGACCAGTGTCATGCATGTTTGCATGGAATGTTCCAGTTTCTCGCAGTCGCCGATGCAAATGCGCAAACGTTTTGGTGGTTTGGCACACGTCTGTTTGGGAAGCGCTGTCGGTACAACCTCACAGCAGCTCTTCCGTTTCCATTGGCACCCCATACACCATATGCATGTCAGCCATCTCAGCAGTCGTGAAGCGCTCCATGTTACGCGTACTACGTCCGATTTAAGAATGCCCGCGGCAAGCGCGAGTCTAGCCCACTTCACCTTTTAGCCAATTGCAGCGGCGCCCTCTCGCGCCGAATGGTGACGTCAGCGGACATACACTTATAGACGAAAAGGGTTTGTCTTGGGGTTGCCTATCCCCCATTACAATTTGTACAGAAAATTTTCAAACACCCCGTGTATATATATATATATATTATATATATATATATATATATATATATATATATATATATATATATATATATAACTTATATATAGGTTGTAATGTCACTGCAAAGGGACTTTGTGGCCACTGTGATAATATATATATATATATATATATTTTCTAAATGCAAAGTATTTTCTTTCGTGATTTTAGCTTTTAAGGAGTTTGTCGAACTTCGACCAGTGTTTGGGTTGTGAATTGTGTGAACATGATTTTTGGGGGCGCACATGATAAAGGTTGGGACGCCCTGAACTAGACACTTTCACTCCACACCTTTCCCGAACATCCTCATTTTCATTTTCATTTTTTTAGTGAACCGTCATGCGAAACATGTGTCTCGTACCCATACATCAGTTTGGCACCAATACACCTTCATGTAAACCTTTTATTTCATTTACACTCAAGCACTTTTTCTCCCAAGTTTTTGTTTTCATTTTCCGACACATTTTATGTTTTTATGTCAATCAAATCTTAGGTATTTAAGTTCTTTTATAACCTCTAAATATTCTCCATTCACCACAATATTACATATAACTCTTCTCCTTTCTCACCGAAGAGAACCTTACTTTTATTTACATTCATTTTTAGTAATCTCCTTTCGCGTACGTCAACAAGTAATTTAAAACTTTACTTCTCATCAAGTTAAAAGACACTCCAAAAACTGCGTCTTCCCTATTAAAAATTTAAAAGAACCAAAACAAAAAAAATTAAAAACTGATAAATTTTTACTTTTTTATTTTAGTGGTTCTAATCTGCTTATTAAAGTTTTTTATTATAGTTAAAATGTCTTTTAAAATTAAACTTTATGTACTTGATTAAGTTATTAATTTAGTTGTTATTTTTAGAAGGATTCCTTTGCTGGAAGCACTAAAACAACGTCAAAATTTTCGTCTCAGTAAATATTATTATAATTACAAGGAGTTACAAGGAACAAGGACGGATCTAGGCATTTCAGTAACGCGAGGTCCAAAGAAAAAGGGCACAGTACTAAAAATTGTTTCTTAAAACAGACCACCAATGAGCGAGTGTAAAATCAATTGTATTGTTTTATTAGATCAGTCTCATTCAAATATGATACAAAATAAAATCTAATTTGGGTACAACAGTTATCACAAAAAATTCTTTAAACAATTACAAATGTCTTGCCAATTAAAAGAACTATAAAAATAGTGATATGGCTACACCAGTTCTAAAGGCACCTATGAAACCATCACAACTACAAATTTGGAAGTACAATGTATACGGATAAAGACTCAAAATAGAATTTGAATAAAATAAAATAACCATGATCTATTTACAAAAAACAAAATTTGTTTCCAGAGGCATACACATCATTCAATGGAGCACTTGCCAAAAATTGAGGGGGGGGGGGGTCCAGACGTCGCCGACCACCCCCCTTCTAGATCCGCCCTTGTGGGATCCTAATTTAAAGAGATTATACAAATTAGTGTAATGTTCAACCACTAGCATGCATTCTTGGGAGAATTTCTACAATTATTCCCTTGTCAGTCTTTTTTTAAATCTTATTGGTTACGCTTTTAAACTCGTCTACAATGGCCTCAGTCTGCCCTCCTGTCCCTCTCTGAAAAATGTCATTGCTACCAACATGTACATGGTAATGGGTTCAGAATTCTTGTATTTCGGGTTTGAAAGTCTTTTATTTCTGACTACCTTGAATTCTTCATCCTTTATCCTACTTTTCGGACTACTCACTGCAGTTTCCAAAAGGGCCATGCTCTGTTCTGAACGTTCAACCTTAGATTTTATATCCGGTGTTGGGTTTTCTCTCTGCCTTATTCCACTGATTTGAATTTCCAGTGCTACAATCCGAGCTTCAAGAATTTTTAGAATTTCCTTTACCCCTTTAACTCCCTTTTCATGGTTCTCTCTAAGTCTACAAAGCAAACATACACTCAGAGTTGTAATGTCGCTGAAATTACCTTCAGGAAACAAGGGCGGATCCAGAACCTGAAAGTGACCAGCTTGCTGGCCGGGTTCTGGGGACCTCCCAGGTGTGCAGTGGAACAGAACTCCACGCGGTACAAAATAATCTCAACATTTAAATTCGGCTACCAACACAACATGTAATTTATAAATAATGACAGGTACTCTCTCTCTCTCTCTCTCTCTCTCTCTCTCTCTCTCTCTCTCTCTCTCTCTCTCTCTTATATATATATATATTAGAGCCAAGTGATTTTTTGCGTTGAAACCCTGAGTCCGTGAGTCGAATAAGGAACAAGAAGACTAGTCCATATGCAGACATTTCATAATGAAATCTTTCGACATATTCTAATGTCATCTTCAGTGCTAAAATCAGATATATATGTGTGTATATATATATATATATATAATATATATATATATATATATATATAGATAAAAAAAACCACGAAGGAAAGGAAACACAGAGTGGTGCTCAAGCGCTTTCGTCTAATGACATCCTCAGGAACACTGAAGTAAATAAAGAGTTCAAGACTATAATAATGCTTCAGTTTTGTTTCACTTTAGCAACATTGTTAATAGAAATATTCTTGAGTCTGCTATTATCCACTTACAAATAACTTTAACATGAGCAAAGGTCTTTTTCAACTCGATCCCGTTGTTTTGAATTCGTTCAGAACGAATTTAGACAAGAAGGGCAGAGTTCTAAAACTTTGGTAATTTTCCCTTATAAATTTGTATGCTCCTCTTACAATTTTTATTTTTCAATTTATTTTTATTATTTATTTTTTTGTGACCTATATATCATTCAGGCATTATCTATAAAATTGGTTGTAAACAATCCATTTGATCTTGTGTTGAATTCTGGCAAAGTGCTAAAATTGGTAGTTTTCCTTACAAATTTGTATGCTGCTCCCATAATTTTTATTTCTACATTTATTATACAGGGTGTCCCATAAGTCCGGCATCGTAGGAGAAATTCATATTTTTCTATTTCTACAAACCATAATTCATATTTTTCTCTTTGTACAGGCCATAATGTCTGTGAGCAAGGAAGAACGAATCCAGATAATTCTACTCATAGGAAATCGGAGTCAAAGAGAGGCCGCTGCTGAATTTAAGACTGCATCCAGACCGCGAGCCAATAACACAGAGTTGTGTTAGCAGACTTGTTGCAAAGTTTAAGGAAACAGGATCCATAGAAGATAAACCACGCAGTGGACCTTCAAGGAGGTCCACTGACGACGATACAGCGACTGCTATCCTGGCTCATTTTAACAGAAGTCCCAATAAGTCTCTTCGGCGATTGTCCGCCGAGACAGGTGTGTCGAAAAGTAGCATCCATCGCATTCTTCAGGCTCACAAATGGCATCCATATAAACTTCAGATCCTACAGAAATTAAGCTTGCTGACTGGGTATCACGTCTGAATTTGTGTATTGAAAACAATGGTGGACATATTGAGCACGTTCTGTAAATAGAAGCTTTTGTTTTGCCTTTTTTAATTATTTTTCCTATGATGCCGGACTTATGGGACACCCTGTGTGTGTGTATATATATATATATTTTTTTTTTTGGTAACCCATATATAGTCTTGAACTCTTTATTTACTTCAGTGTTCTTGAGGATGTCATTAGACGAAAGCGCTTGAGCACCACTCTGTGTTTCCTTTCCTTCGTGGTTTTGTTCATCATAAATATTTTTCACGTGTTACTTTCGTGAAATAATTTTCATATATATATATATTATATATATATGAAAATTATTTCACGAAAGTAATTAAAACACAGTTATGAATTTAAAACAATTTTAAATATTAACACAGATTCCACAAACAAAATTAAAAATTTAATAATCCTAAAATTATAAAGCTAATCCAATTAAAATATAAAATATTATAAAAGAAACTCATAACAGGGGATAACCTTTAAGATAAGAGTAAATGTAAGTAAAAATATTATAAAATAATTTAGGGGAACATTTATGGAAAAGTTTGAAATATAAAACATTAAAATCTATAAAACCTTAAAGGAGACGCAGCAGAGAATGAGAGGTGGGAAAGTTTGACATAATTTGTTGAAGGACACTAACTTGGTTGGTTAGTAGGTAATTAATGTTTGCATGTTCCTTGTTGTTTCTTTTATATATATATATATTATATATATATATATATTATATATATATATATATTAGGGTGTCACTTATTTTTCAACTTTTAAGTTTCCGTGCTCTGACCCCATCAAAGTATGCCATATGATGTAAAAACATGTATACAAAGTTTCATTGAGATATTTTAATATTTAGAGGTCGCTCAACGGCTTCGAAGTATTGGATACGAGATTCTCAGAAAGTGTGAATATAAACAATTTCCAAATGTATTTAAACAATTTATTATGTTCTTACATTAGCAGGAAGTGCACAAGACATTATCATAATATTAAGATGAAGTACATTAACCTCAGACAGTAGCGTAATTATTATGATTAATCATCATTTCCACTCAAGGTATGCTTTTGTCCCCATGTCCAATGCTTGCGATGGTCTTCAACAACCTGGAGAAGAAACTGGAGTTGTTCCTCATCTTTGGTTAGGTATCCAGAAAAATCCTGGATGAGAGCAACTCCACGTTCAGCGAAGTCATTTGTTACAGTTAGAGTTTTTACAGTCTCTTTCGCAGTCTGGTAATGGGTATCCTCTTCCCATTGCTCAGCAGTTTTCTCCAAAAATTAATTTGGGAGGTTGAGCTTCTTCGTGAACAATGATTTTGTTTTTGTTACAAAGTTTTCCAAGCTTTTTTCTTTCACAGTATCCAGGTCAACAACCACACGCTTTGGAGGGTTCTCTTGTCCATCATCAACACTAGTCATTGATATGACCATGCAGGGACGTACCCAGAAATTTGTCAAGGGGGGGGGGGCGAACTTGGAACTAATCGTAGAAGTATAATTGAAATAGAGATAAATAATTTTTATGTACGTTCATGATGAGCTTATCGTTCAGCTAGAGATGATTAACTAGCTACTGCTAAGACACATTATGAATAAAAATATAAAAATTATATTATAAAAAATATATAAATTACTATAAAAATCTGATTAGTAACATAATATTCAATGCAAACCGCAATTATGATGCTCAGATTTGTATTAACATAAGAATAAAAAGGGCCGGATTAAGAGTTTTTATTTCGGGATCCTAAACCATTTTAGATTTTTAGTAGTAGGGGAGACAAGAGGTAGCGCCGAAGGCGCCGAAATTTTTTCACTTTGATTCTCATCCTGTTGTAATCTAACAATTTTACTGGGATTAACAGTACTTTGATCATCATGCTCTGTAGAACCAGTCAGTTTGGACATTTTTTCTTTAGAAAAATTTATAAAGGTCCATTATCTTTAGTCCTGTGACACCTGCAAACAGTACTCTACAAAGTTACAAATGGAAATAGGAATTATTACTCACCATAACATTAAAGTCCATTATAATGAAATGAAAAATCCAAACAAAATCCACACAAAATTTTGTGTGTGCAATACAATGCGAAAAATTGTAAATTAAATGAAAACTTTGAAACTAAATTTTAAAATGGGCAAAAAACTTAATACCAAATTTTAAAAATAACATACTTAATGTTTCATTTCATTTATTAGTTACATGTTTGGGACCAAGCGGCCTTCACACATGATCACACACACACACATTCATACACACAAAGTTTTAATCAATACTTAAAATTATCAAAATTTAGAAAGTTCACAAACTAAATATTTAAATGAATGTAAACAAAACTCGATAAACTGCGGTTGCTGGGTGCCATGAAAAATGACAATACTCATGAAACACAAAATCGCTAGAAAGCTAGCTAACATTTTTCGATTGGCGCATGAAATTAAATATGTAAAATATTTAACTGAATATGTAAATTAAATATGTAAAAATAATCAAAATAATAATTTATTAGCTCAAGGGGGGGCGATCGCCCCTGTCGCCCCCCCTTCGGTACGCCTCTGTGACCATGCGATTTTTTATATCAGGGAGGTCTAAAAGACTAAAATAATACACACTAATGCAAACACATCCCACCATTAAGGCGACTGAAATAATACTGGGGTGAGGCATAGAAAGGGAGCGCATTTCAATTTAGGACAAGTAACGACGCGTCATCAAAATTTTAATGGCTTTGAGCGACCTCTAAATATTAATATTTTCTCATGAAACTTCATAATCAGCGTTTTTACATGCATTGTCACATTTCTAGAGGGACAGACCGAAACTTCTTGATGGTTCAATTCTTAACATACAAATAAGTGACACCTTAATATATATATTAGTGATGTAACGGTTGTCATTTTTCATAGCTCTGCGATTGCGGAGCTTACAAATAGAGGTCCGCGCGGTTGTGGTTGCGGTTATGTACCATATACCATCATAATATTACCTAAGAGTAAACAACACAATAAAATATCATGTTTTAGGGACACTTTTCACAGTCTACAATATAATGACTATAATCTAATCTGCAAAAAGTGTTTCCAGGATGCGGGATGAGGACCCAACGCGTTTTGCATCCCACCAACCACTTTCCCCAACCACCGTCCATTCGAAAGTGGTGTATATAATTATAATATATAAATACACACTATTTAATCCTTATATTTAAATTGAATTGCTGGGAGACTATATTTCAAAAATAATTTTTTTTTCAGCTTTATTCCCCTTCAGCCTATTCCTTTTTCTATCGTAGATGATCCTTGCTCCACTAAATAATTGTTCACTAAGAGCACTTTAGGGAGGACATTCAAGGTATGTCCGAGCCAATTTTCTCAAATTTTTGTATTTCTTTTGATATAACCTCCACCAAGCCAAAGCACCATCTTCTCGTAGAATCCTTTTCTCTTTGTGATATTTCTCGATCATTTTTTGCGAGTCTGCTTGACTCAGTTTCGGTCTCGTCATCACTACTGGAAGCCAATAGAGCACTCATTGAGTCCATTATTGTTATTGATTTACTCGAAGCTGATGCCTGGCCGAAATCAATCAGTGGTTTCTTTGCCGATAATCACTGACTGTCTCCGAGTCCGATGATGTTTGAGTCTTGTCCATTTCATCACAAAGATATCCCAATTTTTCTTGAACACCTTTTGTGGCATGTGAAGCGGAAAAAAATTTTGCTTTGTACCTTGGATCCAAATAGGCAGCCAAAGAATACATGTCATTTACTTCCAGGCCATCAAATCTCCTTGCTAGCTCTGTGCGTATTATCTCCTTCATTGTTTTGATTCCACGATCAGCTTCAGAATCACCACTTCAAGGTTACAGGTTGCAGCACATTTTTCAAGGAAACGACAAGGGGAATAACCTCAGATATGGAAGAGTGGAACTACTCAATCTTTTTGTGATATCATCGAATGGTTCCAGCACAGCCACACAGTTTGACAAGAGGGTGAAGTCGACGTTAGTGAGTTGTTGCATTTTGGAGTTAGCAGCGCTATATAGACTCAGTGGTTCCTTCAATTTCAGTGTTCTCTGCATCATGTGATAAGTGCTGTTCCACCGTGTGGCGACATCATGAACGACTGTAAGTTCAGGTTGATCTAAGCGTTTCTGGATTTTTTTAACTCATCCTGCGCCATCGAAGAGTGGTTGAAATGAGTAGTGCTGGATCGAAGTTTAGCTAACAAGTCACAGAGATTTTTGTGAGGATAATCCACTTTTGATTACAAGTTGCAGTTTATGAACAGTGCAATCCATATTATGGACGCCAGTGAGAAACAAAGCTTTTATCATGTTTGCTCCTGAGTCGCACATTACACAATGGATGGATGAATGGGCAATATCCCACTTCTGAAGCATCTGCTCAAATTTTTCTGACAAGTATTCTCCAGTGTGGCGATCTTCAAGTGGCATTACGCTGAGCACCAAATTGGTTCTCTTGAAGTCTTGATTCACTGCATGGCATGTCAAAGAGAATAAAGACACTTCAGCAGACGTGTCTGACCATGCATCCGTTGCCAATGATACTTTCGAATATTTTAGAGGCTCAACAATTTTGAACACTTTCTTTGAAACAAAGTCATAGATATCGTTACACACAAGATCAGTGCAGAACTGACGCTGTTTCACTTTATACTGTGGAGCTGTTCCAGCCACGAGTCTCATGAAACCTAAATCCTCAACGTGGCTGAATGGCAAGTCATCCATTATTATCATTTCGGCTATGCGATAGTCCAGTGATTTTGATTTGGAATGATTCGCATCCCAAATTTTGACTTTTTCAAAGCAACTTTCAATCGTCTGATTCTTTTCTTTCACTGCGCACTTCATTTCCTGTAGGGGTGTAAGAGACACTTTTGATTCCTTTTTCTTCTTTGACTGTTCATTAGCTTCATTTTCATTAGATATTACTCCATTATATTCCTTCTTTTGCATTGAACGCAGGTGGTTTTTTAAGTTAGTGGTACTCCTTCCCTTTCGTGACTAGTTCTTATTACATATGACACACTTCCCTACATCGTTTGACACTCTCGAGAAGTACTTCCACACTGCACTCGTAGATCGCTCCATGATGGTTGCACCACAGTCTAACACTTTACTAATGGGTTGAAACAAGTAATGTTACAAAGGTAGCGACGGAGAGCTAGCGCAACACAACCACCCTCACTCGTGTCTGAACAGATACTGAAGCTGGTGCTTTAGTTTAGTTTGTAACATGGTAGTGAAGGTTGCTTAATTTCTAATAAAAAAAATTGAGTGTTTTTTATCTTTTTTTATCAACAGTAATTATACATCATCATTGCTTTATTAAATATAATTAAAATAATGCTTTTCTAGCCACCTAGCGTTGATAAATGTAAGTTATTACATAATGCATCTATCCATCCAGGCAAAGTAGCAATTCTAGACATGTCGCAATTAGGGCGTAGCAAACTTTTACTTTTTTGCACCCATCCCATAAACCTGTTGATAATAATACTCGCTATTTAAAGTGAATTTACAGTCTTTGAACTTATTAAGCTTTGCATCAAAGACTGTAAATTCACTTTCAATAGCGAGTATTATCAATAGGTTTTTGGAATGGCCATGGGCAACCCCTTGTCGCCCCTCCTCTCCAATATTTATATGGAGTTTTTCGAAATTACTTACATTCCGAGAATCCTGGGGGTTGGCATCCCATGGTTGCGGTACCTCGACGATATTTTGCGTAACTGGCCCATGAATCGTGACCTGGATGACTTCCTCCTTCAGTTAAATGATCAAGTTCCCTCCATTAAGTTTACTTTAGAAGTGGAACAAGACAATCCAATTATCAAGGGCGTACAGTTGACCTATTAGTGAATAGTAAATACTATTCCAGAAACAAACAATGTTATAATTAATAATAGATCAACTGTACACCCTTGATAACACCAGTACACATTTGAAAACTTGTCGATCGATTTTTACAAACTAGTTGGTGATTCTATATAATTTGAGTGCGCTGATCTCAAAAATATAGTTAGTTTTTCCCTCTCACGTAGTTTTCTTACTACAGGGTGTGTCATAAATCCCCCATTTATCCCCAAATGTGAACCATCTTATCAAGACCAACATTGGATGCACATGCTAAACCATAAATTTTGTTGTTATAGACTACAGTAACGCTTACATAATAATGTAGGGTAAATAATATAACAACCAGTCCCGTTCCAGCAAAATACTTCTCCCCTCCATCAATGGGTGTTAACATTTGGGGACAGATGAGGTATTACAACACCCTTGTAGCACGAAATCTTTAGGTGATAGAGTAAAACCTAATTAAAGCAGAATTAAATAGCTCCTAGCTCTTGGACAAGCATATTGCTTGTTTATGAAAGAATAAAAAAATAACTGAAAGAAACAAAATATATTACCTTCTTTACTTGCGAAGTATGTGTCGGATGCCAATAAATTGTTCTCCTGCAATCTAGACCCCAAAAGTTCTGCAGAGTCCTTAGGCAGATTCAAATCCCTGACTAAGTCATTTAGTTCGGCTTGGGTTAATGGTTTAGGATCTCGGTCAGCTGTTGGCTGTTCATAAACATCATCATTGTCTGGATTTGGAGCTGAATCAGAATCTGAATTGTATTGATCCAGACTCTCGGGTGGGCGGGGAATAGGAACTTCTGGACCATGGGGTACCGACCTTATTGCAGATGGAATACTTGGGTATTGAAAGCTCTCTTTATTCTTTGCATTATAACCTTTAACATTGCAAGAACAGAAGTAGCAGTCGTCGGTATGGTTTCTAGGCTCGCGCCATACCATACTACCATAGGGATCCCAAATGGCAAACTTTTCTTTTTACCTTTGCCGCAACACACGTAAGACAAACCTTGTGTGGAGCCCAACTTTTGTCTTGATCTCCTAATTTAATTCCAAAATAGCATGATAAGCTCTCTTAATGAAGGTCTTTACATTTGTCCTTTGTTTACAACAACATACGACCACAAATATAACAAAATATGTCTGGACTATGGGTCATCCTCTAGAAGCCATTATTAAAATTTTAAAGATGTAATGTTAGAATTATCTATCTGAAAAATATGAAAAAACGAAATTAATTAAAGAAAAGGTAAAAAATTACAAAAACGCCCCAAAATTGTATTGGTAATAACTTTAAAACTGTGGGTGATAGAAAAAACTGGTAGCATTTTTTAATTCAGCGCAGCGAACTGCTCAGAATCACAACTCAAAATAAAGAAATCGATTTTCATGCAGACCGGTGTAATTAATTAGTTAGGTTAAGTCGTGATATTTTCGTTAGTTTTAACGAAAATATTCTGTCAAAATGGGGGGGGGGGGGGGGGGGGGGGAGGAGATAACCTACAAGTACCGTTTTTGGCCTCGGATCGATCTCCTCCTTTTTATATTGGGACTATGTATATATGTACTATGCACATGGACATGGACTACATATATTGGGACAATATATATATATATATATATATATATATATATATATAAAATTTAGTGGTGGACGGATGTCAGTTTTTCAACATCTGCGGATGCGGATCTTTAAGTTCAATATCCGCGGATGCGGATATTTAGTTAATCTATCAATATAATATAGAATTATGAATATGACATAATTTTTCAAATTTCGTGATATTACTATTATGGCAGGCAATGCATAAGAATTAAAATTAATATTTGTTTTCATTATGATAAAAATAATAACTTTCTCAAGAGTTTCAGACAGAAAATTCAATGAAACAAGTTTCATTCAATTTTCTGTTACCACGTATTTATATTTTGAGGTTTATATATTTGTTTGTTCATTAATAATTAATACTTTACATGAAATGTGCATGACTGGGCCTTATAAGCTACTTTATAAGCTAATTTAATTGTAAATTGCATAATTTATTAGAGGTAATATCCGCATAACATCCGCAGTCAGAAGTGCGGATGCGGATGTTAAAAATGATGCGGATATCCAGTCCACCACTAAATTATATATATTAATATATATATTATATTATATAATATATATATAAATTGACGATTGGTTAGGTTAAGTCTAATATTTTCGTTAGTTTTAACGTTTTATTTGATGGATTCATTTAAAAAATGTCTCCTAAAGATCCTAGTGTAGTTTACGTTCCCAACTTTGACCTAGTGTAGTTTGTGTCCCCTTTTTCCGTCAGGGGGATGTAAACTACACTTGCTCCGAAATTTTATGTACAAAAATTTATGAACTGAAGTACAGCTACAGAAACTCTCTCTCTCTCTTTCTCTCCAATTTTAAGTAATTAGTTAAGGACGTATTAAATGCTTTTATATTAGTCTTTTTTAATTTAACCAAACTAGCACGACTTAACCTAACCAATCGTCAATGCCGTACAGTATAAAGAATCCTCTTCTCTTAATATATAAAAATAAATAAATAAAAAAAAATTTATTGTTTTTTATTTATTTTTTTAGGTTAATTGTACGCCCTTGACGATTGGTTAGGTTAAGTCGTGATAGTTTGGTTAATTTTTGCTACCCGCGACCCGCACGGGAACTTTTGGGTTCGCTATTCTTGACAAGGGAATTTTTGGGTTCGCTATTCTTGACATGGTAAAATTGGATTCGCTATTCTTGACATGATCCTCTCTCTCTCTTCTCTCTCTCTCTCTCTCCCGCAGGGGGTATAAAGGTTATGCACGTTCCTTCTGGGTGTTGTAAACTTTATACTTGGGGTGTGACAGCCCTCCGGTCCCGAGTCGTGGGATTCTAGAGAAATTGGCTGCCAATTCCTTTAGGTTCTCTCTCTTTCGGGAGGGCGGGTGAAGTCTGTTGTACAAACCTGTCCCGTGGGTTACTAGACCCCTTCCCATCCCACTCTGTCCTTTTAGCTTAGGTTAGGGATGTTCTCCTCTGACTGCAAAAAAAAGAAAAACTTTTAGTATTGGCTTTTTTCTCTACTGTTACGATTAGGACGCTACTGCTATCTCATGCGTGGGAAGAGAGGCTTGGAACCTCTATAAATAACACCATTTAACTTCAGTTGTAGGTAAATATTTAGAGGGGATAATAGCGAGTAGGATTGTTGACCATTTGGATTCCTACAAGCTACTTGGGGACTCCAACATGGGTTTAGACGGCATAGGTCGTGTCTCACCATCATGCTCGAGTTTTTCTACGTCATGTTGAGTGAGTATGATAAGAGTAGGGCGATTGATTAGAAGGCCTTTGATAAGGTACCTCACCGCCGGCTAATGGCCGAAGTGCGCGCGCTGGGTATTGGTGGGGAAGTAGGTAGGTGGATTGGAAACGCGAAAACTGCCACAAAGTTAATCCCTTTCGTTAGGAATATGGGCTACAATCGACGCTTACGTGACGCGGGTTCAAAGATGTCGATTTTAGAAGCATGTTTAGTTCAAATGATAACCCAACTCGCAACAATGGTTAGAAGTTGGATTTGAAACGATTTAGGACTAGTATATGTGGGAATTACTTTAACAAGTTGATAGTTTAAGATTAAAACATAAGAAAACTCTGCAGGAGTTCGCTTGCACGGTGTCTCTGTGAGCAAAGTAAATATAGAGCTATTTATATATTCTCCACTTTCCTGTAAAATTTCCTTGGCTACTTTTCCAGGGTCAAGGTATTTTCTTCAACCTTTTTCCGTACCTGCCTCTGGCAGGGAGGGAGCGGAGGGTGGGGAGAGAGCCTTCTACTTTTCTATCCAGTTTTCTACTACTGCTAGGATAGTTGAAAGAAAAATAAACTTTTAATAACAGGAACAGTTCCTCGGTGGATCAGTTCAAGAAAAGGTTAGACCAAATCTTGCACACTATTTGAGTGTGTAGAAAATTTTCCCTGGCACCCGTTGCCATTGGTACCTCCTCGGTATGGGCCGCAAGGCCTTTTGAGGTACTTCTTTTCCTTGTAACGCCTTGTAACTCTCTCTCTCTTACACACACACACACACACAGTATGCGCATCCATCTCCGCATGAGTGCGGTACCGACTTATTTTAAATCTACATATCTAAAAACTAATTAACCAAACCTTAACTTGGTGCCATCAAACCTAACCTAATCAGAAGTAACATTTTTTTCTGACAAATTTTATATATATAAAAGGAACAAATCAGGTACAAGTTACTCAATCACAGACGCAGCAGAGAATATATATACACACACACTGTAGTGTGTGTGTATGTGTACAAATTGATAAAAATGTGGTCTCAATGTGACTTCAATATAGATGTATGAATTTATGTCTTTAAGTAGCTGAATTAGGAGTGTTTGGGTTAAGTAGTTGTCGCTAGATTAATGTTCTAATATAACTTATAATTGGGAGTGCTTAAACTTAACTTAGTTTGTAAGTAAGTTGTGTGTGTGGTGTGTGTGAGAGAGACCGCAAATCATTAAATTGCAAGATATGTATATGCACACAAACCACAAATTTCATCACGGACACCATCTTTCATTGGGAAAACAAACGGTCTTTAATCTTTCAGTTTTCATACTATATAATTTAGTCTCCATTCATGATGACCTAGTTCCAGTTTTGATAAATGATGTCGCCGTTGGTGGACTTTGCAACTTTCACACAGGAATATATCCTGGACCTGATGAGAAGTCTCACACACACACACACACACAATTATATATATCATAAAATTTAGTCGCAAATTTCAAAATATTATTGTACAGACAGGTCACGCTATCATCGAAAAGAGGTTTTTTTTTTTTTTTTTTTTTTTTGAAGGCGCATAAGCCGAAAAGAGTTTAAAAGAGATTCACTTAAATTAATTAAGAATTGAACGTTATTTTGTGAAAAGGATTTACATAATTTGGATCACCTGAAGATCAGGGACCCCAGCCTTCTCTTGTTAGCCTTATAAGGCTAACTAACGAAAATATCACGGCCTAACCTAACCAATCATTAGGTCAACTGTACGCCTTTGACGATTGGTTAGGTTAGGTCGTGATATTTTCGCTAGTTAGCCTTATAAAGCTAACTAAAGAAGGCTGGGGCGCTGATCTTCAGGTGATCCCATAATTTTCTTAAAATTGGGTTAATACACCAACACAATTAGACAAAAGAGAATATATACATAAAAAAAACCTTAAATCTAATACTGTTTTCGGTCTTTCTTTAAACAGTGCTTTGGGTGAAGTGCAAACTATTTACATTATTTGTCGCATCACTTGTTTTGATTACGAGGGTTCCTCCCTGGTAGCGGAACAAAGTTGATCTGCGCAATGTCCACACGCATAAAGTCGATATTAAAAAGTTATTTTAAATTAGGTCAGGTTAGGTTAAGTTAAGTTGGATTAGGTTATGTTACAGTTTGCCTGGTTACGCTTGGTTAGGTTAGGTCGGGTTAGGTTAGGTAGGGTTAGATTAGGTTCGTCTGTTAGGTTAGGTTAGTCATTTTCACTAAAAATCCGAAATGTAGTTTGAAATCTGAAATCCATATACCTGCATAAGGTGATATCAATAAAAACAAAGTAAATTAATTTATAACATATATATAGATAAAACCACATATTTAAAATATCTTTTTTTAAATGATTGGAGTGATTATAACTTAGTAAGAACGTTTTCATTAAAGCTATTTACCATTAAAGCCATTAAAGCTATTATTATCCACTAAATAAGAAAAACAAATTATTTCACAGACGCAAAATTTAAATTATTTTCTCTACTTGTAATTTCGTGCGAATTTTTTTTTTAGAGCATAACGCTTCTTGTATTGGATGCAATTTTTTTTTTCTTTTTTGTAATGGCGGAAGTCTGTTTTTGGAATCAAAGAAAGAAAAAAAGACAGAAGAGGAAAAAGATAAGAAAAAGAACAGTCAAGAGTTTTTTTAGGTGGTGAAAATTTTGTTTTTTGAAAGGGGGACACGTCGTAGTTATAAAGGTTATATAGTCTATAAAGGTTATGTACCCATGATGGACCAAAAGTAAGAAGACACGCTGAATTGTAACACTTTCTTACTGGAAAGAAGTAGAGTTAGAAGTATTATAAAAAACACCCGTCTTTGAAGCAGTTAAAGAGTTTCACGAAAAGTGCTCAATATGTCCATCGTTCGTCAAACTTGTTCGTATACCTTTACTGGTAAGTTTCACATTGCAATAACGATAGCATCCCCGAGTGTTGGAAGAATCTGAGTTTTGTTGCATACACAGTGTCTTCGATGTACCCAATAAGACGTCAGCTGAAGTTAAATCGGAAGACCGCGATTGCCAAACAATTGGCCCACGCTGCTCAATCTACTGACCAGGAAACTTTTGGTTCAAGGTCATCCTGTCCTGCATGCACTGTGCACACTTCTCATTTCGTTCAACTTCTACAAGGTTCAAAATGTCCTTACGTGTTGGAGGAATCGGGCCATAATGCTTGTTATAATGCTTTTGGTACTGACGAGCAACTTTGACCGTATTTTGTATTACAGCTTGAATTCTTTTAGACATAGACATTTGTGAAATTTCAACCATATTGAAGTATAATCCACCTAGACTTCGTCTATAGATATGTGGTTGTGATTAATTCATATAAATCCTGTAGAGCAGGTGCAACCGCGACGCAAAACTGGGTCGTTAAATGGGTTTCCTTACTTTTGGCCTACGACATATATATACTATATATATATATATATGTGTGTGTGTGTGTGTGTGTGTGTTCCAAAGCCGAAAATAACCATTTTGAATCATTCCCAATTTCGTATTATTTTCACTCCGTACATAATGAGTTCGCTCTAAACGCAAATGTCCCTTTGGCCAAGTCTACACGAGCGACTTTGTCGCTGCGTCAAAGTTACAAAGTGTCGCAGCGACACAATCGCAGTGGCTGCTGCAAAATACAAAGGCTACGACAAATCGCTGCAATTTCTTCGTTTTTAGTGCCACGTGGTAGTGACGCTGTGACAAAGTCGCTCGTGTAGCCTACCGCATTTGGAACAATAATGTACAGCCAATCCTCCCTGCAACACAACAAAGTCGCAGCCGGATGCAACAGAGAATAATTGTCGCAGTGAATGTCTGCCGCGTAGCTTATCCTAATAGGAAACAATAGTACCTATTCTTTGAGATTTGTCGTTACAACTTCGTCGCAGGGACAAAGTCGCTCGTGTAGTCTTGGCCTTAATCTCGTCTTCAATCGAAGTGCAACCAAGGTTAGCAACCTTTCAGATTGCTTAATTTCCATTAAAGTTGTTCCCATTTTCCCCATTTTTCATTTGTTATGAAATTAATGGTATTAACTGTAATCATCTTACATCCCCTCTTCCATTTATTGTATAAATCCCATCATGCGCATGCACGATGGCTGCAATAGGATTAAATCCTTTGTTTGTGCTTCGAAATTACATCTATTACGATGTATTCCCCATTTATAAATAACATACTCTATATATGCAAGGTGGCGCAAGAGTCAGGACACATAGGAACTAAATTTTTCAATGCAAATATATATACAGTATATAGGCCCTATATTTACATTGAAAGAACATTGTTCCCATGTGTCCTGACTTTTGCGCCACCCTGTATATATATATATATATATATATATATATATATATATATACACACACTGTATATTGGTTAATGTTGAATTCCTATCTTTATTCTTGAAATAATTTTTACTTATTCTCAAATTTATTCTTGATCTAATTTCTTTGGTCAAACACTTCATTGGTCTTAACATGAATTAATTCATTTCATACATTATCTATTGTCAACCTATTTCCTATCTACCTATGTCTACTTATGTCTGTCTGTTCACTAATGCACATGTTTTTACTACATTTTATATTTTTTTACAGTATATTCCTTTGACTTAGCAAATTCCTTTGACTTAGCAAATTCTACCCTCATCGTTCCTATAACTCCTTTCTCGTTTTTCCTGCAGTTCATAACATTATTATGGGGTTATCTATGTTATCTATGTTACCTATATGCTATGTTCCTATTTCATCTCTCTCGTTTTTCCTGCAGTTCATAACATTATTATGTTATCTATGTTAGCTATGTTACCTATGTGCTAGGTCCCTAATTCATCCTTTCCTCTACGTTACTGGCTAATTATAGGTAATTATTTGATAATACTATTCGACATAATTAGGTTTTATAATAATTATACATGTAGTTAACTAATGCATAAAAATTGTTTATTTAACTTCAATCTAAACTATGGAATAACGAATAAATATCATATACCTTTCAACCTTTTAACCTTTCACATGTTCCGTGCGATGATTCCTCATTTCCCGAAGGTCAAGCTTGTCGCCCCTCCTCTCGAGTTGGCCTTGTGAAGTAGAGAATTGGTTTCTTGTACTTTCCATCTCGCATAGCCAGGTACACCCGGTTCATCGGGGATTGTTCTGAGCCAGGCGTCTAATCTTCTTTTGGAGATATATTATATATATTTTATAGACTATCTAACTGCAAGATATATTATTCAATTTTTGATAAGTATCGTAATTAATTATTTGTATTCTTAATAGTGTAATGAGTGCATAGTGCACTAAACACTTAGAACGCACTTAAATGCATTTAATATCAGTGTACAGCTCTGACATTATGTCACCACCCAAAAGTAGGTAATCAGCACATTTTTACTTTATTTAATTTTTTATTTATTTTTTATTTATTTTTATTTAAAATTAAATACTCGCAAATTTTTCATTAAGGGGGGAGTTACCTTCAACTGCATTCCCTCCCCCCATAATATCCTAGTCGTATTTATTTAATTTTGTAAAAATAATTTATTCCTCTCGTAGCTTTTGACTGAGATGGTCTTCCTCTCCTCTCTCCGTTATTTATTATCTGGCCATCCAAAGCATCGCAATCGGCTGTTACCTCATTTTAAACCACTTCGGTCGAACCTTCTTCTGTAGTTAATTTGTCAATAAAACTACTGAGTGAAACAAAACTCCAGTAAGGAATTACTGAGCTTTTCTTCAGTCTCAACGTATGTCATCTTGGTTCATACTACTCGTTTATTTATTTTATTTATTTATTTAGAAATATATATATATATTATATATATATATATATATATATATATATATATATATATATATATATATATACAGTTTCCATAGATGAGTATAATTTCATTATTAAATAAAGTTGTTGTATACAGATGTAAACTGTCTTCAGCAAGCGTGCACGCTTTACAGGCCAAAATGTACTAATTAGGTATAATTATAAAATAGAAATCATTACAGGATTTTTATAATAGACTTAAAAGACTAAAAGGAACTTACAGACTATGACATATACTTATATTAGGAGCTAAATACAACGAATAATGAAACCAGTATAAAACTGTAAGGAATTTACAGCCTAAGGCGTATACTTTTGAAAAAATAAGGTTCCAAAGGGGCATAAGCCAAAACTGGTTGGGAACCACTGGATACGATAATGACACGTCAGGTATGGTGAAAAGTGATAGGAGAGATTTGTAAAAGAAGGATAATGAGAATTTTAGCAAGGAGGAAGAAAGGAGTGCCTTCAATAACTTAGGAAATTGTTAAGTTTTAATCGCTTTATAAAAGATGAGAGAGAGCATTGATTGTTTTCAATTCACTCGATAGATTGTTCCATAATTCCACCCCTAAATAAGTGCAAGAATTTCTACTACATTGAAGAGTATAGTTTGCCTTCAAGATAGATTCACTCTCCATATATTTTGTTTGATGTTTGTGACGTATCTGATTGTTCATCATAGTCTCGATTAATATGGTCGGAGAAGATTGTTTTGTAACTCTGAACATTAGGGAGCGCGTCTGTATCTGAAATGTCTTTGAATTTTAATATACGCAGTTGCTTGAAGATTCCTGATGTTTGATCATAATAATCACTCTTCTTTATATTTCTTATAATTCTCTTCTGATTTATGATTAATTAAAGGGTAGATGATGTAATCACATGCACTCAACGTTTTAAGTGTATTTGTGGGGAGGAAATGCAGTTTTATTAATATAAATGAGAATTTCGATAGTTTATGATTTATATTTTCAAAATGTTGACGAAAGAATAGTTTGTCATGAAGCACAACTCCAAACAAGTTCCTTTCAGTGACGCGCGATATTAAGTGCAATCGAAATTAATATTGAAATGTGGTATTAATTTATTTTTTGTGATTAGCAAGAAGTTTGTTTTGTTTATATTTAAGGATAATTTATTGCCTTTCAGTCAGTCGCATATTCTTGCGATGTCTCTATTTACTATTTCGTTAAGGGATGTGAGAGCCCTGTTTCAGTATGTCAGGGAGGTGTCATCCGCATATTGGAAGCCTTTCCCGTTATGGGAGTTGTGAAAGATATATTATAGATCAGAAATAGTAGGGGGCCTAAAATGCTTCACTGTGGAACTCCATGTGTGATTTTTAGTTTGGTGGTGATGATGTTATTATGTTTGATATATTGGCTTCCGTTCTGTAGGTATGATTTAAACCAATTTAGAGCAATGTTATTATGCCATAATAAAGTAATTTATAAATATATCGTGGGAGAATGTATCAAAGGTTTTTTATAGGTCTATAAACAAGAGAACAGAAGACTCTTTATTATTAAGGTTTTTATATAGTACGTATAATGCGGCTGGAATAGCGTTGCTCGTTTTACGCCCCCTAAAACCACATTGATACTTCGATATGAGGCTATTTTCCTCGAAATATTTCGAGAGCTACGTGTGCACAAGTTTTTCAGATATTTTTCCTAATGTAGGTAAGATTGATATAGGTCGATAATTCGAATGTAGTGATTTGTCTTCTGATTTCAATATTGGATAAACTCGTGCCTTTTTAAGTACGTCAGGGAAAATACCACGATGGAGAGATAAGTTGAATAAGATTGATAAAGGGAGAGATGAAATATGTGAACAGTATTTAAAGACACCGTTTGGAATAGAATCAACGTAAAATGATTTGTTTTTAAAAGTGGAAATAGCCATTTTGACATTTCTGGAAGAGAGAGAGGAGAGGAGGAAAAAGAACTGGAGGATTATCAAGATATTCTTCGTAGCTGCGTGTCAAGAGCGCTGTGAGATCAGCTGTATTTTTTTTCCTATGGTAGCAAAGTACGTATTTAGATGATTGACTATATCTAATGGTTCGTTATAAGTGGTATTATTTGTTGTTATACTTGTAGGAAAACAACTTTGTTCTTTCTTTCTATGTAAAATTTCATTGATAAGTTTCCATTGTTTCTTAGAATCACCTTTGTATTCCTCAAATTTATTGTTGTAGTACTTTGTTTTTGTTTTTATTTATTAGTTTGTATTTGTAATTGGTGTAAGTTTCTTGGGACATTGTGCCTTTTATGATGCATTTATATATCAAATGTTTTGACCGTATAGTTTTTAGGAGAGGTTTATATAACCATGGTTCATTTTGCCTTTTATTAGTCGTGTTTATAGTAATCATAGGACAAAGCTCGTTAAATGAATCGTATAGTATGTCTGAAAACTTAATAAATTTTTCACTTATGTCGTTAACCCCCTTCAAGGACGTCGAACCTATAATCTATTGAGTCTATTTTCTGTTTCAGACCTTCTAAATTTTCATTTATTTTCCTGATTTTTGTTTTTACGCGATCTGTCTCCGGGATTTTATGACCCTCATTTAACACTAAGATACAGCCGATATGGTCAGAGATCCCCAGCAGAAGTATACCGGCTGTATGGTTCAGACGACCTTTACGTCATATATGGTCTATTAAGATTGAGTGTTCTATGTATAGGAGTCGTAACACGTGTTGTTCGCGTTATAACTGGGCAAAAGCCACGTTACCATTCTGTTTATAAGTTTTTTTAGGGTCTCTGTGTTTATTACATTTTAAGAGATCAGAATTGAAGTTGCTCAGAAAGATTTCTTTATGCTGTTTTATATTATTATGATTTGAAATAAAGTCAATATTCTTCAGGAAATGGATAAAACCTCCATTTGGAGGCCGGTAGACACCAAATATATTTAAATTAGTATTTTCCACGGTTATATTTACGGCGCATGTTTCATTAGAGTCGGACATTAATGTAAGATCAGTGATTTGTGTACATGGAATTATTTACGTATGTAATTTGTTAATTGAATCCCTACCCCCCCTACCCCCCTTCTTTTCTACAGTTACAATATGCCTGAAAACATTTATACGCATCCAAAGGATACAAGTCTTTAGTTGTTTCTTTTATGTATATTTCCGAAAGAACTACAGAACCCTGAACCCTGAAAGAACCCTGTAACTCTTCAAAATGACCACATATGATTCTTTATGTTTAGAATTAGAATCATAAACTTATTATTAAAATTTAGATGGTCGGAACCTATGTCATTATATCGTAATCAACACTCTCAGAGGCAATATGTGACAGATTAAAAGATCCATCATCGCCTTCGTGTTTATCTCGTAACAGATCTAAAAGGCTTGGGAGGTCTTTCAGGGAAGTATGAGACCTAATGAGGAATTCGACTAGGAAGAGAGAGGAATAAAACTTTAAGGGAGCTGAAAGGAAAGGAAAATTTGGGTAAGTTGTTACAAATGAAATATACAGTAAGGCACTTTTCTGTTTGAGAATTATATATTGACTGGGGTCTTCCGTTAGTAGCATGAGCGAGTGAAAATGATAGCGTCATAAAAATAATAGTAGTCTAAGTAATAACAACAATAGTAATAGTAACAGATGGTGATAATTAATAAGAAATAATAATAATAATAATAATAACAATAAATATAAGTAATAATGATAGTAAATGATAAAATTTGATAAGTAATAACAGTAGTAAGCAACAACAAAATTGACAAGCTGCATCAGGCAGGCTCAATTACAGTTTATGGTAGGTTTTGAGTAAATCACTGGGATGGCGGTGATTTTGATCAGATAGAAAACTAAACATTTAGATGCTCATCAGGCAAATTCAGTTGCAGTTTATGGCGAGCCAACTCTAACATTTCAGTAAGTAGGACAGCAGCAAAGTAATGATAATAATAAATATAACAATCATAGTCACAATGGCGGAAATAAAGATAATACAATACACTCATATTATTTCATTAATATTAATTTATCAATAAAATAATTAATGCATTAATTAGTATCATCACTCAGTCAATATTAACTAATTAATATTGAAAATATTCGCATTATTACCATCAGTTATTGTCAATAATTAATTCATTTCAATTAATATCACCAATCAATTAATATTAACCAATTAATAATACAATAAAGTTTAGGGTTGTGGCCTTCGCCGAGGAAGGACGTGTTTTGTTTGCTCGTGAAAGTTCAGATCTTGCTGCTTTCTTTCAGCTGCGTGTAAAACTAACCCCAGTGTTCTTGGCACGATCTAAATTACCTGATCTACGCAATATATATATATAAAATTTGGTTTCACGACCAGGAAAGTAGCAATTTCATAAGAAATCTTAGAGTAAATTCAAAATCAAATGGGTAAAGGCAGCAAGAACCGTGTGTCTACCGACCTATCGCCAAAGAGGAGGAACGAACGCCTAAACTCCTCCCACCAATATGCCACGAACGACTGTGCCAGTTCTTCTACTAGAGCGACATAAGGTAGCCCTTGAAGGTACCCTTGAGGCTAATGCTTTGTTGAACGTCGAGGACCACCCATTCTTCAGATCGTACAGAGTGCGTACAGATCCACATCCACAGTGCGGGAAGTAGCCGTAAGAGATATGATAATGATAATGATAAGCTTTATTGGAGGGATATACGTAAATACCATAACATAATATACTATATATACATAACATATATATATATATATGTGTGTGTGTGTGTGTGTGTGTGTGTGTATACACACACACACGTTCGTGTGTATACGAAGAGGTAACATAAAAAAGAAAAGCACTTTGGCTTAAATAGTTTTGAAATTAGTCTTTTTCTTCTTCAGAGATATTCTCTTAAACTGTTTTTTAAAAACCATTTTCTGAGAGGGGAAAACTTGTTCAGAAAATGTTAAGAAAATATATGGATTTCATGGACTTTCCACGTAATTATTGATAATAAATTGATAATAATATGATTTGGGACCAATTTTCCACGTAATTTTATTTTTTATTTTTTTAATATTTCAAATTGGAAGTTTTGTTAGTTTTATTTATTTAATTTGGTTTCAATTTAATCATGAACAGAGATGCCGTTTGTTTAGGCTCCAATTTGTGTCACGGAACGCAGGTGATGCATAAAGTAAAAAAAAAAAAAGATGTATAAATACAATTAAAATTACAGAATTGTTTTTGCTTTGGCTTTATAAAATGGGGTCTCAGTTCGTGGAACCAAAAAAAGGCCAAAATTTAATTCTGTGAATAAAATTACCTTTAAAAAAATATCTTTTTTTTTAAATTAAAAATCAGCAGTGAATGAAACCGAGAAATCTCCATATATATATATATATATATATATATATATATATATATATATATATATATATATACACTTGAACGCGCCTCGGTGGTGTAGTAAGGACTTTGTAATTTCTGACCACTTGTGGTGGGTCGTGGGTCGGATTCCACGCTAAACTGTAGGTCTAAGTTGGAGCAACAAGCTTGACCTTCGTCAGAATAGAATAATTCGGGCGGAAGCAAAACCAAGGTTATATCATAACACAAACAATGCTGCATTAATTACCCTAGTCATTGTATTGCTTTGGGATAACAATAACTCTTCCGTTCTACATTTTAAAACTAAAAGGTTTTAGCAGCAAACACGTTTCCATTTTTCTGATGTAGGCCTACAAATGACAAAAATTTTAAATTTATTTGTCTTATAATTTAAATCTGAATTTTATTATAATAATTGCGGATATCAACAAGTCATATTCTATTATAAATTACCTCTTGATCCTCATTCTTCTTCATTTGATTAGTAAATTCAAGTCATTTGATTCATAGAAACGTATGATTTTTATTTACGTCTATATGAATTGAGTCACCGATGATTGCGCAACAACGCATGGTTATTAAGCGGGGGTAATCGTAAGATGAGTTAGTAGGGAGAAGGGTGGTCTTCCGACTCAACCGTGCATTTCTGTAACTTGTTATTAAACACTTCGGCATTTCTCTGAATAAATAATGAATATCTAAATATATACGGAGAAAATACTGATATTTTATTTTAACTTTCGGATCGAGTTGCAGCGTCTTCCTTAACTGTCATAGTGAAGATTTTGGAGATGTAACCTAAGTCATAATTTCATTGAGCAATTCTACTTCATAGAATCAAAATAAAAGTATAGGGGGGGGAGGTGCATTTCGTAGAGAAACATGCTTTTAATATAATCATTCCGCCAAAAACGTTTGATAGTTGAATTGTTCAAATGCATTAATTTACACATTAATAAGTGCTCTGGCTATCAATCAGTAAATTAAATATTATATTACATTTTAAATGTAACCTTTTCATAATCATTACACTTGAATTTTTGTTTTAATTACTTGAATAATACTGATTTAAACCTTTCTGCCGTCAAGGTTTTCGCACGGGATGGTTATATATTATGCATAGGGTTGACAAAATTGGCAAAAGTAATGATGATAATGATGAGCTTTATTGGTAGGATATAAAGCCCATAAAATAGTACAATATTGTTGAAGGTAATAAACGATAAGATAAATTAAACAATAATAAATTAGAAAGAACTAAAAAATATTACTAAAAAGTATACGTAGTGACAATACCAATATATATACACACGGGCTCCAATAAACCTTAGCCCCCCTGCCCATGGCCTAAGCCTAAACCATTAGAGGTACAGTAAAACTAAACATACCTTACAAAAGAGAATTTAATCCTACATTAATGAGAAACAATTGAAACTTGGTGTTCCCGTCATTGGCTTCCAAGACAGTCTGAATTCGCTTTGGGTAGCTTGCCAAAAGTGACGTGACTAGATCTTGAACGTTACGCAAATTTGCTAAAACAGTTTCAATGTGTTGCGTCATTGTATCCTTCGAAAATCGATTTGCTGCAGGTTATTGAAACAAGAGACATTCAACCTTGTCCTTTATAACTGATCCAATGTGTTCACAGACGTTCAGGTCAGGAGAATTTCCTGGCCATTCTTCATTTCCAAAGAAATCGACTTCATGGTTCCCCAACAACTGTTGAGTGGCTACTGCCTTAAAGCAGGGGGCCTTATCGTGCAGAAGTGTGACCTGATCGACATCCATAACATTGTTTGGGTTTCTTAGAAAAGGAACGACATGCTGGGATAGAATAATATCACGAAAATACTGTCCATCCCACCTCTGACCATTTGGCTTCAGCACCCACATGAGCTTCTTTGCAGTGACCAAAACAAACACACCAACACAGTCTGGACTTTTTAATAATTCGCGATAATGTTCATTGTCATCGATTTCATCTGGTATTGTGGCCCACACTCGATCATTTTGGTAGTTAGGCCGACGTGTTACTGTAAACAAAAAATTCATCGGAGACAGCTAAATGCATGAAATCATCCACATCCCAATCTTCAAGATAATGGGCAAACCACATTCTGTCATCGATGTTAAGTTGAGTTTTTCTTGGCTTTGGAAGTTCATGCCAAGGCTTTAAACCTTGCCTATGACGGTACAGTCGAATGATCTCACCACTAACGATCTTTCCTCTCAACACTTCGATCTCTCTAGAAAGTTTAGCACAGCTGTTTTTCCGCTTACGCGTACCTCTTTCAATGATGTCCTTTGTTTCTTGAGAGAGTGTCAAATTTGGGCGCCCAGATTTGGTTGTATCCATTTCACATTCATCCAAAGTTTTATGTCCTCACTTCTTCGCAACTTTTTGGCAACCCATGAACGTGTTATAAAGGTGGCTCCAGCATCACGAGCTTCCCGAAATGTTATTGCTCGTATGCGATCTATCACACGTTGCCTCTCCGAATCACCAATTAATTGAGAAGCCATTATATTATCACTTTATCAGCTAGAGTAATTTTAATACCTGCAATAAATAAAGAATTTTATATATATTTTATAATCACTAAAAACTATTTCGATATAAGTAAACATGTAAGCTGCAAATGGGGGGGGGGGGGGCTAAGTTTTTTTTGGAACCCCTTATATATATATATAATATATATATATATATATGATGAATAAAACCACGAAGGGAAAAAGAAACACAAAGTGGTGCTTAAGCGCTTTCGTCTAATGACATCCTCAGGAACACTTAGTGTTCCTGAGGATGTCATTAGACGAAAGCGCTTGAGCACCACTTTGTGTTTCTTTTCCCTTCGTGGTTTTATTCATCATAAATATTTTTCACGTGTCACTTTCGTGAAATAATTTTCATATATATATATATATATATATATATATATATATATGAAAATTATTTCACGAAAGTGACACGTGAAAAATATTTATGATGAATAAAACCACGAAGGGAAAAGAAACACAAAGTATATATATATATATATATATATATATATATATTAGTGGTGGACCGAATGTCAGTTTTTCAACATCTGCGGATGCGAATCTTTAATTTCAATATCCGCGGATGCGGATGCGGATATTTAGTTAATCTATCAATATAATATAGAATTATGAATATATGACATAATTTTTCAAATTTCGTGATATAACTATTATGGCAGGCAATGCATAAGAATTAAAATTAATATTAATGTTTTCATTATGATAAAAATAATAACTTTCTCAAGAGTTTCAGCCACAGAAAATTCAATGAAACAAGTTTCAGTCAATTTTCTGTGTTACCAGCTATTTATATTTTGAGGTTTATATATTTGTTTGTTCATTAATAAATAATTAATACTTTACATGAAATGTGCATGACTGGGCCTTATAAGCTACTTTATAAGCTAATTTAATTGTAAATTGCATAATTTATTAGAGGTAATATCCGCATAACATCCGCAGTCAGAAGTGCGGATGCGGATGTTAACAATGATGCGGATATCCGGTCCACCACTAATATATATATATGGTAATGATATCCATGAAGGTAATCAACGATACAACTATTTAAACAATAAATTAAAAATAAAAAGAAAAACAAAAAAAGGACTACGGTAATAAAGAAATAACAGTAATACACGTAAAAAAACGAGAAATAATAAAATTAGTAATAACAGTTTCATAAAATTAAAAAGTACGTGTAATGGAATGGCTAATGCACAGGAGTTACGTGGAACTACAGACAAACACTTTCATACCAAGAGGTTCACAGTCTCGAAGATATAAAGCAGGACTGATGAATAGCTTCGACAAGTGGATTGTCCGAGTTTTTAATTCTTCGCATTAGACTGTATTGAGCGCGTCTTGTTACCTCAGGAATCCCAGGGAAGTTGCGGTTAGCGAACATTTGAGAGGCTAAGCATCTTGGAGGTAACTTATGTAGCAGTTTATAGGATCTGCTGTAAAGCAGATTGAGGGTTCTGCAGGAGCCTTTTTTGTAATTAACCCAGAGTTGCTGCCCATAAATATTAATGAAGAAAGTACGAAAAAAGTACCTTTAACTTCGCTTGTACAGAATTTGAAGTTCCTTAGAATTATGTTTGCCTCAGCACAGTAACTTCGACAGTGTTTCCTTATGTCTGATTTGTCACTCAAGGAGCTGATGATAGTTTGACCCAGATGGTTAAATTCTTGTACCTGCTCTCTTGGTTCGTCTGTCATTTTGAAAATAATATCAGCTCTTTGGTTTGAGCCTTTGGGATAGAATTGCACCTTAGTTTTAGTAACGTTAAAGTTAACGTTATGCTTCTGTGAATATGACTTACAGATTTTTACAAGGTGATCCAGACCTTTCACCGAAGGGCCTATTAACACCAAATCATCGGCATAGACCAAGTTATTTACCCTCATGTCATCTATACAGCATCCCACTCTTGCCTCATTAAGAGAAGCAATTAATCCATCAATATATATCTTAAACAGCAGAACAGAGAGTAAGGAGCCTTGTCTAACTCCGCGTGGGGAACCAAAACATTCGGACAATTACACTGCCCCATCTAACAATAAACGTTTGGTGTGTGTGTGTGTGTGTATCAAAATTTCAATAAATTTAAAACATATGGTGACCATTCCCGTCTTCTATTTTCTTTTGAGTAGAATATTGTAATTCACTTTATCATATGCTTTGCTTATATCCAAAAAACAAATAGTGTACTTGTGGGTTATCTCCCCCCCCCCCCCCCCACGCTTGATTTGTCATCGTGGCAAATAGCATGAAGTCGCAGTAAATTCATTCTGGCTGAAAAAGCAATAATTAAATTGTGCAAAGGATTGGTAATATCTACTGAAATAGATACTATTAAATATATAATTTGGCTCATGTAATAATTATTGATACGATTTATTTTTTAAACTAATTTATGGCCGGATTCTGAAGGATCGCCATTATAAAGTTAAGGATCACCTGAAGATCAGGGCCCCCAGCCTTTTTTAGTTAGCTTTATAAGGCTAACTAACGAAAATATCACGACCTAACCTAACCAATCATCAAGGGCGTACAGTTGGCCTAATGATTGGTTAGGTTAGGTCGTGATATTTTTGTTAGTTAGCGTTATAAGGCTAACTAAAGAAGGCTGGGGACCCTGATCTTCAGGTGATCCAAAGTTAATGTAAGTTGTATAACAAATCAACAACCAATGTGCATCAAACATTCTAGAACGAAATGCTCGTTTGATTGTTCTGCGTGCGTGCTATTTGCCACGATGACAAATCAAGCGTGGGGGGAGATAACCTACAAGTACCACAAATTGACACCTTCGGTTATTCCATAGTTTTTGACGTGATAATAAAAGTAAATAAATTTAACAGATTTACTGAATCAATATATTTTGAATCGTGGTGGTTGCTTTTCCCCTTGCATTATATAAAGGTGACACACGTTCTGGCATTCCATTGATGAGCTTTGCCTATCTTGTTCTTGAGGACAATCGTCGTGGTGTCTATTTACTTTTGTTAACCCTCTGTATATGCGTGAATATACGATGATGCCACATACATATTCTTAAATAAGTGAGATTAACCCGTTTTAAGACTAAATCTTAAACAAAAAAGTAGATTTTATTTAAAAATTATAACGAAACAAGTTCTTTTCACCTTTAATGACTAAATAAACTAGACTGAATTCGAGTGAGATGCAATTAACGCCGACTGCTTGTGGCCGTTTGGCCTTTTGACTTCAAACGTATGGGATGGCTAGTGTATCACATGGTAAACTAATACATCAGGTTTGGTTATACTAACTTGAACCTATTGCGAGTTATTGAATGGAGAATTAATAGGTGCTACTGTAGTATGCGGTCTACCGTTAAGTTTCTACTGTAGTATGCGGTCTACCGTTAAGTTTCTACTGTAGTATGCGGTCTACCGTTCAAAATATTTAAAAGGAATTGAAAATGAATTGAAAGGAATTATAATTTAATTTACACAATTAAGGAATTATTAAAGAAGTTAAACATACTACTACCGCATACTTAACGGTAGACCGCATACTACAGTACGCCCTTGATGATTGGTTAGGTTAAGTCGTGATATTTTCGTTAGTTTTAACGAAAATATCACGACTTAACCTAACCAATCGTCAAGGGCGTACAATTAACCTAATAATAAAATAATAAGAAGATAAGAAGCTATAATTAAAAGGTAGACCGCCGAATCGTAGGTAGACCGCATACTACAGTAGCACCGAATTAATATGATCTTAGTGACCTTGTGACCTTTGACGTATGGAACTATAAAAGTTGTAGAATACAAATTAAAATCAAAATGTGAAGAAAGGTCTTTTGAATTTTTAATATATACCTACTCGTAAAACAAATTTACGTTGTTTAAAAACAAGTAATTTTTTTTACCATTAAAATAGTTATCCCATAAAAATATACACTTAACAGACGAGTAAAGCGACAAAATAATGGCAAAATTAAGTAACAACAGCCATTCACAGCCACAAAGCTCGTAAGAGGTAAAAGTGATACTCTGTACACGTGCTTGTGACTGCCATTACTCATGCATATACGTTAGTTTACTTTTATGTTCGCTCATTAAAAGAAAGATCTTTTGTGTTTCTTTCTTAGCACTCATTCAACAGTGCAAAGTCCTTGACGCCTTAAAACACCTTCAAGGACTTTGATAGAAGCGGAACTCCTCCTTTTTATGCGCAGCCAAAGGGTAAGCGAGAAGCGAGGGGATGCTTTTATTATTTTTGTCTCACTTAAAGCTCTGTTCTTTAACACAGAAGAGTTTACAAGAGGGGAAGCGATCGTTTAGGAGGGCCCTCAAACAAAAGACAATCCGCTGGGTATTCTTTTTACGCAGAACTTTAATGAACCTCACTAAGATACATAAGAAGATACGCGCGCGCGCGCACACACACACACACACACATGCATAACATTCTCTCTCTCTCTCTCTCTCTCTCTCTCCTACCGCCCACTATACCTAGCCAGTTTTCCATCTGCAAAAGGCCTTGTCCTGTTGTCACATTAAAAACTTTTGCGTACGATTTAACAGTAAGAAACGGATCAGTTACAACAAAGTTGAAAGGCATATATACGAGTGTGTGTGTGTTTGTCGGTACCTCTGTAATCACTTACACATAAAAGTTAGATATAAAAGGAACTAATTTTATGCGATGCTAGTTTTATTTGAAATCCATTTTGAGCAACGAAAGCCTGAGGTGATATAAATGTATCTGTGATTCAAGCGGGTACATTCTGTTGTTTGGGAAGAAAATACAAACTTGAGGTGAATCCTGCTCCTGTCGAATCATGCACCCGGACCTATAAACAACCATCAATGTCTGCAGTGCAAACTAACGAGACGCACACGTAAAAGAGTATGGATTGAATGAGTCATCTGAGTATAAACCAAATCATTGTTTCGTCCGCTAAAGATGATCGAACCACGTACGGAAGCTAAGCTAGTATACATTGAATACGTTGATCCTCTATGCACTTGACAATGGTGCTGCAAACTGCTTGTACGCTGAATGCGTGTAAGGTGGCTTGATGCTGTATAAAAAAATTAAACCTCTCTCTCTCTCTCTCTCTCTCTCTCTCTCTCTCTATATATAATATATATATATATATATATATATATATATATATAACGATTATCATAAAGATCAGAGATCTAACTATAATTTCCTTTTCTATTATTCTAAACGTTTCGGGAACAATTATACTTCCCATCATCAGTGGATGAAATCAGAGTTATTAGAAATATAGAAATATATCACACACATTATGTAAACAGCCATTTCCAGTTCTACATGGGGTGGAACCAAAGACACTCGCATCAGTTACACGCAAGGATACACAGGGGTCACCACCGGAAAAAAAGTAGTACATAGTACAGTTCGAACTTTAAGGATCCAGTGTTACCTTTCATGAAAGGTATACTTCTGGTAGGACAGTACACCAGGTGATATAAACTTTTCTCTTTACTCACCTCACTGATCACAGCTTCAACTCCTCTTTCTTTCTCGTTAACTTTGCCACAATTTTACTAATTCAACGTTTATTCACGCAGTTATCAATTGTATCTTTTTCTTTTACTCGGTCTTTCTTTACTTCTCATACCGACACATTTACCATTATATAGTTTTTTCATAAATTGTTCATTATTCATTCTCCCCTCATGACCATTTTTATCTTCAGTGACCTTTTCACTTCACACATTTCCCGAATATTCATACGGTCAATCCGTTTGTACACTCACCATACTTCTTAAATTACCCATCTCAACTGCTTTCATTTCTCACAGTGAATTAACATGCCAAACATGTATTTCAACTTCATACACCAATTTTGGTACCAATGCATCTTCATGTAAATTTCTTGCCCCACATCTACAGTCCAGCACCTTCTTCTTGCTTGCCCCACTCCACTCTACTGTCAGTTTCCAATGTATTTGTACCTATTTTGCTAATCAAACATCCAAGATATTCAAATTTTTTCACAACCTCTAAATTTTCACCATTCACCACACTATTACATGTTGACTCTCTTACCCTCGTAACGACAAGACTCCGTCTTATAGAGGACACCAATATGCAAGAAAGGGTTAAAATGTTATTACAAAAAATTGCAAACGTACATTTACATTACATATTTAATAACATTCATTACATTTAATTCAACAATATTCTTTCTTGATCGACAAAACAAACCCGCTGGTACCAAAACAATCACAATTATGTGTAGTTGCTTTCACAAGAGATCTGAAGAAAAAAAAATATATATATATATATATACTCTGTATATAATGGTCCACAAACCAAACTGATGTCTAAGAGACGACCAGATCCAAAACCAAATAGATTTCAGTCTTCCTCTCTCTCTCTCTCTCTCCTCTCTCTCTCTCTCTCCTTATTTATATGAGAATTAATTTTTGTATTATCACTATTACCTACTAATATTCTAATATTTATAAACAATGATAATTATTAGCAAAATAAGTAAAAAAAAAAAAACATAATATCTGTACATTTTTTGCCCCCAACCTATTGACAAAACAGGCTAGGCTAAATTTCAGGTTTAGAAGTCCGAGTGTATTTATATAACTTTACCATGCGCATTTTATATGTTTAGCATTTAAGAGTCGTGTGCATGTGTGTGTGTGTGTGTGTGTGTGTGTGTATCACATCAACTTTGTTAATTATATATTTACATTAATTAATACCAGTGTGTTTAAGACCTTGCTAGCTTAGCTATAAATACATTTATGTAAATACTACTTAAATTTTTATCTACGACCAATAAAAAAATACATGAAAAAGTGAAAAAAAAATAAAAGAAAAAAAAGAAAAAAAATAAAGTTGCACAATGTCCGGAAAATACATATATTACACAATCTTCCAAGGTAGTAGTATGACCGCAAAATGTTCGAGTGCATATATGCAATTGCAATGTTGATCACTTGTTGCAAGGTGCCAGCCCCCTTCCCCCCTGGGGGGTAATGGGGGAAGGGTGGGGGTAACTAAATGAGGGAGAGGGGTGGGGGCAGTGGGGGAGAGTGGGGGTAATGGAGGAGGGGATTAGCCCCCAAGTTGCATAAAGGGGGGTGAGGGAGCTTTGGGGGAGAGGGAGAATGACCTCCCCCAAAGGGGTGGTAACCCAGGCACCGAAGGTGCCCTCGCCGTAGGTGAGTTTGTGAAGCACAAGCAGTGCCCGTAGGGCAGTGAGCCGAAGGCTCTGCTTGTTTCAAATTATTTAAATTACTTCAAATTTACAGAAGATGTAAGACAGATAGTTGCAGAAACTGCTGAACGTTCTTTCTCAAAGTTGAAGATGATAAAAAATTATTTGAGAAGCACAATGTTGCAAGAGAGATTAAGAGGCCTTTCGATAGTTTCAATTGAAAATAAAATTGCAAGAGAATTAAATTTAGAGGAAATGGTGACCACTTTTGCTGAAATGAAAACCAAAAAAAGTTGACTTTAAATAAACGGTGAGTAGATATAGTGTCTAAAGTTTTGTAAATATTTATCAACACGCATTGTGACGTAGTTTTTTTTTAGGGGGGGGCCCATGTGAATATTTTGCACCAGGGCCCACAACAACCTAGTTTCGCCACTGCAGAAACTACTAGTACTACTACTACTACTACAAACAAACACGGAATAAATCGCGGCCTGTAGTATAATAGACATAGTACTTCCAGAGATATATTTAAAGGGAAGTCAGATGAGGTCTTAAACATATTAGTAATAATTACTAAACGTTACATATACAGGGTGGCCAAAAAGTCCCTTTGCATGAAAAACAAGGGCAACATACATATAGATTGCAATGTCACTGCAAAGGGACTTTGTAGCCCCTGTATATACAGTATATATATATATATATATATGTGTGTGTGTGTGTGTGTGTATATATATATATATATATATATATATATTATATAATAATGTTATAATGTTTCAGACCAACAAAGACCCTAGGATCCACTCATGGCTGGTCTACCTAACTGTGTTCGTAATTGTCTATTGTGTATGTCCTCCGTGGTGGCGGAGGGGACCTACAATTTTACGTGGGTTCCGAACCACAAGAACATAAGAAATTTATGTAACAACTGCCTGTACATTGGCAACGACCAATTTTTACAAAGCTAAATAATTATCAATTTAAAACTAATAAATTATCGATTTAAAACTAATTAATTAAATTAAATATAGGGGAGATGCCTGTCAGATATGATACCCACTACACCGGCAATCGGATGATCCCGGGTTCGATTCCGGGAGGTGCCTCATTTTTCATTGCTCGTTTTCTCTCCTCTTCTTGTGCGGACACTCTTCTAAACAAGCTTTGTTCTTTACATTAATTATACTCTGTCATTTGCAGTTTATATATATATATATATATATATATATATATATATATATATATATATATATATATATATATATATATATATATATATATATACACAGGGCGTTCCAAAAAAATGTATACACACTTTAAATACTTATAAAGGCAGTGTTTATTAAAATACATTTCATTTCAAAATGTAATAGAATCTACAGACATTATTTAATTGTTTTGTCAACGCCTGTTTTCAAACTGACGTCCGTTCTGGTCCAGGCACTGCTGATAACGCGAAGCAATGGAATCGCAAACATCACGAAACATTTCGTTTGGTATTTGTGTGCATTCTCGTTCAATGGCTGCTCTCAATTCAGCGACTGTTGCAGGTTTTATAGCGTAGACTTTGTCTTTTAAGTATCCCCATAAAAAAAGTCTAGTGGTGTGAGGTCTGGTGAACGCGGAGGGTATTCTACGAAACCCCTTCGTCCAATCCACATCCACATCGTGCCAAGTACCACTCGCAATACTCCACTCTTCGGTCCGGATCATCATCAATCTTCATTAATAGCATGGACTAATCTTGGAATGTAACTTTTCCATTGACAGCGCTTCAAAATGCGTTGGACAGACGATTCTGAAATTCCTACCTCACGACTCGCTTGCCGCACAGATTTTCTTGGACTTTGATGATACGTTTCCAGTACTCTTTCTTGCTTTGTGGGCTTGTCGATGTCCGTGGTCTTCCGGAACGCTTCTTGTGGACATTCTGAACAGTTCCATCGGCTTCAAACTTATCTCTAATTCGAGTGATGGTAAGTCGCGTTGGTGGATCTGTTTGAAACTCCCTCCTAAACTGTCTTTGCACTTCAACTGCGTTTTCACACTCCAGTAGCATTTTAGAATGAATTTCCTTTGTTCAAAGCTTAGTCTGACTGCCATTATTAATTCTAATGGGTTTAACTTGGAAAGAAAGAAACATCAATTGAGCTATCAGCTGTTAAAGTGTGTATACATTTTTTTGGGACGCCCTGTATGTGTGTATATATATATATATATATATATATATATTATATATATATTATATATATATATTATATTGACAAAAGTAAATAGACACATTCATTTCTGTTTTTTTCATATTCTTTGATTTCATAATAAAAGTCAATAAATAAATAAATAAATAAAATGGTATTGCTTTCTCCTTTGTATTATGTAGAGTTGACACACGTTTCTGGCATTGCATTGATGAGCTTTGCCGTTTGTTCTTGAGGACAATCATCGTGGTGTTATTTACTTATGTCAACTCTCTCTGTGTATATACTGAATAATTAGCAAACTGCTGTGAATGGCAAATAGCTGCAGCATGCAAATCATTTACGCTGTAAGTCATTTTGTTTAAAAGATAATTTTTTTTAATTAACTTGACTCATAAACGACAATTATATAATATATATATATATATATATATATATATATATATATATATATATATATATATATATATAATATATATATATATATATATATATATATATATATATATATATATATATATATATATATATATATATATAATATTAAAAAAACCACGAAGGAAAATTAAAGCACGAAATAGTGTTCAAGCGTTTTCGTCTAATGACATCCTCAGCAACACTGAAGTTAAAAACAAGATTAATTCGACAGTATACTATACAGGGTGATTCATAAATGTGTTTCATAAATAACAGGGTGTATTCTTGAGACAAAAGTAAAGAAAAAAGACCCTATAAACATAGGTCGAGAAACTTGTAGGTTTCGAGCCATAGCACGCGAAAGAAAACTGAAACTCCGAAAGATTTTTTTATATTTTATGCAAATATACATTTTCGTCATTAAAGTAAATGTTCGAAATTGAGGCTGAAGTATTCGCCGGCTTAAGCCGACCAGCCCGCCTCACCTCACCACCCACTCCCCCCTCTCTCTCTCAACCCCCTCATCGTAAACTATCACTAACCACCATTCCTTCACTCGTTCATACTCATTCATTTTCCCCCTTTAACTATCTCTCCTCTATCCTGTTTTGCGGCGTGCTGAGGCATGCCTTCAAGAAGTAGGAACGAATTTCGAACATTTACTTTAATGAAGCAAATGTATCACACTGTGTATTTGCATAAAATGTAAAAAAATCTTAGGGACTTTCATTTTTCTGTCGCGTGCTATGGCTTGAAACCTACGGGTTTCTCGACCTATGTTTATATGGTCTTTTTTCTTTACTTTTATCTAAAAAATACACCCTGCGATTTATGAAACACATTTATGAATCACCCTGTATAGTTCACAAAGAAAAACAAAAATAATATGATTGGCGCAGAGAATATTAGAGGAGGGGCATACAATCCACGTGGAAAAGTTACCAGTGTTTTAGTGACTTGCCTTTCTTATCTAACTCTGATCTGAAAGAATTGAAAATAACATGATCGAGCCATAAAAGACCCTGGCTAATGTTGCAATTGTTTGTAAGTTGAATGATGGCAGACTCAAGAATGTTTCTATTAGGGTTACCATACGTCCGGTTTTTCCCGGTCATGTCCGAGAAATTTGAATAGTTATAACACTGATTTTTGAGGCCATAATACTTGTTCTTATTTATAGATACTCAATATAGACATGTAGTACACAGTATATATAACACATTAATACAACGTGAGTTGGTAGATACTGATACAGATACCCCCCCCCCCCCCCTTTCTGGAGTGTCCTCGTTTTTGGAAGTTCAAATATGGTAACCCTAGTTTCTATTAACAGTGTTGCTTGAGTGAAACAAAATTAAAGAATTACTCCAGTCAGTACATTGGGACAACTCTGACAAATGGAAAAAAAGGGGCTTTCGATGTGTGTTCAACCTTTTGCCGTCTGTCCTATGTAAAAGGGTTCACATTGTTTATAACCAATTTTATAGATAATGCCTGAATTATTAGGAAGACTATTCTTTATTATGATATTTTTCACAATATTATCATATGAAAATACTACATTAATGTTCAAAAGTTTAAGTAAATTAGACCTACAACTTAACGTGGAATCCGACCCACGACCACCACGGGTGGTC